>BKCH01002148.1:0-153890 GCA_008635985.1 Ficus erecta
TATTTCATACTGTAGGTAAAAAGCCTATAGCTTAATTGGTGGGCCATGCGGACGATGCGGCAAGAGGAGGGTGGTATGGGATACCACTACGCAAGTTTTTCCGCAAGTTCTTTTGAACAAAAATATATGTATATATTAGAATAAATTGTGTTATATTATAAAGTTTGAAAAGTTTGAAAACTCGAGTTAAATGTAAATATTATGTATGACTTCTTATTATGATAAACAAGTATGTGTATGCACAGAAAATCTTCTTAAATTGACTAGTCTATTTATGTATGTTAAAAGGAAAAAAAAAAATTTCTCAAATTTTCCAGTAATTTTAAATTATTAAAACCGAGATTTAGTTTAAGTAAGTATGGTAACGGCCCTACGTAGGTCTGGGTTGTTACACCACGACCCTTCGTTGGTGTTGACGTAACTACATCATAACTTCTGCCAAATTAGGTTATGCAGCAATCTTATCTTTGGCTTGCACTCGGCCGTTACCACGTCCTTGAACTGCATGTCCTCATCCGCGTACCATCTTTTCTTAGTTGTCTGTTAGTAGCAAATATTATCAATAAGAAACTTTCTACTTTTTTAGGATATCAAGTCAGGATTCAAACTTTTCAGAAATAAAACATCACCTCACAACTCTTACATGTTTATCCAAAGAAATTAGTCAATTACTTACTTGAAGAAGTTTGAAGTGGATACGTGGCGATGCATGATAGGAAATAGGAAACCTTTATGATACTATATTTGAAATAACCCCTCATGGACCGTTACAATTGACTTCTTTTTTCAACATTCATCCCTTATAAAATTGCGTAAAATAGTAAGCTTGAAATTAAAAAAAAAAAATATTTGGCTTCTCAAAAAACTTTACTTAGATAATTTAGAGTTACAACTTCGGTGTCTATCACTATCTTTTGCTTTCTTTAAGGAACCAATAAGAAAAGGAACAACAACAACTTGGCATATTAGTAAGTGGAAAACACTTGAAGGAACAACAACAACTTGGCGCATATATATATATATATATATATATATATATAACTGGCTCAATGTGCTTAAATTTAGTAAGTGGAAAACACCTGAAGGACCTAATTTTAGGAAAAAATAGGCTAAGTGGCCTTTTAATCACCTAATAAAATAAATGGCCCAACTTTTTTTTTATTTAGGAAAATTACCGTATGTCATTTTTCAGATTTGGTCAATCAGTGATTGTTTATGAAAATTAGTGATTGATTAAGGTCAATCAATGATTGATTAAGGTCAATCAATGATTGATTAATGGTCAATCAATGATTGATTATGAAATTTAGTGATTTACGTTATATTTAATCAGTGATTGATCATTTAAGACAATTAATTAACCGTTTTAGGGGAAAGAAAAAGGAATTTTGACTAATTTTTAAACACTTCGACCAGTCATCAAAAAAAAATTATTCAAAAAAAGACTATTTAGCTATAAATCCCTAAATTTGGAGACCATTGTATCAAAATGACCTAAAAAATTAACACTAGTCTAATATAATATAAAAATAAACACTAGTTCAATATGACACAAATTAAATTGAAGTTAATTAAAATTTGTGTGGAAAATTTTAATTTTTTCATAATAGTTGGTGTAATGACTGGCGTCCACCTTTTCTTTTAAGTAAGAAGAATAAAATAATTTTAGAAAGTTCAAGAATACGCAGAACAAGATAGAGATCACCTTCAGACAGAGGAAAAAAAAAACACAAAAAGCAAAGTGCAAACCACCGGAAAATCTTTGTGATGAAAAAATGGTAACAAATTTTGCTCGAGGAGCCTAGAAGGAGAAGAAAGGGATAGTTTATTCCTAAGTATAAATTTTCCACCCGGGGCGAGAAAGGAGAAAACTAGAGAAGATAAAAGAATGGGGAGAGAAAGAAAGTATGATTTTTTACTATGCTCAGATGAGCTGGTCAATCAGACACGGTCAATTAGTGATCAACCAATAAATTATTGATTCATATTGGTTCAATGCATATAGATTTCATTAAATATGATCAATCATTAATTGATAACCATTTTTAAGGAAAGCCAACTATGCTAATTTTACAGAATTTAGGATACTTATTAAACAAAATACTTTAATTAAAAGACTATTTTTCCACCTATCTCTTTTTGTTTCATGTTATGAAAGTCGAAATAATTAGGAGTGCGAGATAAACTGACTAATTGTATTCAATCAAGAGTGGGTTTAGAAAGTAAGTGAGAAAGATCAATAAATGCCAGTTGTGAATGCCAGTGTAGTGTGGGTAAAATTATTAAAGAAAGAATTACAGAAAAAGTTTATTTTTAGAGTTCCGTTTTAAATATATCCATTTTTCAACAATATTATGTCTATGTCTATTTTTCAAGAAATAAATGTCTATAATACCTATTTTGCATTTTTACTATAATTGTCATCATTTATTTTTATACAGAATCTTTTATTTTCCTTTTTTTTTTGTTTTACTTTAATGATTAATATTTTTTTGTTGATATATGTGAATTACCTTTAATAAATCAAAATTAGTTATAAACATCAAAGTAATTATAATAAATTTAAAATATTTACTATAAAGATGATGATTTAGACCAAATAATAAGCACAAAAAAAATATTAGGATAAAGATTGATAAAATTAAAATATTCACACTTTTCATATAAAACGTGTTACGACCCCTCACGGACCGTTACCGTTGGCTTCTTATTTAATCATTTATCTCTTACAAAATTGCGGAAAATATTAAACTTAAAATATTTACATAATGGGAAAAAACTTTACTTAGATAATTTTAGAAAACTCTAAAATATATATATTTTTTTTTACTATATCAAAATTTTAACTTCATAATTAATATATATAAATATATATATATATTCTTTTAAAACCCAAATCATGAAATAATATTTAAATCCATATGAAACATCCAATCAAATAATAACAAGCTAAAGTCTCAAAACTTTATTAAAATTAAAGATGTCCATCTCATGATCGTTCCTCCCGTTTTCCTATCACATATCGTCCCGATATCCGCTCCAAGCTCCTCCAACATTAATCTTACATTTTCCTTTATCTGCAACATGAATTAACTTATATAAGCAAGAGCTTAGTAAGACACTTAATTCTCACAAATGTAAATAAATATTTTTCTTTTATCATCATATATATAAACATCATTTAAAAACTTTTTACTTTTAAAAACCGTCATATATTGGGCCCGGCGTTGTACCATCATAGCGCGCTAGTCACGGAAGGGTTGGGGTAGCAAATCCCAAACCAACGGTGACAAAAGTCCGCTCATCGAACAACATCATCATCATCATCATCAAGGGTGTACAACGCCATTTTAAAACATAAAAAAAATACATATACATACCATATATATATACATTTCATCAAAACGTCATCATAGGAGAAGTATTATTTAAGAACATCATAACATCATCATCAACATCAAAATATATACTTCTCAAATCTTTAATTCATGTTGCAGGTGAGAGTGTACTTACTTAAACGCCTCACTTAACCTTTTCAAATTTTCCGATGATGACGCGCGATTGAGGTCTCGGGTACTCGTCTTTAGAACCGTTCATGCCATGAATAATAAATATAATAAAATCAACAAAAGCTCATAATAATACATCAAACACATCCATCATATTATAGCAGCGCCTAAAAGGCCTATTTCATTATTCAATAACATCAAAACACAAAAATTGAACACTTCCATGAAATTACAAATCTTTGCAGAAACTGGCAGTTAAACCTTTGTCCCTTCAAAAATTCATAAAAATTCACACAGGGATTCAAATGATCTGAAACTAATTTTAAATGAAAGTAGACATCTAGATCTTTCTAATGGTACCAGATTTGTAGAAAACGGAGACCGTTTGGATTTTCAAAAATAGTTTTATGATTTTTCAATAGGCAGAGGTCGGATTGCCAGTTTTGGTAAAACATTTTAATGATCAGATTTCAAAACTGTTTTTGAAAATCCAAACGGTCTCCGTTTTTAACAAATTCGATATTGTTAGAAAACTATAGATGTCTATTTTCATTTGGAATCAGTTTTATATCATTTGGAGACATCTGTAAATTTTTATGATTTTTCAAATAGACAAAGGTCGGACTGCCAGTTTCGGTAAAACTTTAGAAATCAAATTCAAAACTATTTTTGAGGGTCCAAACGGTCTTCATTTTCTACAAATTTGGTACCATTAGAAAGATCTAGATGTCTAATGTCATTTAAAATTAGTTTCAGATCATTTGAATCCCTGTGTGAATTTTTATGAATTTTTGAAGGGACAAAGGTCTAACTGCCAGTTTCTGCAAAGATTTGTAATTTCATGGAAGTATTCAATTTTTGTGTTTTGATGTTATTGAATGATGAAATAGGCCTTTTAGGCGCTGCTATAATATGATGGATGTGTTTGATGTATTATTATGAGTTTTTGTTGATTTTATTATATTTATTATTCATGACATGAACGGTTCTAAAGACGAGCACCCGAGACCTCAATCGCGCGTCACCATCGAAAAATTTAAAAAGGTTAAGTGAGGCGTTTAAGTAAGTACACTCTCACCTGCAACATGAATTAAAGATTTGAGAAGTATATATTTTGATGTTGATGATGATGTTATGATGTTCTTAAATAATACTTCTCCTATGATGACGTTTTGATGAAAAGTATATATATATGGTATGTATATGTATTTTTTTCATGTTTTAAAATGGCGTTGTACACCCTTGATGATGATGATGATGATGTTGTCCGGTGAGCGGAATTTTGTCACCGTTGGTTTGGGATTTGCTACCCCAACCCTTCCGTGACTAGCGCGCTATGACGGTACAACGCCGGGGCCCAATATATGACGGTTTTAAAAGTAAAAAGTTTTTAAATGATGTTTATATTTATGATGATAAAAGAAAAATATTTCTTTCCATTTGTGAGAATTAAGTGTCTTACTAAGCCCTTGCTTATATAAGTTAATTCATGTTGCAGATAAAGGAAAGGGTAAGATTTAATGTTGGAGGAGCTTGGAGCGGATATCAGGACGATATTTGATAGGAAAACGGGAGGAACGATCATGAGATGGACATCTTTAATTTCAATAAAGTTTTGAGACTTTAGCTTGTTATTATTTGATTGGATGTTTTATATGGATTTAAATATTATTTCATGATTTGAGTTTTAAAAGAATGTATATATATTTATATATATTAATTATGAAGTTAAAATTTCGATATAGTAAAAAAAAAAAATTTAGAGTTTTCTAAAATTATCTAAGTAAAGTTTTTTCCCATTATGTAAATATTTTAAGTTTAATATTTTCCACAATTTTATAAGAGATAAATGATTAAATAAGAAGTCAACGGTAACCGGTCCGTGAGGGGTCGTTACATATATGGTATCAGAGAGGTTTCCTATTTCCTATCATGAATCGCCACGTATCCACTTCAAACTTCTTCAAGTAAGTAATTAACTAGTTTCCTTAAATAGAAATGTAAGAGTTGTGAGGTGATGTTCTATTATGGAAAGTTTGAATCCTGACTCGATATTTAAAAAAAAAAAAAAAAAAAAAAAGGAGTCACTTATTGACAATTTTGCTACTAACAAACGACTAAGATAAGATGGTACGCGGACGAGGACGTGCAGCTCGAGGACGTACAGTTCGAGAACGTGGTAATGACCGAGTGCATGTCGAAGATGAGGTTGCTGCGGAACCTAACTTGGCAGAAGTTATGGAGCAGTTGCGTCAAGACCAACGAAGAGGTCGTGGACAAGTTGAAAATGAAGCGGTGGCAGAACCTAATTTAGTAGAAATTGTAGCTAAACTTCAGAGGCAAGTTCAGCAACAACAGGCTCTTATTAACAACTTGCAAGCTAATGCCAACAGAGTGGAAGTCCCCATTGATCCACCGGCTGCATAGCCAGTGCAAAATAGAGGAGTTCATGTAGCAACAAATCATGAGCCCCTGTATCTGCAATTCAATAGGATGAAGCCTAAGGAATTCAATGGTTCAACTGACCCTTTGGTAGCTCAAGGATGGTTGAAGTCGATCGAGTTGGTGCTTAATTTCATGGATTTAACCGATAATGAGAAAGTGAAGTGTGCTTCTTATTGTTTGATGGATGATGCTAGAATCTGGTGGGAAGGAATAGAGTTGAGCAGGGACATAAGTCAGATGACATGGGAAGACTTTGTCCAAGAATTTAACGAGCAATATTTCAACATGTCTGTGACCAGGGAACACTATGACGAGTTTAATAACTTTCGTCAAGGAAATCTATCGGTGACAGAAGCTGTTAAGCGGTTTAACCAATTGGCACGTCTTTGTCCCCACATGGTGCCAAATGAACAAGAACGGTTGAGGAGAATGATCGGGATGCTGAGACCCGAGGTTGCAGTGATAGTTGATAGCGGAACTGCCTCCACAAACCACCACAGCTGAATGTGTCAAATGTGCCATTCGTGCTGAATATCATCTGAATAAGCAAAAGGAAAGCCAGCCTCGTCAGAGCGAAGTCCCTAAGAACAACAACAACAACCAGAATCGTGGAAACTTTGGGAATCAAGGCAGGTCTCAAGGAGGTCAGTGGAACAATAACAAGAGGAAGGGGAACTTTTCCAATCAGAGGAACCATAACAACCGTCAAGGAGGGGGCCAACCAGCTAAGCAAGCTGAGAACATTCCACCATGTTCTAAGTGTGGAAAGCTACATTTGGGGGAGTGCCGTATGGGCACAAATCTATGTTATGGTTGCGGACGCGAGGGTCACCTATCCAAGGATTGCCCAAACAAGACGTACCAGCCCTTCCAGCAAAGACAACAGAGAAACCCACCAGCTCAGCTCCATAGTATGCAGGCCGCTCTTGATGGACCTCATATTTCCCAGGGACGAATTGAGGCTCCCCCACTTACCACCAATGCCAGAATTTTCACCATGACCAAAGAAGAAGCAGCTGCCGATACTTCTACTGTTGTCACAGGTCAGATACTTGTCTTTAACCAGTGTGCTAATGTCCTTTTCGACACAGGAGCCTCACACTCCTTTGTGTCTTCTACTTTTGCTAAAAGAGTAGGAATATATCAAGATATCTTGAGTCAGGGATTCACTACGACACTACCCTTTGGGGAAGTGATGATGTCCACTCATTGGCTACGAGCAGTGCCAGTGAGAATTGTTGATAGAGAGCTCTACAGTAATCTGATAGTGCTCGAGTTGTTTGACTATGACCTAATTTTAGGAATGGATTTCTTGGGAAAGTATAATGCGTCTATTGAATGCCGAAGACGTAAGGTCCTGTTTAATCCCGAAGGAGATGATCGATTTGAATTCATTGGTGATGCGAATAAGAAGACAAAGTTGTTCCTGTCAGCTATGAAGGCCCGAAAGCTGCTAACCAATGGCTGTAATGGTTTCTTAGCCAACATCGTGGATAAGAAGAAAGAAGACAAATTGAAGCTTGATGATGTACCCGTCGTACGAGAATTTAGTGACGTGTTTTCAGAGGACTTGCCAGGTTTGCCGCCAGATAGAGAAATAGAGTTCGAGATTGAGTTAGCACCGGGCACTGGGCCAATCTCTAAGGCACCTTATCGAATGGCACCTGCTGGATTGAAGGAATTACATGAGCAACTTCAAGAGCTGTTGAACAAGGTTTCATTCGCCCTTGTCATTCACCGTGGGGAGCTCCAGTTTTATTCGTGAAGAAGAAGGATGGGACAATGAGACTCTGCATCGACTACAGGGAGCTAAACAAGGTGACCATAAGGAACAAGTATCCATTGCCGAGAATTGATGATTTATTCGACCAACTGCAAGGTACGACTGTGTTTTTTGAAAATTGATCTACGATCTGGATACCACCAACTGAGGATCAAGGAAGGAGATATCCCTAAGTTAGCCTTCAGAACTCGATATGGTCATTATGAGTTTGTGGTCATGCCGTTTGGGTTGACCAATGCCCCTGCTGCTTTCATGGACCTGATGAATAGAGTGTTTAAAGAGTTTTGGATAAGTTGTGATAGTGTTTATCGACGACATTCTCATTGCGTCTTCTCGCTCCCATGTAGCTTCCTCCATCTTGTGATTATGCCAAAGAACCTTTACTAAGAGAATCTCTTTGTTCCTCAAGGTCTTCGTCTTTCGATCAAGAATTTCAACCGGCTTCTCTTCGTAACTCATATCTTCTTGAATCTGAATCAATTGTGGTTGGATGACGTGAGATGGATCCGGTACATACTTCTTTAACATCGAGACATGAAATACATTGTGGATGGACGTCATCTCCTGAGGCAAATCTAACTTATATGCCACATTGCCAATACGCTCAATCACCATATATGGTCCCACATACCTGGGACTAAGCTTGCCTTTCTTCCCAAATCGCATCACGCCCTTCATCGGGGCAACCTTGATAAACACCAAGTCTCCAACCTCGAACTCTAAGGACCTTCGACGCACATCCGCATAGCTTTTCTGCCTACTTTGAGCTGTGGCAATCCGCTGCTGAATCACTTTCAATGCTTCAGTCGTCTTATTGAAGAAGTCAGTTTTCTCCTTAAGTTCTGACTCCACGAGCTTTTTCTCCCCAGCTTCATGCCAATAAATCGGGGACCTACATCGTCTTCCGTAAAGAGCCTCATACGGTGCCATCCCAATCGTCGCTTGATAACTATTGTTATAAGCAAACTCAGCCAATGGCAAAAATTTACTCCAACTCCCTTTAAAGTCCAAGGCACAAGCTCGAAGCATATCCTCAAGTGTCTGATTAGTCCTCTTCGTCTGACCGTCGGTTTGCGGATGAAAAGCCGTGCTAAATTTCAACTTCGTACCCATAGCAGCTTGAACGCTCTTCCAGAAGTGGAGGTGAACCTACTATCTCGATTTGAAAAAATAGATCTGGGAACACCATGAAGTCTCATTACCTCCTTCACATATAATTCTGCCAACTGTTCCATAGAGGACGTCAATCGTATAGGAAGAAAATGTGCTGACTTGGTCAATCTGTCAATGATCACCCATATAGCATCGTATCCATTCGTAGTCCTTGGCAATCCAGTAATAAAATCCATCGCAATGTCTTCCCATTTCCATTCCGGTATCTGAATTGACTGACGTACCCCTCCTGGCTTTTGGTGTTCAGCCTTAACTTGTTGGCACGTCATACAATGCTTCACATAGTGTGCTACATCTTTCTTCATTCCGAACCACCAGAAACTATTCTTAAGATCCATGTACATTGTGGTTGCACCAGGATGAAGCATATACGGGGTGTTGTGTGCCTCTTCAAGAATCTTCTTCCTTAGCTCCTCATCTTTAGGAATACATAACCGTCCCTTAAGTTTCAGCACCTTCATCATCACACACACTAAATCCTTCGCACTTCCCTTCGAGCAGTTCCTTTTTAATCCTCACAAGGCTTGGATCAAGATCTTGTTTGCTCCGAGTGTCATCTAAAATAGTTGGAGACAAAGTCATTGCAGAAGTTGTCCAACTATTAATTCCAACCCAAAATCAAAAAACTCCTTTTGAAGGGGCTTGGACATCGCATTCAAGGACATTAATGTGGCTGGGGTCTTCCGACTCAATGCATCAGCTACCCTATTTGCCTTTCCCGGGTGGTATAGGATTTCACGGTCGTAATCCTTTACTAGCTCAAGCCACCTCCTTTGCCTCATATTCAAATCCTTCTGCGAGAAGAAGTACTTCAAACTTTGGTGATCGGTGAATATTTGGCATCGGATTCCATACAAATAATGCCTCCATATTTTCAATGCAAAAACAACGGCAGCCAACTCTAGGTCATGGGTGTGATAGTTCTTCTCATAGTCCTTTAATTGCCTTGAAGCATAGGCAATTACCTTCCCATTCTGCATCAAAACTGCACCAAGTCCCATTTTAGAAGCATCACTGTAAATTACGAACCCTTCATCCCCATCCGGAACCGTCAAGATTGGAGAACTTGTGAGTCGTCTCTTCAAGCTCTTGAAAGCTCTTTTCGCAATCCTCTGTCCATTCGAACTTCTTTCCTTTTCGGGTAAGTATCGTAAGCGGCATAGCAAGTTTCGAGAAATCAGCTACAAATTTCCTATAATAACCCCGCTAAACCAAGGAAACTTCTGATCTCACTTGCGTTGGTCGGTTTCTTCCAATTGCTAACTGCCTCAACCTTCGCAGGATCCACCATTATGCCATCTTTAGAAATCACATGACCAAGGAATACCACACGATCCAACCAAAATTCGCATTTAGAGAATTTGGCATACAACTGTGCTGTTTCAATGTCTGCAAAACTGTCCTTATATGCTTTTCATGTTGGTCTCGAGTCTTTGAATAAATGAGAATGTCGTCGATAAACACTATCACAAACTTATCCAAAAACTCTTTAAACACTCTATTCATCAGGTTCATGAAAGCAGCAGGGGCATTGGTCAACCCAAACGGCATGACCACAAACTCATAATGACCATATCGAGTTCTGAAGGCTGACTTGGGGATATCTCCTTCCTTGATCCTCAGTTGGTGGTATCCAGATCGTAGATCAATTTTCGAAAACACAGTCGTACCTTGTAGTTGGTCGAATAAATCATCAATTCTCGGCAATTGATACTTGTTCCTTATGGTCACCTTGTTTAGCTCCTTGTAGTCGATGCAGAGTCTCATTGTCCCATCCTTCTTCTTCACGAATAAAACTAGAGCTCCCCACGGTGAATGACTAGGGCGAATGAAACCCTTGTTCAACAGCTCTTGAAGTTGCTCATGTAATTCCTTCAATTCAGCAGGTGCCATTCGATAAGGTGCCTTAGAGATTGGCCCAGTACCCGGTGCTAACTCAATCTCGAACTCTATTTCTCTATCTGGCGGCAAACCTGGCAAGCCCTCTGGAAACACGTCACTAAATTCTCGTACGACGGGTACATCATCAAGCTTCAATTTGTCTTCTTTCTTCTTATCCACGATGTTGGCTAAGAAAAACATTACAGCCATTGGTTAGCAGCTTTCGGGCCTTCATAGCTGACAGGAACAACTTTGTCTTCTTCTTCGCATCACCAATGAATTCAAATCGATCATCTCCTTCGGGATTAAACACGACCTTACGTCTTCGGCATTCAATAGACGCATTATACTTTCCCAAGAAATCCATTCCTAAAATTAGGTCATAGTCAAACAACTCGAGCACTATCAGATTACTGTAGAGCTCTCTATCAACAATTCTCACTGGCACTGCTCGTAGCCAATGAGTGGACATCATCACTTCCCCAGAGGGTAGTGTCGTAGTGAATCCCTGACTCAAGATATCTTGATATATTCCTACTCTTTTAGCAAAAGTAGAAGACACAAAGGAGTGTGAGGCTCCTGTGTCGAAAAGGACATTAGCACACTGGTTAAAGACAAGTATCTGACCTGTGACAACAGTAGAAGTATCGGCAGCTGCTTCTTCTTTGGTCATGGTGAAAATTCTGGCATTGGTGGTAAGTGGGGGAGCCTCAATTCGTCCCTGGGAAATATGAGGTCCATCAAGAGCGGCCTGCATACTATGGAGCTGAGCTGGTGGGTTTCTCTGTTGTCTTTGCTGGAAGGGCTGGTACGTCTTGTTTGGGCAATCCTTGGATAGGTGACCCTCGCGTCCGCAACCATAACATAGATTTGTGCCCATACGGCACTCCCCCAAATGTAGCTTTCCACACTTAGAACATGGTGTAATGTTCTTAGCTTGCTTAGCTGGTTGGCCCCCTCCTTGACGGTTGTTATGGTTCCTCTGATTGGAAAAGTTCCCCTTCCTCTTGTTATTGTTCCACTGACCTCCTTGAGACCTGCCTTGATTCCCAAAGTTTCCACGATTCTGGTTGTTGTTGTTGTTCTTAGGGACTTCGCTCTGACGAGGCCTGGCTTTCCTTTTGCTTATTCAGATGATATTCAGCACGAAGGGCACATTTGACACATTCAGCTGTGGTGGTTGGTGGAGCAGTTCCGCTATCAACTATCACTGCAACCTCGGGTCTCAGCATCCCGATCATTCTCCTCAACCGTTCTTGTTCATTTGGCACCATGTGGGGACAAAGACGTGCCAATTGGTTAAACCGCTTAACAGCTTCTGTCACCGATAGATTTCCTTGACGAAAGTTATTAAACTCGTCATAGTGTTCCCTGGTCACAGACATGTTGAAATATTGCTCGTTAAATTCTTGAACAAAGTCTTCCCATGTCATCTGACTTATGTACCTGCTCAGCTCTATTCCTTCCCACCAGATTCTAGCATCATCCATCAAACAATAAGAAGCACACTTCACTTTCTCATTATCGGTTAAATCCATGAAATTAAGCACCAACTCGATCGACTTCAACCATCCTTGAGCTACCAAAGGGTCAGATGAACCATTGAATTCCTTAGGCTTCATCCTCTTGAATTGCAGATACAGGGGCTCATGATTTGTTGCTACTTGAACTCCTCTATTTTGCACTGGCTGTGCAGCCGGTGGATCAATGGGGACTTCCACTCTTTTGGCATTAGCTTGCAAGTTGTTAATAAGAGCCTGTTGTTGCTGAACTTGCCTCTGAAATTGAGCTACAATTTCTACTAAATTAGGTTCTGCCACCGCTTCATTTTCAACTTGTCCACGACCTCTTCGTTGGTCTTGACGCAACTGCTCCATAACTTCTGCCAAGTTAGGTTCCGCAAGCAACCTCATCTTCGACATGCACTCGGCCATTACCACGTTCTCGAACTGTACGTCCTCGAGCTGCACGTCCTCGTCCGCGTACCATCTTATCTTAGTCGTTTGTTAGTAGCAAAATTGTCAAAAAGTGACTCCTTTTTTTAAAAAAAAAAAATATCGAGTCAGGGATTCAAACTTTCCATAAATAGAACATCACCTCACAACTCTTACATTTCTATTTAAGGAAACTAGTTAATTACTTACTTGAAGAAGTTTGAAGTGGATACGTGGCGATGCATGATAGGAAATAGGAAACCTCTCTGATACCATATCTGTAACGACTCCTCACGGACCGTTACCGTTGACTTATTATTTAATCATTTATCTCTTATAAAATTGCGGAAAATATTAAATTTAAAATATTTACATAATGGGAAAAAACTTTACTTAGAATTCAACCGGTTGTTCAATAACTTATGACAATTCTTGAACATCTTGATCTACTGGATCGTTATTAGCAGCTTGTGGAACATCAATAATTGGTTGTCCAACACCTGTTTGAACTTGAGGGGTGTTGTGAATGACAATCAATCTCTCACTTGAAGTGGAAGGTTGAGCATCAATATGATTTCTTTCAGAAACAATATCTTGGAATTGATTGCTCCCACTAATCAAGTCATTCTCAAGAAATTTCGCATTTCTTGACTCCACAATCCTAGTGCTGTGAGATGGACAATAGAATCTGTATCCCTTAGACCTTTCGGCATATCCAATAAAATACCCACTTATGGTCCTTGGGTCCAACTTCTTTTCTTGTGGATTATAGATTCTCACCTCAGACGGACATCCCCAAATGCGTACATGTCGCAAACTTGGTTTCCAACCTTTGAATAACTCAAATGGTGTCTTTTTGACAACCTTAGTTGGAACTCGGTTCAATATGTACACAGCCGTCTTAAGAGCTTCAGTCCACAAGGACTCAGGAAGTTTGGAGCTAGCAAGCATACTTCGCACCATGTCCAATAACGTTCGGTTTCTTCTTTCAGCTACACCATTTTGGTCTGAAGAACCAGGCATAGTGTATTGGGCAACTATCCCATGTTCTTGAAGAAACTTCGCAAATGGACCAGGTGGCTTGCCCATTCTCAGTGTATCTACCATAGTACTCTCCACCTCTATCTGATCTCACGATTTTTATTTGCTTTCCGCATTGTTTTTCTACTTTGGCTTTAAAGACTTTAAAAGCATCTAGTGCTTCATTCTTATTATTAAGCAAGTAGAGATACATGTATCGTGAGTAGTCATCTATGTAAGAGACAAAGTACTTATCACGGTATGCATCCATGTCTGGACTACAAATATTGATGCTCAACCTTCCACTTCAAGTGAGAGATTGATTGTCATTCACAACACCCCTCAAGTTCAAACAGGTGTTGGACAACCAATTATTGATGTTCCAGAAGCTGCTAATAACGATCCAGTAGATCAAGATGTTCAAGAATTGCCAGAAGTTATTGAACAACCGGTTGAACAACATGATCCTCAGGAAAATGTTGATACAACTTTAAGGAGATCTACTAGAATAAAGAAATCAGCGATACCTAGTGATTATGTGGTGTATCTAGAAGAATCGGACTATAACATTGGAGCCGAAAATGATCCTGAAACGTTTTCACAAGCCATGAGTTGTAAAGAATCAAACTTATGGTATGATGCTTTGAAAGATGAGATGAATTCTATGGCATCTAACGGAGTCTGGGATCTTGTTGAGTTGCCTGATGGTGCCAAAGCCATTGGATGTAAATGGGTTTTCAAAACAAAGAAAGACTCATTAGGCAACATTGAGAGATATAAAGCAAGACTCGTTGCTAAAGGATTCACTCAAAGGGAAGGAATCGACTACAAGGAGACTTTTTCTCCTGTATCTAAGAAAGATTCTCTTCGTATCATTCTAGCATTAGTTGCACATTTTGACTTGGAGTTGCAACAAATGGATGTGAAGACGGCTTTTCTCAATGGAGGTCTAGAGGAAGAAGTTTATATGAAACAACCAGATGGATTTTCCTCTAGTAATGGTGAGCATTTGGTGTGCAAGCTCAAGAAATCTATATATGGACTGAAACAAGCTTCCCGTCAATGGTATTTGAAATTTCATGATGTTATCTCTTCATTTGGATTTGTAGAGAACATTATGGATCAATGTATATACCAGAAGGTCAGTGGGAGTAAGATTTGTTTTCTTATTCTATATGTGGATGATATTTTACTTACAACCAATGATAATGGTTTGTTATATGAAGTGAAACGATTTCTTTCTGACAACTTTGAGATGAAGGATATGGGTGATGCGTCTTATGTCATTGGCATTAAGATACATAGAGACAGAATTCGTGGAATTCTGGGTTTATCTCAAGAAACCTATATCAATAAAGTTTTAGAGAGATTTCGGATGAAAGATTGTTCACCAAGTATAGCTCCCATTGTGAAGGGTGACAGGTTCAGTTTGAATCAGTGCCCGAAAAAACAATCTTAAAAGGGAACAAATGAAAAACATTCCTTATGCTTCTGCCGTTGGAAGCCTAATGTATGCTCAGTCTGCACAAGACCTGACATTGCATTTGCTGTTGGGATGTTAGGAAGATATCAGAGTAATCCAGGTATGGACCACTGGAGAGCTGCAAAGAAAGTGATGAGGTACCTTCAAGGGACCAAAGATTACATGCTTATGTACAGACAAACTGATAATCTGGATGTAATTGGCTACTCTGATTCAGACTTCGCTGGCTGCATTGATTCACGAAAGTCGACTTCAGGATATGTTTTTATGCTAGCCGGTGGAGCTGTATCTTGGAGAAACGCAAAGCAGACTTGACTGCTACTTCCACTAAGGAGGCTGAGTTCGTATCTTGTTTTGAGGCTACCTCACATGGCGTATGGATGAAGAGTTTCATTTCTGGGCTTAGAGTTATGGATTCGATTTCTAAGCCATTGAGGATATATTGTGATAATTCAGCTGCTGTTTTTATGGCTAAGAACAACAAAAGTGGTAGTCGAAATAAGCACATCGACATCAAGTATTTAGCCATAAGAGAACGTGTTAAAAATAATATAGTGGTTATTGAACACATTAGCACTGAATTGATGATTGCTGAATCTTTGACTAAGGGCATGCCACCATTAAAATTTAAGGATCATGTAGATAGAATGGGACTTGGTTCCATTATGTGATTTTCGTTGTAAGAGCGATGTTATTTCAATGAAACTCTATTTGTGATGTTTTCTCATATTTGGTTTTTGTGCACAAATTCATTTATTTATTTTTGAGAAATATCATTAAAGTTTGTACCAAGAATAAACATAGGGTATGTTCATTAAGTTTAAGGGCTCAAGTTGAAAAACTTGATATATTGTAATACATGAGAGATAATACTTGCTATAAGAGGACTTATCACCATGATTCATATATTGGTTTTTCTGTATGATGGATGTTGAACAATATGGACCAAGTGGGAGAATGTTGGAAATTTTCCCGAGCATTAAATGCTCTGTGAATCTAGGGCCCACGAGGGACAAGCTTTCAGCTCAAGCACCATAGGCCAAGCTTTCGGCTTAAGCACTATAGGCCTACTCATGACCTAGAGCATTAAATGCTCTGTGAAACTAGGCTCTAACTAGGCTCACGTTTTGCTCGCCTCTTTCCGAATGTGGTCCATATTCAGTATAGGTTCAACCCACAATCTAAGGAACCTTTAGTAACGTTCCTAAGCGAGATTCTCGCACATTCCCTGCCCACTAAGCGTGCACGTCCGAGAACGGCTCTATGATGGGTAGAGTGCATAAATGGGACATTGCAATTCGGTTTTGGTACCCTAAGCCTGCTTTCTCATTTTAGTTTCGGAATACACCATCAGCCGTGAGAGAGTGAGGGTTTAGAAGAACCATAAACCCAACAGAAACACTTACCCATAAACAGAGCGTTGAAAACGACAATGGCGGGAGGTATGTTTTCGATCCAAATTTTATTCCGCATTTGATCTAATTGCTATTTAGGATTATTGGTAGCACGTTTAGATCATCAAGTTAAATTCTAACAGTAATGTAAGAACCCGAAATTTCAATGAACTTATGATTTCCTTAGAAATAAGGAAAATCTAAGTCTGAACCATGTATGTCGATATAAAGCTCATGATCTGAGTAAATATCAGAATATATTTGAGCTCTCGTTTAATTAGCTACGAGACTCAATAATAGGTTGCTTTGTCAAGCACGGGGCCTTTTGAGGAAAAAAGGACAAAATAGGAATTTATGATTTTCTTCGGGTCAACTTTGACCAAGGTTGACTTTAGGTTGACCGAGTTGACTTTTGGTTTGACTGAGACGGTACTGCAGTGTAATCAACAGTATGGAAATTATACTGCAGAAAACCCTCATTTCAGTCAAATAAGCTATAAGACCGCCCTAGAAAAATCGAGCACATTAGTTAGAGTAGTATAGATTAAATAGTTTCTAGTTCTAAGAAAAATCCATACGCGGTCCAATTTTACGCAGATGAATCCTGGACTGCAATTCAGTGAAACAGTACTGTTTTAAGTGAAAACAGTATTTGTAAAATCCTTATTAGTAGGATTATGGACTGCATTGGTGGAGGAAACCGAATGGAGCTTTAATTAGGAGGACACCTCATATGGTGATGACCAATTAGATTAATTGGATTTTTGAAAATTATGGAAAGTAAGTTTTAAGCATGAATGATGGTTGAAAAATTTTGGCCAACAAAGCAGTCCATGGCCGGCCACTCTATGGATTTAAGGGGGGGCAATTATGTTTGCTTTTGAGAAATTTATGCAAAGTTAAGAAAAAGAAATGGTGTGGTAGGTGATGCCTTTGGTCCACCTTTGGACACATCATTTTCTTTTTGTCTTCCACTCACTAGTGCTTTGGTAGGTGAGCAAGCCAAATTCTTGGCTCATTCTCACCATGAATGGCCGGCCATCTAGGGGGAGTTGGTGAGCAAGAAGTGGTGCTTGATGAGGTAGGCCATGAGGTAAGCAACAAGTTTTGCTTTGGTGAGGTAAGCAACAAAGTAGCTTTTTGAGCAAGCCAATTTGGTTCACACTTGGCATAATCGGTGGAAGGTGGATAGAAAAATATTAAGTTATGATTAGTGCTCATTCCTTTGGCCGAAAGTTAATCCATAATGGCTGGCCACTTTAAAGAAAAATTGAGCAACTAATTGGCTTTATGGGTTAAGGACAAGAATTAATAAGGAAAAAGGAGATAATTAACATGAGATCTCTTTCTTCTCTCTCTCTCTTCTTCTTCTTCGCTCCTCTCTCTCTCTCTTGTATCATGCAAGATACGGCCTTGCAAGAAATTCTGACGCCGGCGAGCCACCACCACACGCGCCGGTGACCCTTGCAGCCCATCACCCGAGTGTCCAATAGTTGGAGTTTGGCCGTGTCACTCGCCGCCGTTCGCCGGAAAAATGCTAGGAAAGTTTCGGATCCAAGTTTGAAATATTACCTCTAAGATTTTAGGGTAATCCTCTTGAATCCCTAAGCCTTTTTATTAAGTTTGATTCAAGATTTTATGTGTATTTTCAGTGGGTTTTGTAAGAGCTTAAGCTCATTTATTTTCATGCAAAAGCTTAGTTTGTGCTTGATTAGTGTTATGCTAGGCTAGATCTAGATTTTTATTTATGAAGTTATGTTTTTATGTATGGATGTATGATGATATGATTTTATGTTAGATACGCTGCATGTTTGTCTTAGGCTCACGGGTGAGACCGTTTGAGGTAGTGTGCGCGTAGATTTTTCGTAAAAATGGATTTCAAGCAAAACTGCCAGTTTCGGGTAAAACCGGGCAGCTTACGGAAAACGAAAATTTTGAAGCCCTTAGAGGCAGATTTAGTTTGTGCTTGATTAGTGTGCTTGATTAGTGTTATGCTAGGCTAGATCTAGATTTTTATTTATGAAGTTATGTTTTAATGTATGGATGTATGATGATATGATTTTATGTTAGATACGCTTCATGTTTGTCTTAGGCTCACGGGTGAGACCGTTGAGGTAGTGTGCGCGTAGATTTTTCGTAAAAATGGATTTCAAGCAAAACTACCAGTTTCGGGTAAAACCGAGCAGCTTACGGAAAACAAAAATTTTGAAGCCCTTAGAGGCAGATTTTGGAAAAACGTAAAACATGAAAGTTGTTGGGAAGGGTTTTTCCTATGGGTTAACATGGACAGTTTTTCAAAATACGGCTCCAAAGGCCTCTGTTTTTATGAAAATCCGAGACTTGGTCCGCCCAGACCCTATGCATGGCCAGCCGGCTTCAACCAAGAAAATGAACAAGTTAAAGGCAGAAATGGGGTTTTGTGTAAAACATAAAAGTTTTAGGATCTTTCGAGATCTACAACTTTTATGAAGAAAACTTTTTCTAATTCCAAACAGATTTTAAAGTAAAAATTAGATTCCCAAAACTGTGCAGGAATCAAGAAATTCCTACACAGGATTTTAAGAAAACAGTACAAAAACAAGAAATCCCGACTCATGCACTTACACTTGAATTAAGAAACTGTTTTCAAGAATTGAACAAGTTTTTCTGAAGAAAAGAAATAATTGAATTAGGCTAAGTAATATGGTAAGTAAATGGGATACCACTATTGGGTATTAGTAACCCAATAGGGCATTGACCGATTTATGTTGGGCTCATACCCAGGGTTACTAGTAGTAACCTAAAAGGATATTAATTTTTAAGGATTATGATTTATGGTAAGATAGATTATGATTGATTCTTATCTTACACCCTGTTAGGAAACAGGAGTATATGCTATGTTTGGCGATAATCTAAGAGCGTAGGACGACAAGTAAGTACAACTCCACCTACAGCATGGACAAAACGTTTTTGTTGCATGTTATGTTTTAAGAAATCATGTATTGACTTACATGATTTACATATGTTTATGTTATGATTGCTTATGTTATGATGCTTATGTTATGATAGTTTATGTTATGGTACGTTATGCTATGAAGTTTATGTTACGATAAGCTTATGCTACGAAGTTATGCTATGAAGCTTATGTTATGATAAGTTATGCTATGATGTTATGCTATGAAGTTATGTGATGCTATGCTATGTCTATGATGTGCTAAGTTATGTTATCACATGTTATACCATGTTTACAAAAATGCCATGTTTTCAGAAATGCTATGTTTTCAAAAGTGCCATGGTTTCAGAAGTGCCATGTTTGCAAAAATGCCATGGTTCCAGGAATGACATGTTTTCAAGAAGGCCATGTTATAGCAAATGTTGAGTAAGATATGACATAGTGACATCATGAAGCATGTTCACTAATATTAAATCACATGGTAAGATAATCAAGTAAGGTGTCGTACCAACCTCCCGTGATCAAGGAGGTTACATATTTCAGTGGTGATATTTACCTTCCGTGATCGTGAAGGGTCAAGTTATAATTCCCAGAACTGTTAGGACCTTGCAAACCCTAGCTTTGTCTGGAGGCTGCGCGCTTTTGGTACGTACACTATGGGCCCACATGTTAAGACAAGATAATAAGTTCAAGATTGAGTCTATAATGAAGCATAATACATTCAAATCAATCATAAATGGTTCATGCATAAGTTACATGATGATTGGCATGTTTTTAAGATGTTTGAAATGTTTTGTGGATTGAATATTGTACTTACTGGGCAATTAGCTCATTACTTACGTTCATGCTGTAGGTAAACAACCTAACGGCTGTACTTGATGCAATACTGTGGAGAGTTGGTGCTGCGAACTGTGAAATGTGGGATGGACACCGCCACGGGTTTTGGAAAATATGTTTAGAAAATATGTTTTTTGTAAAATATGTTTGTAAAATGTGTTTTGTTATGTTATAAGAAAGTAATGGTATGGTTTAAGAAAAATTTCAAGTATGTATGGCAAGCAAGTTGCCTCGTGTTGTACCGATTCGCACTAGGTCGGGTCTGGTCCACGATCTCGGTACTCGAGTAAGTACATATAAATAAGTATGAGTATAACTATGAGACTAAGTCAAGTTTAAGTAAGAGTAAAGAGTTTTAAAATAAAGTCTTTTAAAGTTTAAGAAAAAAAAAATTTTGCCAAACCTCCAAATTCTTCCAAGACCGAAAATCAAAGAATTTCAAGGTATGTTTCGGAATTCCAAACGGTTTTTAAGGGTGCAAATGAACACCATTTTTAACAAATTTGATATTTTTGGAAATCCCTAGATGCCTATTTTCTTTTGAAATCAGTTTCATATCGTTTGGAGTTATGTGTGAATTTTTATAATTTTTCAAATAGGCAGAGGTAGGACTGCCAGTTTCGGTAAAAATTTTAATGATCAGATTTCAAAACTGTTTTTGAAAATCCAAACGGTCTCCGTTTTTAACAAATTCGATATTGTTAGAAAACTATAGATATCTATTTTCATTTGGAATCAGTTTTATATCATTTGGAGACATCTGTAAATTTTTATGATTTTTCAAATAGGCAAAGGTCCGGCTGCCAGTTTCGGTAAAACTTTTTAATGATCAGATTTCAAAACTGTTTTTGAAAATCCAAACGGTCTCCGTTTTCTACAAATTTGGTACCATTAGAAAGATCTAGATGTCTACTTTCATTTAAAATTAGTTTCAGATCATTTGAATCCCTTTGTGAAATTTTATGAATTTTGAAGGGACAAAGGTCTAACTGCCAGTTTCTGCAAAGATTTGTAATTTCATGGAAGTATTCAATTTTTGTGTTTTGATGTTATTGAATGATGAAATAGGCCTTTTAAGCGCTGCTATAATATGATGGATGTGTTTGATGTATTATTATGAGCTTTTGTTGATTTCATTATATTTATGATTCATGGCATGAACGGTTCTAAAGACGAGCACCCGAGATCTCAATCGCGCGTCACCATCGGAAAATTTGAAAAGGTTAAGTGAGGCGTTTATGTAAATACACTCTCACCTGCAACATGAATTAAAGATTTGAGAAGTATATATTTTGATGTTGATGATGATGTTATGATGTTCTTAAATAATACTTCTCCTATGATGACGTTTTGATGAAAAGTATATATATATGGTATGTATATGTATTTTTTTTTTTTTTTATGTTTTAAAATGGCGTTGTACACCCTTGATGATGATGATGATGATGTTGTCCGGTGAGCGGACTTTTGTCACCGTTGGTTTGGGATTTGCTACCCCAACCCTTCCGTGACTAGCGCGCTATGATGGTACAACGCCGGGCCCAATATATGATGGTTTTAAAAGTAAAAAGTTTTTAAATGATGTTTATATTTATGATGATAAAGAAAAATATTTATTTACACTTGTGAGAATAAGTGTTAGACATGTCGAGGATTAGAATTAGAAACTAGAAGATGGTTCGCCGCATATACGACTGAACAAAATTTCGCAAGAGCCTAATCTTGCAACTGTAATGGCTAAGTTGCAATGATAATTCCTAGAGCAGTAATAAGAAATGAATAGGCTTTGAGATTAGATAGCCTATCGCCTTACTGTAGTGGGGTGATAATCAGGAATTTTTCATCCTAAGAAATAAGATTGATGGCTATAAGTTTGACGATGAAAGTGATGATACGATCCATCAGTAAGGGAAATTAAGTAATGTTGGGGAATTTTAGATATTCCTAAGAATTATGATTATGCCATTGTTCTATCAAGGAAATATTAGAAGCAATAAGAGAAGCTTTTACTATCTAGCAAGTGGCTAGTTGATTTAAGTATGCCTGTCATTGCATCACTCGAACGATATTATGCCTTTCCAAGATTGGCTTTGAAAAGATTCAAAGAAAATATTTTTATAAAAGATTTTATGTTTAATAGAACCCTCTCATTTTATGTAAGACGGCCAAATCCTTGAGGAGAAATTCCAAGATAGGGGCTGTCATGAAAAGTAAAGGTTCCAAGATAGGAGCCATAAGCCAAATCTTGAGGAAGAAATTCCAAGATAGGGGCTGTCATGAAAAGTAAAGGTTCCAAGATAGGAGCCATAGGCCAAATCCTTGAGGAAGTAAATTCCAAGATGGGGGCCATAGGCCGAATCCTTGAGGGATGAGTTTCGAGAAAGGGACGAATTCCAAGAAAGGGGCCATTATGAAGAGTAAAGGGTTCTAATAATATAAAATCAAGTTTCAAGAAATGAACTATTTTCAGAAAGTGTATTGAATATATGATACGATATGCTTTCAAAGTATGGAAAATTATGTAATACGAACTTTTCAAGAATGAAAAAGATATATGATAAGATATGTTTTTTTTTTCAAACATAGCAAGTTATATGATATACTTGCTCAGTTTTTACGTAAATAGTTCTTGTGATGCAATATGAAGGGACAGTATGTATGAAAATAAGAAAGTAAGAACGTATACAAGTATGTATGAATGTATGTAAGTATGATGATAAGATATGAAAGTAAGATTATGGTTCTATATAAGAGACATGATCCCATTAAAGGATTAAAATGAGAATTTGATCAAACCATTTTGAAGTTATGGTGGATTTTAAGAAAAGTTACCTTGAAGTAACTGAATTTTTTAGGACGAAATTTTTTTTAAGGAGGGTAGAATGTAAGAACCTGAAATTTCAATGAACTTATGATTTCCTTAGAAATAAGGAAAATCTAAGTCTGAGCCATGTATGTCGATATAAAGCTCATGATCTGAGTAAATATCAGAATATGTTTTAGCTCTCGTTTAATTAGCTACGAGACTCAATAATAGGTTGCTTTGTCAAGCACGGGGCCTTTTGAGGAAAAAAGGACAAAATAGGAATTTATGATTTTCTTCGGGTCAACTTTGACCAAGGTTGACTTTAGGTTGACCGAGTTGACTTTTGGTTTGACTGAGACGGTACTGCAGTGTAATCAACAGTATGAAAATTATACTGCAAAAAACCCTCATTTCAGTCAAATAAGCTATAAGACCGCCCTAGAAAAATCAAGCACATTAGTTAGAGCAGTATGGATTAAATAGTTTCTAGTTCTAAGAAAAATCCATACGCGGTCCAATTTTACGCAGATGAATCCTGGACTGCAATTTAGTGAAACACTACTGTTTTAGTGAAAACAGTATTTGTAAAATCCTTATTAGTAGGATTATGGACTGCATTGGTGGAGGAAAACCGAATGGAGCTTTAATTAGGAGGACACCTCTTATGGTGATGACCAATTAGATTAATTGGATTTTTGAAAATTATGGAAAGTAAGTTTTAAGCATGAATGATGGTTGAAAAATTTTGGCCAACAAAACACTCCATGGTCGGCCACTCTATGGATTTAAGGGGGGGCAATTATGTTTGCTTTTGAGGAATTTATGCAAAGTTAAGAAAAATAAATGGTGTGGTAGGTGATGCCTTTAGTCCACCTTTGAACACATCATTTTCTTTTTGTCTTCCAC
This sequence comes from Ficus erecta, assembly GCA_008635985.1. Taxonomy (NCBI): domain Eukaryota; kingdom Viridiplantae; phylum Streptophyta; class Magnoliopsida; order Rosales; family Moraceae; genus Ficus; species Ficus erecta. The sequence goes on from BKCH01002148.1 coordinate 24,104, forward strand.
TCACTAGTGCTTTGGTAGGTGAGCAAGCCAAATTCTTGGCTCATTCTCACCATGAATGGCCGGCCATCTAGGGGGAGTTGGTGAGCAAGAAGTGGTGCTTGATGAGGTAGGCCATGAGGTAAGCAACAAGTTTTGCTTTGGTGAGGTAAGCAACAAAGTAGCTTTTTGAGCAAGCCAATTTTGGTTCACACTTGGCATGATCGGTGGAAGGTGGATAGAAAAATATTAAGTTATGATTAGTGCTCATTCCTTTGACCAAAAGTTAATCCATAATGGCCGGCCACTTTAAAGAAAAATTGAGCAACTAATTGGCTTTATGGGTTAAGGACAAGAATTAATAAGGAAAAAGGAGATAATTAACATTAGATCTCTTTCTTCTCTCTCTCTCTTCTTCTTCTTCGCTCCTCTCTCTCTCTCTTTGTATCATGCAAGATACGGCCTTGCAAGAAATTCCGATGCCGGCCAGCCACCACCACACGCGCCGGTGACCCTTGCAGCCCATCACCCGAGTGTCCAATAGTCGGAGTTTGGCCGTGTCACTCGCCGCCGTTCGCTGGAAAAATGCTAGGAAAGTTTCGGATCCAAGTTTGAGATATCACCTCTAAGATTTTAGGGTAATCCTCTTGAATCCCTAAGCCTTTTTATTACGTTTGATTCAAGAGTTTTATGTTTATTTTCAGTGGGTTTTGTAAGAGCTTAAGCTCATTTATTTTCATGCAAAAGCTTAGTTTGTGCTTGATTAGTGTCATGTTAAGCTAGATCTAGGTTTTTATTTATGAAGTTATGTTTTTATGTATGGATGTGTGATGATATGATTTTACGTTAGATACGCTGCATGTTTGTCATAGGCTCACGGTTGAGACCGTTTGAGGTAGTGTGCGCGTAGATTTTTCGTAAAAATAGATTTCAAGCAAAACTGCCAGTTTCGGGTAAAACCGAGCAGCTTACGGAAAACGAAAATTTTGAAGCCCTTAGAGGCAGATTTTGGAAAAACGTAAAACATGAAAGTTGTTGGGAAGGGTTTTTCCTATGGGACAACATGGACAGTTTTTCAAAATATGGCTCCAAAGGCCTCTGTTTTTATGAAAATCCGAGACGTGGTCGCCCAGACCCTATATACGGCCAGCCGGTTTCAACCAAGAAAATGAACAAGTTAAAGGCAGAATTGGGTTTTGTGTAAAACATAAAAGTTTTAGGATCTTTTGGGATCTACAACTTTTATGAAGAAAGCTTTTCTAATTCCAAACATATTTTGAAGTAAAAATTAGATTCCCAAAACTGTGCAGGAATCAAGAGATTCCTACACAGGATTTTAAGAAAACAGTACAAAAACAAGAAATCCCAACTCATGCACTGACACTTGAATTAAGAAACTGTTTTCAAGAATTGAACAAGTTTTTCTGAAGAAAAGAAATAACTGAATTATGCTAAGTAATATGGTAAGTAAATGGGATACCACTATTGGGTATTAGTAACCCAATAGGTCATTGACCGATTTATGTTGGGCTCATACCCAGGGTTACTAGTAGTAACCTAAAAGGATATTAATTTTTAAGGATTATGATTTATGGTAAGATAGATTATGATTGATTCTTATCTTACACCCTGTTAGGAAACAGGAGTATGTGCTATGTTTGGCGATAAACTAAGAGCGTAGGACGACAAGTAAGTACAACTCCACCTACAGCATGAACAAAACGTTTTTGTTGCATGTTATGTTTTTAAGAAATCATGTATTGACTTACATGATTTACATATGTTTATGTTATGATAGCTTATGTTATGATAAGTTATGCTATAAGTTATGCTATGAAGCTTATGTTATGATAAGTTGTGCTATGATTTTATGCTATGAAGTTATGTGATGCTATGCTATGTCTATGATGTGCTAAGTTATGTTATGACATGTTATACCATGTTTACAAAAATGCCATGTTTACAAAAGTGCCATGTTTTCAAAAATGCCATGTTTCCAGAAATGACATGTTTTCAAGAAGGTCATGTTATGGCAAATGTTAAGTATGATATGATATAGTGACATCATGAAGCATGTTCACTAATGTTAAATCACATGGTAAGAAAATACAAACAAGGTGTCGTACCAACCTCCCACCAGGTGCAGGATACATGTTCAAGTCAAGTTATGATTATCAACCTCTCGTTGATGCGTGAGGGTATAATGATAATCAACCTTCCGCCAGATCGTGAAGGGTCAAGTTATAATTCCCAGAACTGTTAGGGCCTTGCAAACCCTAGCTTTGTCTGGAGGCTGCGCGCTTTTGGTACGTACACTATGGGCCCACATGTTAAGACAAGATAATAAGTTCAAGATTGAGTCTATAATGAAGCAGAATACATTCAAATCAATCATAAATGGTTCATGCATAAGTTACATGACGATTGGCATGTTTTTAAGATGTTTGAAATGTTTTGTGGATTGAATATTGTACTTACTGGGCAATTAGCTCATTACTTACGTTCATGCTGTAGGTAAACAACCTAACGGCTGTACTTGATGCAATACTGTGGAGAGTTGGTGCTGCGGACTGTGAAATGTGGGATGGACACCGCCACGGGTTTTGGAAAATATGTTTAGAAAATATGTTTTTTGTAAAATATGTTTGTAAAATGTGTTTTGTTATGGTATAAGAAAGTAATGGTATGGTTTAAGAAAAATTTCAAGTATGTATGGCAAGCAAGTTACCTCGTGTTGTACCGATCCGCACTAGGTCGGGTCTGATCCACGATCTCGGTACTCGAGTAAGTACCTATAAATAAGTATGAGTATAAGTATGAGACTAAGTCAAGTTTAAGTAAGAGTAAAGAGTTTTAAAATAAAGTTTAAAAAAAAAAATTTTACTCTGGAATTTTCAGTAGGCTTAAGGCTTTTTAATAAGAATTAAGTAAGTAAGTAAGTCAGTTAACGGTCTGAAAAGTCGGGTCGTTACAGTTGTAACGACCCCTCACGGAACGTTACCGTTGACTTCTTATTTAATCATTTATCTCTTATAAAATTGCGGAAAAATATTAAGCTTAAAATATTTACATAATGGAAAACTTTACTTAGATAATTTTAGAAAACTCTAGATTTTTTTTTTTAAACTATATCTATATTTTAACTTCATAATTAATATATATAAATATATATATATATATATTTTTTAAAACCCAAATCATGAAATAATATTTAAGTCCATATGAAACATCCAACCAAATAATAATAAGCTAAAGTCTCAAAACTTTATTGAAATTAAAGATGTCCATCTTATGATCGTTCCTCCCGTTTTCCTATCACATATCGTCTCACTTCCGCTCCAAGCTCCTCCAACATTATATCTTACCCTTTCCTTTATCTGCAACATGAATTAACTTATATAACCAAGGGCTTAGTAAGACACATAAATCTCACAAATGTAAATAAACAATTTTCTTTTATCATCACATATATAAACATCATTTAAAAACTTTTTACTTTAAAAAAAAACGTCATAGATTGGGCCCGGCATTGTACCATCATAGCACGCTAGTCACGGAAGGGTTGGGGTAGCAAATCCCAAACCAACGGTGACAAAAGTCCGCTCACCGGACAACATCATCATCATCATCATCAAGGGTGTACAACGCCATTTTAAAACATAAAAAATACATATACATACCATATATATATACTTTTCATCAAAACGTCATCATAGGAGAAGTATTATTTAAGAACATCATAACATCATCATCAACATCAAAATATATACTTCTCAAATTTTTAATTCATGTTGCAGGTGAGAGTGTACTTACTTAAACGCCTCACTTAACCTTTTCAAATTTTCCGATGGTGACGTGCGATTGAGGTCTCGGGTGCTCGTCTTTAGAACCGTTCATGCCATGAATAATAAATATAATAAAATCAACAAAAGCTCATAATAATACATCAAACACATCCATCATATTATAGCAGCGCCTAAAAGGCCTATTTCATCATTCAATAATATCAAAACACAAAAATTGAACACTTCCATGAAATTACAAATCTTTGCAGAAACTGGCAGTTAGACCTTTGTTCCTTCAAAAATTCATAACAATTCACACAGGGATTCAAATGATCTGAAATTTTAAATGAAAGTAAACATCTAGATCTTTCTAATGGTACCAAATTTGTAGAAAACGGAGACCGTTTGAATTTTCAAAATAGTTTTGAAATCTGATCATTAAAAAGTTTTACCAAAACTGGCAGCCGGACCTTTGCCTATTTGAAAAATCATAAAAATTTACAGATATCTCCAAATGATATAAAAATGATTTCAAATGAAAATAGACATCTATATTTTTCTAACAATATCGAATTTGTTAAAAACGGAGACCGTTTGGATTTTCAAAAACAGTTTTGAAATCTGATCATTAAAAAGTTTTACCGAAACTGGCAGTCCGACCTCCGCCTATTTGAAAAATCATAAAATTTCACACATAAGTCCAAATGATATGAAACTGATTTCAAAAGAAAATGGACATCTAGGGCTTTCCAAAAATATCAAATTTGTTAAAAATGGAGTTCATTTGCACCATTAAAAACCGTTTGGAATTCCGAAACATACCTTGAAATTTTTTGATTTTCGGTCTTGGAAGAATTTGGAGGTTTGGCAAAAATTTTTTTTTTTTTTTTTTCTGTGTTTGTGCGAGAGAGAGAGGCAGAGAGAATGGGAAAGAAGGGAAAGGGAGGTTAGGGAAGTGAGAGAGAGAGTGAGAGGCAAATAATTTTTTTAAAACTTCACCTACCACACTTAAGCACACCTCTTTTTTTTTTTTTTTTTTTAAAAACCTCACCTACCACACTTAAGCACACCCCTTTTTTTTTATTTTTCCCTTCTTCTTTCTTTCCTTCTTTCGGCTGCACTATCTTACCACCTACCACACTACCACACTTAAACACACCTACCACACTTAGATATATATATATATATATATATGTATATACAAAGAAATATATACAATATAAAATAAAATATATTTACACATATAGTGTATATATATATAAACATATAAGATAATTGTATAAGGTATATTTATGCTTTATATATCATACAAAATAAAATGCAACAATTTTTTTATTACATACATTTTTAAGCCATCACACAAAATCACCAAATCATCATAAAAATTCATCAATTTGGCATGAACATTGTTCTAGCACGTCGAGTCCTCGTCGCGTCACCTGAAAAATAACTCAACAAAATATTAGAATTAAGAAATTTCTATCTCATCACATTATCTATGTTAATTCTAATGCTAATTTCCTAACATTATTGTTAGGTAGCAATTAGAGCGTTACAATCCCTCTTACCTTATAAAAGTTTCGTCCTCGAAACTTAGAATAATTCCGGATAATTCATTCTCATTGCGTCTTCTCGCTCCCATGTAGCTTCCTCCATCTTGTGATTACGCCAAAGAACCTTTACTAAGAGAATCTCTTTGTTCCTCAAGGTCTTCGTCTTTCGATCAAGAATTTCAACCGGCTTCTCTTCGTAACTCATATCTTCTTGAATCTGAATCGATTGTGGTTTGATGACGTGAGATGGATCCGGTACATACTTCTTCAAAATCGAGACATGAAATACATTGTGGATGGACGTCATCTCCTGAGGCAAATCTAACTTATATGCCACATTGCCAATACGCTCAATCACCATATATGGTCCCACATACCTGGGACTAAGCTTGCCTTTCTTCCCAAATCGCGTCACGCCCTTCATCGGGGCAACCTTGATAAACACCAAGTCTCCAACCTCGAACTCTAAGGGCCTTCGACGCACATCCGCATAGCTTTTCTGCCTACTTTGAGCTGTGGCAATCCGCTGCTGAATCACTTTCAATGCTTCAGTCGTCTTATTGAAGAAGTCGGTTTTCTCCTTAAGTTCTGACTCCACTAGCTTCTTCTCCCCAGCTTCATGCCAATAAATCGGGGACCTACATCGTCTTCCGTAAAGAGCCTCATAGGGTGCCATCCCAATCGTCACTTGATAACTATTGTTATAAGCGAACTCAGCCAATGGCAAAAAACTTACTCCAACTCCCTTTGAAGTCCAAGGCACAAGCTCGAAGCATATCCTCAAGTGTCTGATTAGTCCTCTCCGTCTGACTGTCGGTTTGCGGATGAAAAGCTGTGCCAAATTTCAACTTCGTACCCATAGCAGCTTGAACGCTCTTCCAGAAGTGGGAGGTGAACCTACTATTTCGATCTGAAATAATAGATCTGGGAACACCATGAAGCCTCACTACCTCCTTCACATATAATTCTGCCAACTGTTCCATAGAGGACGTCAATCGTATAGGAAGAAAATGTGCTGACTTGGTCAATCTGTCAATGATCACCCATATAGCATCGTATCCATTCGTAGTCCTTGGCAATCCAGTAATAAAATCCATCACAATGTCTTCCCATTTCCATTCCGGTATCTGAATTGACTGAAGTACCCCTCCTGGCTTTTGGTGTTCAGCCTTAACTTGTTGGCACGTCATACAATGCTTCACATAGTGTGCTACATCTTTCTTCATTCCGAACCACCAGAAACTATTCTTAAGATCCATGTACATTTTGGTTGCACCAGGATGAAGCATATACGGGGTGTTGTGTGCCTCTTCAAGAATCTTCTTCCTCAGCTCCTCATCCTTAGGAATACATAATCGTCCCTTAAGTTTCAGCACTCCATCATCACACACACTAAATCCTTCACACTTCCTTTCGAGCATTTCCTTTTTAATCCTCACAAGGCTTGGATCAAGATCTTGTTTGCTCCGAATGTCATCTAAAATAGTTGGAGACAAAGTCATTGCAGAAAGTTGCCCAACTATTAATTCAAACCCAAAATCAAAAATCTCTTTTTGAAGGGGCTTGGACATCGCATTCAAGGACATTAATGTGGCTGGGGTCTTCCGACTCAATGCATCAGCTACCCTATTTGCCTTCCCCGGGTGGTATAGGATTTCACAGTCGTAATCCTTTACTAGCTCAAGCCACCTCCTTTGCCTCATATTCAAATCCTTCTGCGAGAAGAAGTACTTCAAACTTTGGTGATCGGTGAATATTTGGCATCGGACTCCATACAAAATAATGCCTCCATATTTTCAATGCAAAAACAACGGCAGCCAACTCTAGGTCATGGGTGGGATAGTTCTTCTCATAGTCCTTTAATTGCCTTGAAGCATAGGCAATTACATTCCCATTCTGCATCAAAACTGCACCAAGTCCCATTTTAGAAGCATCACTGTAAATTACGAACCCTTCATCCCCATCCGGAATCGTCAGGATTGGAGAACTTATGAGTCGTCTCTTCAGCTCTTGAAAACTCCTTTCGCAGTCCTCTGTCCATTCGAACTTCTTTCCTTTTCGGGTAAGTGTCGTAAGCGGCATAGCAAGTTTCGAGAAATCAGCTACAAATTTCCTATAATAACCCCCTAAACCAAGGAAACTTCTGATCTCACTTACGTTGGTCGGTTTCTTCCAATTGCTAACTGCCTCAACCTTCGCAGGATCCACCATTATGCCATCTTTAGAAATCACATGACCAAGGAATGCCACACGATCCAACCAAAATTCGCATTTAGAGAATTTGGCATACAACTGGTGATGTTTCAATGTCTGCAAAACTGTCCTTATATGCTTTTCATGTTGGTCTCGAGTCTTTGAATAAATGAGAATGTCGTCGATAAACACTATCACAAACTTATCCAAAAACTCTTTAAACACTCTATTCATCAGGTCCATGAAAGCAGTAGGGGCATTGGTCAACCCAAACGGCATGACCACAAACTCATAATGACCATATCGAGTTCTGAAGGCTGACTTGGGGATATCTCCTTCCTTGATCCTCAGTTGGTGGTATCCAGATCGTAAATCAATCTTCGAAAACACAGTCGCACCTTGCAATTGGTCGAATAAATCATCAATTCTCGGCAATGGATACTTGTTCCTTATGGTCACCTTGTTCAACTCCCTATAGTCAATGCAGAGTCTCATTGTCTCATCCTTCTTCTTCACGAATAAAACTGGAGCTCCCCACGGTGAATGACTAGGGCGAATGAAACCCTTGTTCAACAGCTCTTGAAGTTGCTCATGTAATTCCTTTAATTCAGCAGGTGCCATTCGATAAGGTGCCTTAGAGATTGGCCCCGTGCCCGGTGCTATCTCAATCTCGAACTCGATTTCTCTATCTGGCGACAAACCTGGCAAGTCCTCTGGAAACACGTCACTGAATTCTCGTACGACGGGTACATCATCAAGTTTCAATTTGTCTTCTTTCTTCTTATCCACGATGTTGGCTAAGAAACCATTACAAGCCATTGGTTAGCAGCTTTCGGGCCTTCATAGCTGACAGGAACAACTTTGTCTTCTTCTTCGCATCACCAATGAATTCAAATCGATCATCTCCTTCGGAATTAAACACGACCTTACGTCTTCGGCATTCAATAGACGCGTTATACTTTCCCAAGAAATCCATTCCTAAAATTAGGTCATAGTCAAACAACTCGAGCACTATCAGATTACTGTAGAGCTCTCTATCAACAATTCTCACTGGCACTACTCGTAGCCAATGAGTGGACATCATCACTTCCCCAGAGGGTAGTGTCGTAGTGAATCCCTGACTCAAGATATCTTGATTTATTCCTACTCTTTTAGCAAAAGTAGAAGACACAAAAGAGTGTGAGGCTCCTGTGTCGAAAAGGACATTAGCACGCTGGTTAAAGACAAGTATCTAACCTGTGACAACAGTAGAAGTATCGACAGCTGCTTCTTCTTTGGTCATGGTGAAAATTCTGGCATTGGTGGTAAGTGGAGGAGTTCCGCTATCAACAATCATTGCAATCTCGGGTCTCAGTATCACTGTAACGACCCGACTTATCAGACCGTTAACTGACTTACTTACTTACTTAATTCTTATTAAAAAGCCTTAAGCTTACTGAAAATTCCAGAGCAAAAATTTTTTTTTTTCTTAAACTTTAAAAGACTTTATTTTAAAACTCTTTACTCTTACTTAAACTTGACTTAGTCTCATACTTATACTCATACTTATTTATAGGTACTTACTCGAGTACCGAGATCGTGGACCAGACCCGACTTAGTGCGGATCGGTACAACACGAGGCAACTTGCTTGCCATACATACTTGAAATTTTTCTTAAACCATACCATTACTTTCTTATAACATAACAAAACACATTTTACAAACATATTTTACAAAAACATATTTTCTAAACATATTTTCCAAAACCCGTGGCGGTGTCCATCCCATATTTCACAGTCCGCAGCACCAACTCTCCACAGTATTGCATCAAGTACAGCCGTTAGGTTGTTTACCTACAGCATGAACGTAAGTAATGAGCTAATTGCCCAGTAAGTATAATATTCAATCCACAAAACATTTCAAACATCTTAAAAACATGCCAATCATCATGTAACTTATGCATGAACCATTTATGATTGATTTGAATGTATTATGCTTCATTATAGACTCAATCTTGAACTTATTATCTTGTCTTAACATTTGGGCCCATAGTGTCCGTACCAAAAGTGCGCAGCCTCCAGACAAAACTACGGTTTGCAAGGCCCTAACAGTTCTGGGAATTATAACTTGACCCTTCACGATCTGGTGGAAGGTTGATTATCATTATACCCTCACGTATCAACGAGAGGTTGATAATCATAACTTGACTTGAATATGTATCCTCCACCTGGTAGGAGGTTGGTACGACACCTTGTTTGTATTTTCTTACCATGTGATTTAACATTAGTGAACATGCTTCATGATGTCACTATATCATATCATACTTAACATTTGCCATAACATGGCCTTCTTGAAAACATGTCATTTCTGGAACCATGGCATTTTTGAAAACATGACACTTTTGTAAACATGGCATTTTTGTAAACATGGTATAACATGTCATAACATAACTTAGCACATCATAGACATAGCATAGCATCACATAACTTCATAGCATAACATCATAGCACAACTTATCATAACATAAGCTTCATAGCATAACTTATAGCATAACTTATCATAACATAAGCTATCATAACATAAACATATGTAAATCATGTAAGTCAATACATGATTTCTTAAAAAAACATAACATGCAACAAAAACGTTTTGTCCATGCTGTAGGTGGAGTTGTACTTACTTGTCGTCCTACGCTCTTAGTTTATCGCCAAACATAGCACATACTCCTGTTTCCTAACAGGGTGTAAGATAAGAATCAATCATAATCTCTCTTACCATAAATCATAATCCTTAAAAATTAATATCCTTTTAGGTTACTACTAGTAACCCTGGGTATGAGCCCAACATAAATCGGTCAATGCCCTATTCGGTTCCTAATACCCAATAGTGGTATCCCATTTACTTACCATATTACTTATCATAATTCAGTTCTTTCTTTTCTTCAGAAAAACTTGTTCAATTCTTGAAAACAGTTTCTTAATTCAAGTGTCAGTGCATGAGTCGGGATTTCTTGTTTTTGTACTGTTTTCTTAAAATCCTGTGTAGGAATTTATTGATTCCTGCACAGTTTTGGGAATCTAATTTTTACTTTAAAATCTGTTTGGAATTAGAAAAATATTTCTACATAAAAGTTGTAGATCTCGAAAGATCCTAAAACTTTTATGTTTTACACAAAACTCAATTCTGCCTTTAACTTGTTCATTTTCTTGGTTGAAACCGGCTGGCCGTGTATAGGGTCTGGGCGACCAGGTCTCGGATTTTCATAAAAACAGAGGCCTTTGGAGCCGTATTTGGAAAAACTGTTCACATTGTCCCATAGGAAAAACCCTACCCAACAACTTTCATGTTTTACATTTTTCCAAAATCTGCCTCTAAGGGCTTCAAAATTTTCATTTTCCGTAAGCTGCTCGGTTTTACCCGAAACTGGCAGTTTTGCTTGAAATCTATTTTTACGAAAAATCTATGCGCACACTACCTCAAACGGTCTCAATCGTGAGCCTATGATAAACATGCAGCGTATCTAACGTAAAATCATATCATCACACATCCATACATAAAAACATAACTTCATAAATAAAAACCTAGATCTAGCTTACCATAACACTAATCAAGCACAAACTAAGCTTTTGCATGAAAATAAATGAGCTTAAGCTCTTACAAAACCCACTGAAAATAAACATAAAACTCTTGAATCAAACTTAATAAAAAGGCTTAGGGATTCAAGAGGATTACCCTAAAATCTTAGAGGTGATATCTCAAACTTGGATCCGAAACTTTCTTAGCATTTTTCCGGCGAACGGCGGCGAGTGACACGGCCAAACTCCGACTATTGGACACTCGGGTGATGGGCTGCAAGGGTCACCGGCGCGTGTGGTGGTGGCTCGCCGGCGTCGGAATTTCTTGCAAGGCCGTATCTTGCATGATACAAAGAGAGAGAGAGAGGAGCGAAGAAGAAGAAGAGAGAGAGAGAAGAAAGAGATCTCATGTTAATTATCTCCTTTTTCCTTATTAATTCTTGTCCTTAACCCATAAAGCCAATTAGTTGCTCAATTTTTCTTTAAAGTGGCCGGCCATTATGGATTAACTTTCGGCCAAAGGAATGAGCACTAATCATAACTTAATATTTTTCTATCCACCTTCCACCGATCATGCCAAGTGTGAACCAAAATTGGCTTGCTCAAAAAGCTACTTTGTTGCTTACCTCACCAAAGCAAAACTTGTTGCTTACCTCATGGCCTACCTCATCAAGCACCACTTCTTGCTCACCAACTCCCCCTAGATGGCCGGCCATTCAAGGTGAGAATGAGTCAAGAATTTGGCTTGCTCACCTACCAAAGCACTAGTGAGTGGAAGACAAAAAGAAAATGATGTGTTCAAAGGTGGACCAAAGGCATCACCTACCACACCATTTCTTTTTCTTAACTTTGCATAAATTCCTCAAAAGCAAACATAATTGCCCCCCCTTAAATCCATAGAGTGGCCGGCCATGGAGTGTTTTGTTGGCCAAAATTTTTCAACCATCATTCATGCTTAAAACTTACTTTCCATAATTTTCAAAAATCCAATTAATCTAATTGGTCATCACCATAAGAGGTGTCCTCCTAATTAAAGCTCCATTCGGTTTTCCTCCACCAATGCAGTCCATAATCCTACTAATAAGGATTTTACAAATACTGTTTTCACTGAATTGCAGTCCAGAATTCATCTGCGTAAAAATTGGACCGCGTATGGATTTTTCTTAGAACTAGAAACTATTTAATCCATACTGCTCTAACTAATGTGCTTGATTTTTCTAGGGCGGTCTTATAGCTTATTTGACTGAAATGAGGGTTTTCCGCAGTATAATTTCCATACTGTTGATTACACTGCAGTACCGTCTCAGTCAAACCAAAAGTCAACTCGGTCAACCTAAAGTCAACCTTGGTCAAAGTTGACCCGAAGAAAATCATAAATTCCTATTTTGTCATTTTTTTCCTCAAAAGGCCCCGTGCTTGACAAAGCAATCTATTATTGAGTCTCGTAGCTAATTAAACGAGAACTCAAACATATTCTGATATTTACTCAGATCATGAGCTTTATATCGACATACATGGTTCAGACTTAGATTTTCCTTATTTTTAAGGAAATCATAAGTTCATTGAAATTTCGGGTTCTTACATTCTACCCTCCTTAAAAAAAATTTCGTCCTTGAAAATTCAGTTACTTCAAGGTAACTTTTCTTAAAATTCACCATAACTTCAAAATGATTTGATCAAATTCCCATTTTAATCCTTTAATGGGATCATGTCTCTTATATAGAACCATAATCTTACTTTCATATCTTATCATCATACTTACATACATTCATACATACTTGCATACATTCTTATTTTCTTACTTTCATACATATTGTCCCTTCATATTGCATCACAAGAACTATTTACGTAAAAACTGAGCAAGTATATCATATAACTTGCTATGTTTGAAAAAAAAAACATATCTTATCATATATCTTTTTCATTCTTGAAAAGTTCGTATTACATAATTTTCAATACTTGGAAAGCATATCGTATCATATATTCAGTACACTTTCTGAAAATATTTCATTTCTTGAAACTTGATTTTATATTATTAGAACCCTTTACTCTTCATAATGGCCCATTTCTTGGAATTCGTCCCTTTCTCGAAACTCATCCCTCAAGGATTCGGCCTATGGCCCCCATCTTGGAATTTACTTCGTCAAGGATTTGGCCTATGGCTCCTATCTTGGAACCTTTACTTTTCATGACAGCCCCTATCTTGGAATTTCTTCCTCAAGATTTGGCTTATGGCTCCTATCTTGGAACCTTTATTTTTCATGACAGCCCCTATCTTGGAATTTCTCCTCAAGGATTTGGCCATCTTACATAAAATGAGGGGGTTCTATTAAACATAAAATCTTTTATAAAAATATTTTCTTTGAATCTTTTCAAAGCCAATCTTGGAAAGGCATAATATCGTTCGAGTGATGCAATGACAGGCATACTTAAATCAACTAGCCACTTGCTAGATAGTAAAAGATTCTCTTATTGTTTCTAACATTTCCTTGATAGAACAAGGGCATAATCGTAATTCTTAGGAATATCTAAAATTCCCCAACATTACTTAATTTCCCTTACTGATGGATCGTATCATCACTTTCACCGTCAAACTTATAGCCATCAATCTTATTTCTTAGAATGAAAAATTCCTGATTATCACCCCACTACAGTAAGGCGATAGGCTATCTAATCTCAAAGCCTATTCATTTCTTATTACTGCTCTAGGAATTATCATTGCAACTTAGCCATTACAGTTGGTATCAGAGCGAAAGTTTTCCTGCCATCCAGTTTCACAGTTCTGCCGCCAGCGCCACTGTTTTGTAAGTTTGTTTACTTACTTTATTTTATGTATAGTAATTATGTGATGTTATAATATTACTATGATTAAGATATAAACCTGGTGTCAAACCCGGGTTAGACTGAAGAGGACCGCAAGGTTTCGTTGGCATTCCGAGGAATAAAGGATGAGTTATGCATCTTCGATAGGACTCAAGAAGTGATTGCAAGATATGGAGACTCTCTTCAGAATTTGTCATGTAGGGACGCACCTTCAAGATATGATTGCCAGTAAATCAGAGTTGCGCAGCGGAAGCGTGTAGGATAAGCTAAGCTTACGATATAATATGATGAGATCTTGAGGAATCTCTAGTATGATATGATAATTTATGATGATTTTATGATATGATATGCTAAGATATGAATGAAAGAATAAGTGTTAGACATGTCGAGGATTAGAATTAGAAACTAGAAGATGGTTCGCCGCATATACGACTGAACCAATTTCGTAAGAGCCGTAAGAACCCGAAATTTCAATGAACTTATGATTTCCTTAGAAATAAGGAAAATCTAAGTCTGAACCATGTATGTCGATATAAAGCTCATGATCTGAGTAAATATCAGAATATGTTTGAGCTCTCGTTTAATTAGCTACGAGACTCAATAATAGGTTGCTTTGTCAAGCACTGGGTCTTTTGAGGAAAAAAGGACAAAATAGGAATTTATGATTTTCTTCGGGTCAACTTTGACCAAGGTTGACTTTAGGTTGACTGAGTTGACTTTTGGTTTGACTGAGTTGACTTTTGGTTTGACTGAGACGATACTACAGTGTAATCAACAGTATGGAAATTATACTGCAGAAAACCTTCATTTCAGTCAAATAAGCTATAAGACCCGCCCTAGAAAAATCAAGCACATTAGTTAGAGCAGTATGGATTAAATAGTTTCTAGTTCTAAGAAAAATTCATACGCGGTCCAATTTTTACGCAGATGAATTCTGGACTGCAATTCAGTGAAAACAGTATTTGTAAAATCCTTATTAGTAGGATTATAGACTGCATTGGTGGAGGAAAACCGAATGGAGCTTTAATTAGGAGGACACCTCATATGGTGATTACCAATTAGATTAATTGGATTTTTGAAAATTATGGAAAGTAAGTTTTAAGCATGAATTATGGTTGAAAAATTTTGGCTAACAAAGCACTCCATGGCCGGCCACTCTATGGATTTAAGGGGGGGCAATTATGTTTGCTTTTGAGGAATTTATGCAAAATTAAGAAAAAGAAATGGTGTGGTAGGTGATGCCTTTGGTCCACCTTTGGACACATCATTTTCGTTTTGTCTTCCACTAACTAGTGCTTTGGTAGGTGAGCAAGCCAAATTCTTGGCTCATTCTCACCATGAATGGTCGGCCATCTAGGGGGAGTTGGTGGGCAAGAAGTGGTGCTTGATGAGGTAGGCCATGAGGTAAGCAAGGAGTTTTGCTTTGGTGAGGTAAGCAAAAAAATAGCTTTTTGAGCAAGCCAATTTTGGTTCACACTTGGCATGATCGGTGGAAGGTGGATAGAAAAATATTAAGTTATGATTAGTGCTCATTCCTTTGGCCGAAAGTTAATCCATAATGGCCAGCCACTTTAAAGAAAAATTGAGCAACTAATTGGCTTTATGGGTTAAGGACAAGATTTAATAAGGAAAAATGAGATAATTAACATGAGACCTCTTTCTTCTCTCTCTCTCTTCTTCTTCTTCGCTCCTCTCTCTTTCTTTGTATCATGCAAGATACGGCCTTGCAAGAAATTCTGACGCCGGCCAGCCACCACCACACGCGCCGGTGACCTTTGCAGTCCATCACCCGAGTGTCCAACAGTCGGAGTTTGGCCGTGTCACTCGCCGCCGTTCGCCGGAAAAATGCTAGGAAAGTTTCGGATCCAAGTCTGAGATTTCTCCTCTAAGATTTAAGGGTAATCCTCTTGAATCCATAAGCCTTTTTATTAAGTTTGATTCAAGATTTTATGTGTATTTTCAGTGGGTTTTGTTAGAGCTTAAGCTCATTTATTTTCATGCAAAAGCTTAGTTTGTGCTTGATTAGTGTTATGGTAAGCTAGATCTAGGTTTTTATTTATGAAGTTATGTTTTTATGTATGGATGTATGATGATATGATTTTACGTTAGATACGCTGCATGTTTGTCTTAGACTCACGGTTGAGACCGTTTGAGGTAGTGTGCGCGTAGATTTTTCGTAAAAATGGATTTCAAGCAAAACTGCTAGTTTCGGGTAAAACCGGGCAGCTTACGGAAAACGAAAATTTTGAAGCCCTTAGAGGCAGATTTTGGAAAAATGTAAAACATGAAAGTTGTTGGGAAGGATTTTTCCTATGAGACAGCGCAGACAGTTTTTCAAAATACGGCTCCAAAGGCCTCTGTTTTTATGAAAATCCGAGACCTGGTCCGCCCAGACCCTATGCATGGCCAGCCGGCTTCAACCAAGAAAATGAACAAGTTAAAGGCAGAATTGGGTTTTGTGTAAAACATAAACGTTTTAGGATCTTTCGAGATCTACAACTTTTATGTAGAAATATTTTTCTAATTCCAAACATATTTTAAAGTAAAAATTAGATTCCCAAAACTGTGTAGGAATCAAGAAATTCCTACACAGGATTTTAAGAAAACAATGCAAAAACAAGAAATCCCGACTCATGCACTGACACTTGAATTAAGAAACTGTTTTCAAGAATTGAACAAGTTTTTCTGAAGAAAATAAATAATTGAATTATGCTAAGTAATAAGGTAAGCAAATGGGATACCACTATTGGGTATTAGTAACCCAATAGGGCATTGACCGATTTACGTTGGCCTCATACCCAGGGTTACTAGTAGTAACCTAAAAGGATATTAATTTTTTAAGGATTATGATTTATGGTAAGATAAATTATGATTAATTCTTATCTTACACCCTGTTAGGAAACAGGAGTATGTGCTATGTTTGGCGATAATCTAAGAGCGTAGGACGACAAGTAAGTACAACTCCACCTACAGCATGGACAAAACGTTTTTGTTGCATGTTATGTTTTTAAGAAATCATGTATTGACTTATATGATTTACATATGTTTATGTAATGATAGCTTATGTTATGATGCTTATGTTATGATAGTTTATGTTATGGTACGTTATGCTATGAAGTTTATGTTACGATAAGCTTATGCTACGAAATTATGCTATGAAGCTTATGTTATGATAAGTTATGCTTTGATGTTATGCTATGAAGTTATGTGATGCTATGCTATGTCTATGATGTGTTAAGTTATGTTATGACATGTTATACCATGTTTACAAAAATGTCATGTTTACAAAAATGCTATGTTTTCAGAAATGCTATGTTTTCAAAAGTGCCATGGTTTCAGAAGTGCCATGTTTTCAAAAATGCCATGGTTCCAGAAATGCATGTTTTCAAGAAGGCCATGTTATAGTAAATGTTGAGTAAGATATGACATAGTGACATCATGAAGCATGTTCACTAATATTAAATCACATGGTAAGATAATCAAGTAAGGTGTCGTACCAACCTCCCGTGATCGAGGAGGTTACATGTTTCAGTGGTGATATTTACCTTCCGTGATCGTGAAGGGTCAAGTTATAATTCCCAGAACTGTTAGGGCCTTGCAAACCCTAGCTTTGTTTAGAGGCTGCGCGCTTTTGGTACTGACACTCTGGGCCCACATGTTAAGACAAGATAATAAGTTCAAGATTGAGTCTATAATGAAGCATAATACATTCAAATAAATCATAAATGGTTCATGCATAAGTTACATGATGATTGGCATGTTTTTTTTAAGATGTTTGAAATGTTTTGTGGATTGAATATTGTACTTACTGGGCAATTAGCTCATTACTTACGTTCATGCTGTAGGTAAACAACCTAACGGCTGTACTTGATGCAATACTGTGGAGAGTTAGTGCTGTGGACTGTGAAATGTGGGATGGACACCGCCACGGGTTTTTGAAAATATGTTTAGAAAATATGTTTTTGTAAAATATGTTTGTAAAATGTGTTTTGTTATGTTATAAGAAAGTAATGGTATGGTTTAAGAAAAATTTTAAGTATGTATGGCAAGCAAGTTGTCTCGTGTTGTACCGATCCGCACTAAGTCGGGTCTTGTCCACGATCTCGGTAGTCGAGTAAGTACCTATAAATAAGTATGAGTATAAGTATGAGACTAAGTCAAGTTTAAGTAAAAGTAAAGAGTTTTAAAATAAAGTTTTAAAGAAAGAAAAAAAAAATTTACTCTGGAATTTTCAGTAAGCTTAAGGCTTTTTAATAAGAATTAAGTAAGTAAGTAAGTCAGTTAACGGTCTGAAAAGTCGGGTCGTTACAGGAGGAGCTTGGAGCGGATATCGGGACGATATGTGATAGGAAAACGGGAGGAACGATCATGAGATGGACATCTTTAATTTCAATAAAGTTTTGAGACTTTAGCTTGTTATTATTTGATTGGATGTTTCATATGGATTTAAATATTATTTCATGATTTGGGTTTTAAAAGAATATATATATATTTATATATATTAATTATGAAGTTAAAATTTTGATATAGTAAAAAAAAAAAAATTTAGAGTTTTCTAAATTATCTAAGTAAAGTTTTTTCCCATTATGTAAATATTTTAAGTTTAATATTTTCCGCAATTTTATAAGAGATAAATGATTAAATAAGAAGCCAACGGTAATGGTCCGTGAGGGGTCGTAACAGATACTTTTAAAAAAAAACGTCATATATTGGGCCCGGCGTTGTACCATCATAGCGCGCTAGTCACGGAAGGGTTGGGGTAGCAAATCCCAAACCAACGGTGAGAAAAGTCTGCTCACCGGACAACATCATCATCATCATCAAGGGTGTACAACGCCATTTTAAAACATAAAAAAAATACATATACATACCATATATATATACTTTTCATCAAAACGTCATCATAGGAGAAGTATTATTTAAGAACATCATAACATCATCATCAACATCAAAATATATACTTCTCAAATCTTTAATTCATGTTGCAGGTGAGAGTGTACTTACTTAAACGCCTCACTTAACCTTTTCAAATTTTCCGATGGTGACGCGCGATTGAGGGTCTCGGGTGCTCGTCTTTAGAACCATTTATGCCATGAATAATAAATATAATAAAATCAACAAAAGCTCATAATAATACATCAAACACATCCATCATATTATAGCAGCGTCTAAAAGGCCTATTTCATCATTCAATAACATCAAAACACAAAATTGAACACTTCCATGAAATTACAAATCTTTGCAGAAACTGGCAGTTAAACCTTTGTCCCTTCAAAAATTCATAAAAATTCACACAGGGATTCAAATGATCTGAAACTAATTTTAAATGAAATTAAACATCTAGATCTTTCTAATGGTACCAAATTTGTAGAAAACAGAGACCGTTTGGATTTTCAAAAACAGTTTTGAAATCTGATCATTAAAAAGTTTTACCGAAACTGGCAGCCGAACCTTTGCCTATTTGAAAAATCATAAAAATTTACAGATGTCTCCAAATGATATAAAACTAATTCCAAATGAAAATAGACATATAAAGTTTTCTAACAATATTGAATTTGTTAAAAACGGAGACCATTTGGATTTTCAAAAACAGTTTTGAAAACTGATCATTAAAAAGTTTTACCGGAACTGGCAGTCCGACCTCTGCCTATTTGAAAAATCATAAAATTTCACACATAACTCCAAATGATATGAAACTGATTTCAAAAGAAAATAGACATCTAGGGCTTTCCAAAAATATCAAATTTGTTAAAAATGGTGTTCATTTGTACCCTTAAAAACCGTTTGGAATTCCGAAACATACCTTGAAATTCTTTGATTTTCGGTCTTGAAAGAATTTGGAGGTTTGGCAAAAATTTTTTTTTTTTTTCTGTGTTTGTGCGAGAGAGAGAGGCAGAGAGAATGGGAAAGAAGGGAAAGGGAGGTTAGGGAAGTGAGAGAGAGAGTGAGAGGCAAATAATGTTTTTAAAACTTCACCTACCACACTAAAGCACACCTCTTCTTTTTTTTTTTTTTTTAAAAAAAACCTCACCTACCACACTTAAGCACACCCCTTTTTTTTTATTTTTCCCTTCTTCTTTCTTTCCTTCTTTCGGCTGCACTATCTTACCACCTACCACACTACCACACTTAAACACACCTACCACACTTAGATATATATATATATATATATATATGTATATACAAAGAAATATATACAATATAAAATAAAATATATTTACATATATAGTGTATATATATATAAACATATAAGATAATTGTATAAGGTATATTTATGCTTTATATATCATACAAAATAAAATGCAACAATTTCTTTATTACATACATTTTTAAGCCATCACACAAAATCACCAAATCATCATAAAAATTCATCAATTTGGCATGAACATTGTTCTAGCACGTCGAGTCCTCGTCGCGTCACCTGAAAAATAACTCAACAAAATATTAGAATTAAGAAATTTCTATCTCATCACATTATCTATGTTAATTCTAATGCTAAATTCCTAACGTTGATGTTAGGTAGCAATTAGAGCGTTACAAAACGGCAATGAATTATTTACAAAAACTTCTATTTATTTGAGTAATCTACTACAAATTAAATGGTTGTCATTTAAGTCTCAACCAAACAAATTGAAGAATAACACAATTAATGTTATCAAATTCTTTATGAAAAAACAATATTATTTATATAAATTGATAGAAATAAAATCAAACCTATATTTATGATAAAAACTGATTCATTATGTGAAAGATTTTTTTTAAATGTTTCTTTTTTTTATTTAGTTTATTCTTATTAATTTGAAATCTGATTTGAGAAAACTTTCCCTTTTTGATTTATTATGAATATTATACCTTCTTTATGATAAATACATAATAAAAAAAATTCAAACTTTCCTTTTGAACCATTTCTTTTAGCAATTTCGTTAAATCAACTTTAGCCCTCGTTGGGTTTTAGATTCTTTTTTTTTTTTTTCTTTTTTGTAATTTCTTTATTTGCTACTTTTTCATTCTTTATGAAGGGTAATATAGTCTTAAAATTACTCTTTTAGACATTTATGTAAATAAAAAGAAAAATAGACAAATTTCAAATCAACATTTCTAATTTGGACATCTATGTAAATAACTCATTATTAAATTATGCTAAAAAATATGAGATTTATAGTTAAATAGTCTTTTTTCAAAAAATTTATTTAATAAGTGGCCGAAATTTTTAAAAATTAGTTAAAATGTACTTTTTTTTCTTTACTAAAATGCTCAATCAATTTTCTAAAAAATAATCAATTAGTGATTTAACCACATAATATTGTTAATTTAATCAATTTTCTTAAAAACGGTCAATTAGTGATTTAACCACAAAATATTGTTAATTTGGTTAATAAGTGATTAACTGATTGACCATAACGTAGATTACTAAATTTCATAGTCAATCACCAATTGACCATTAGTTAATCATATAATGACTGATGGAAAAATGACAAATGACCATTTTGTTAAATAAAAAAAAGTTTGGCCATCTATTAGATTAGGTGACTAAAAAAAAACCATCCAGCTAATTTTTCATAAAAATTAACTGATTATGAGTGATATTAATGACTTATTGAATCGTGGTTGTAGGCACATGCTAGCAGTAATACCGCACATGACTGCACTTAAAGATAAAGGTTCAGAGTTCGAATCCCTCAACCCAAAACTTAAAAAAAAAAGACTTATTGTCCCTAGTTTAGGAAGAGGGCAAGAATTAGATGTGTAATGTGTGAAGGACAACAGAGTAGCGCTAAAGAGTAATTAGCAGCCACTGCCCACTAGTATTTACGATCTCAAATATTTCGTGAAGAATCAAGGGAGCAGAATTGGAAGGCAATGTATCAAGTGCTGATCCTGTTTTGAAAAACAGGACATGTTATTTTCTTAACATGTTAAAGGAGAAAATTAAAAGAAAAAATCACCATAAAATCTTAAAATCTGTCAAATAGTACAAATCTTTAAAGCCAACAAGAAGGGAAATAATAATAATAATAATAATCCTGATTATAAGTAAGCAGCTTCTCCTGAGCAGTAGGATTTTTCCTTGGGAGAAATATAAAATAATGCGATCAAACATTGGTGATAAAAGGCAGAACAGTTGAGTTATAGCATTTCAGGCCAAACATATCAAAATTCGCCACATTTACCACACAAAGACTCGGTATGATCCGTTACAGAAGATAGAAAGAGAACCACAAATCCAAAGACGGAATTGGTTTGCTCAACAGCATAGAGTCTACATGGTTAACAAAAGGAGAACAAAACAAAGGCCTCAAGCAGCAAGAACGATCTACCGAGTTCACACCGCAAGTAAAGTAGCAAATATCTGAAGTGATGGATTTCACGACAGATTGACTCCAGCTTGATCTGTAAATTTGAATCCTTAAGGCCTTTGGCTAGCCTTAGAATCCTAAAATAGAATTGAAAGAGGGAAAAAATAAAGAAATGAAATTAAGAAAAGGGTGTGATATTATCCGAAAGAGCTGCAAATGAAGATATCAGACTTACAAGTGATCAACAATTACTAGTGGTTAAGACCTCGGAGGCGTGTCACCTGTTATAAATTTGAAGGAATGATATGAATGAAAATGATAATCGAGAAAACACTCGGGAAAAACTAAAAGTTGTAATCTTAGTGCCATTTTGATACTTTTCTCCAGCCCATCAAGTCAAGAAAAAGAAGTTCTAAGAATTGAGACAACAGGGCTTGAAATAGTACACAATTTGAAAACCGTAGACACGTTAACTTTGAATACCGCCAAAGGTAGGACCAAAGTTTGTTAGGCTAACAGTAGTATTTTCAACTCTTTTTGTAGATTAGATAAATGAAACCATGAAAGCAAAGGTAGTTAGACCAGAAGGTCGGATGGAACATCACATATTGGTTATATATATATACACGGACGTATGAAATAAAAAAACAATGCTTTTTAAATGAAAACAAAGGGAGATATAGAACAAACCGGAAAATCTTCAATCACTCCTCAATATCATCACTGAACACAGAGTTCTGGTTACTAGAAAAACTTGATTGATAGGCGTCATGCCATGAAACAGCAGAGGTTGAGGATGATGCAGATTTGCCATTTGTCGAGAATGAAATCTGTAGACTTTTTTTGCTCTGTGGATTAATACAACATAATCAAGGACCTCGAGATGTCAAATTAATAAATACGCAGTGAAGGAAAAATATAAACAAATTTTCAATTCATCAAACTAGAAATATCATAAATCTATGCCTTAAAATAGCAAAATCCTAATATCATCATCAATGTATCAGAATTGAACAGAGGGTACATGAGCAACTTTCCCAAAATCTGCCTCTCCGTCTAGTTGCATGTCGAGCATAAATTCACTCGGCATGTTGTAATTTGCAAGAGGTTTAAGATTTTCGAGGTGCATATTACAGAAGGCACATTCAAGTTAGCGAGAGAAGAGGCAGTGTAGCACCTTTTGTCTACGTTACGTACTCTCTTAGAACATGAAAACCACCTTCCTCAAAACGAAGTTGCTCTGCCTCGTATGCCCGGTGGAGCCAAATAGACTCCAGATTAGGCAGACACAAGGGTACTTGACAGAGTTACGATGGTTCCTAGTGCTTGAATTCTTGACACTTTAAGTACTTCAAGTTGAACAAATTTCTAATTTCTTCTGGGAGATGCTCAAATTGAGAAGCATTTCTTATATCCAACAATGTAAAATTTGCAAAAGACGGGTAAAAAAAATTGTATAGAAAATAAAAAGAGAACGAACCTGAGAGACTTTGGCGGTTTTTGGAACATTGTGGACACCATTGGAGATTGACGATAACTGATGTCTTTCTGCACCGGCACTTGAGTTATTCTCATTCGACTTTGGACTGTAACCAACAGCTTCATCGGCCTTTAATTGGTTGACCTTACGCATCAAGTTATGGAGTACTTGGCAAACTATTTCTGACCTATGAAACATCTTGTTCTTATTAACATGTCTATAAGACAACTCGTACAAGCGCTCTTCAACAGCTCTTTCCAATGGCTCTTTCCTCTTTTCTTTTCCTAAACCTTCAGCAAGCAACGACTCAACTAGTTTGTCCCCGGAAATTAAAGGGTCCTCTCAAAAGATGCTAAAATATAAGAAACATGATTTTAGTCGGGGGGGGTAGATCGTTGAGACAAAAAGCGATTATCTTGGAAACTTTGGCAATGTGGGGATCGGCTATAAGATCAAAAGAAAGGCTGTCAAGTTGTCGTCGCCACTCTGACAGTGTCTTTTTTCTTTCACTGAGAACAAACCAGCTACGGCTATAATTGCAAGAGGCAAGCCTTCGCGAACTCTCAAAATCTCAAGGGATAAGTGCTTTAACTCTCGAGGACAACCTTGTTCGGTGTCATCAAGGAAGGCTATTCTACAAAAAAGCTCCCAAGACGTTGTTTCGGACAGAGGTTCCAGCCTGTGAACATGATTAACCGAGCTTTCTTTAAAGGGAGTAGCAACTTCGTTGATTCGCATAATGATGATTATCCTACTGCCTCTGGCATTATAAGGCAAAGCATCTTTCATAACATGCCAAAATTCCTTTTCATAAATGCCATCGAAGACAAGCATGTACCTTTTTGACCATAAAAATTGCTTCAGGATTCGAATTAGCTCTTGCGTCTGCGTCATGTCTCCTTCCACCACATGATTTTTTCCCGCCGGGCTGATCTCCTCTATTGTGATCTTTAGTAGCTCATCTATCTTGTATGATGGGGAAACATCGATCCAAGCCCGACACTCAAAGCCTCGTCTTATATCTTCGCTGACTTTTTGGGCAAGAGTAGTCTTACCAATTCCACCTGTTCCTACAAGTAAAATAACCGAGCGCCTCCATTCTCCTCCTGTTAACCTTTTTATCAATTCATTCGTCATGGAATCAATACCGACGATGTGTTTGTCGAGAAAAGGGGAAACAAACCTAGGGTGGTACTGCTCAACAGTCGTGGTTCCACTACCGGATACACTTTCCACTAAGTTATATCTCCGACATCTTTCCTTAATTTCCCGTATCAATGAGGTAATATTTCGAATTGTGAAAGATAAGTTGCCATAGCTGTTCAATGTCCTGATCAATCGGCCCACTTGGCAGAGGACAATAAGGAATCCACGCTGACGGTTTCGTTGTGATATTTGAATCAGAAACTCATCCTGCACATCTTCTACTAGCTCAGCGACGTCCCTTAGTTGTTTCCGCCAATTCTTCACGGATTCGCTTAATTCTTCTTCCTCTGGCCAGACTTTGAGCATAGCCTTGATGACCTCCAGTTCTTCTTTTATTCGCGCTGCATCCACATAAACCATCGCAACCGTCGTCAACTCTGTTGCTAGCGGAGAGCCAAGCTTGCCAATCAAGTGAGACATCATTCCATCTATAAGGCTTCCCATTTCTCCTTCACTCCGACGATAAGTGTTTTTATATGAAGTTAGGATGAGCAACAAGATGCCAGATGGTTCGGCATTATGATATTTCAACGTCGGAAAGCCACACGAAGACGAGTCTTCGATGAATTTCAATGGAACTTACTCCTTTCACTAACTTTCTTCCCGGCTTCTTTCTTGACTTTTCTTTCAGTAAGTCTAGTGGCGCAGAGGCAGCACTATATCCTTCCAAGAAGGTGACTAATGAATAGCAATAATTCAATATAACGCGCTATCTATTTCAGCTATTTGGTCCCAAACAAATTGGAATGTTGTTTTGTGTTTGTAGCTCTCTTTTGCTTAAAAAAAAAAAAAAAAAAAGAGAGCCTAAATTCTAATACTTTTCTTTAAATTTTGGACGGAATTGTTTTTAATAAAATTACGATAGAACCCTCTTAAATTAATAAGTTCGAAACAATCCCACAATAAAAAAAAAAATTAATAATAAAAACCCACGTAAGTCGTAAAGCAGGTGTAGGTTAACATCATCACTATTCACAACTAGTAGCTCAATTTTTTTTGGTTTTTTATTCGCAGCAAGATCACAAATAAATCTCACAAGGCATCTTATTCTCAAACTTATTTTGTGCAGTATCATTTTAAAATCCTTTCGAAATCTTTTTGAAATCTTCCATTGATACATTATTTCCAACACCATTTCTTCTTATCTTGAAAATGAGATGACTTTCTAAACAAATTTTGTTTTTAAGAAAATTTTTTTGTTACACATCCAAATGAGATTTCATTCCCAAAATGAATTGACTTTCTAATTTCCAATAAGTAAAGTTTTCATCTTGGAAATGAGTATGCAATCCAACAGGCCCTAAAACTTAGGGCTTGCTAGGAGAGGTTTTAGATATGGAGTTTTGAATTGGAGTAGAGATAAGTTTTGGAAATGTTTTTAGTTACATAAATTGTTTGGAATATGAAAGTATAAAAACTTAAAATGTGTTTAGAAGAAATTATCAATTTAGATCTTATTTCATTTCTCTTGAAATTTTACGCAATTTGGAAAAAAAAAAAAAAAAAAAAAAAAGAATCATCTCATTTAGACTTGAAATAACAAAGTTATGGACTTTTAAAGTTTAAGTTTACTATAAACATTTGGAGATATGAATAGTAAAAAGTAGTTTCAAGTTGAAAAAGGAAAAGGAAAAAAAAAGAGATATGTTTGGAGAAGTCCTCCCAAACATGCCCTTACACTTTTCAAGAGTTGGAGGGTATTTTAATAAAATAAAATAAACTATGAGGGAGCAAACTCTTAACTACTTAAGAATTTGGGGACCAACGTAATAGTTTATATGTGTATAAAAAAATATTAAAATAGTCCCTTTTGTTCACAAACATTAGAAGTTTAACATAAAATGTCACGTGAATCACACATAATTTACTATTTAATTAAGGGTAATTATGAAAAAGAAAATTACATAGTTCACTACTACAAAATAGAGATTCGACGACGATTAAAAACCGTCGTGGTAATACTTAAACGACGGTTTTCTAACCGTCGTGAAATCCACAGTCGTGGTATATATTTGGATTCCACGACGGTTCGAAAACCGTCGTGGTAGGTAACAATGAAAAAAAAAAAAAATTACGAATGGAGCTACCACGACGGTTGAGTAACCGTCGTGGTAGGTAAAAAAAAAAATTTACGAATTCCTACTAAATCAACACTTTTTTCCGGAACACATTTAAATCACAAAATCAACACTTTTTTTCGGAAATTTCCCAAATCCATGCCTTACCCAACCAATTTAATTCAATCTAAAACACAACCACAATGAACAATCACCGAAAATGTAGGGGACGGATTTTGGTCATTTCGGACGGAATATTCCCAACTCAACAATCTACAAAATCAATATTTTGGACGAAAAATTCCTAAATCCGTGCATTACCCAAGCAATATACATTACAACTTACCGGCTTGTCGAGCGTCGGTATGGGCGGAGTGCGGCGAGAGAGAGAGAGGGAAAGCCGCGTGAGTTCCTTGGTGGACCCGTCGGAGAATGGAGGAGGCCGCGTGAGTGGTGGAGGAGGCCATCGGAGAGAAATAGAGGGAAGAAATTGGGTGGCTTTGAGTATGAAGTTAGAGAGTGAAAAAGTGAAAAATGCTCGGAATGTAATGGGGTGGGAAAGATGATATTTTTTTGGGTTTTAATACACGCTCCAAAAAATTGAATTTAATTTAAAAAATTTCAAAATTCCCGCCTTAGTACCTACCACGACGGTTTTTGGGGAAAACCGTCGTGGTATGTAACATACCACGACGGTTTTCCCCAAAAACCGTCGTGGTAGAGTCCAAAAATTTAAAAAATTTTCTTTTGAAAAAAAGACCCTTCCACGACCGTTTTTTAAAAAACCGTCGTGGAAAATGCGACAAAAAACACGGAGCGGAACAGAGTTTCCGAAAACCGTCGTGGAAGTCGAAGCTTCCACGACGGTTTTTAATAACCGTCGTGGAAGCTTGCAAAAAAACTCAAAAAAAAAATTTTTTTGCAAAAAAAAAAAAAAAAAAAAATTTTTTTTTTTTTTTTAGCTTCCACGACGGTTTTATAACCGTCGTGGAAGCCCAAAAAAAAAAATTTTTTTTTTTTTTTTTTTTTTTTTTTTTTTTTGCAAAAAAATTTTTTTTTTTGATTTTTTTTGCAGGCTTCCACGACGGTTATTAAAAACCGTCGTGGAAGCATGCTCTTCCACGACGGTTTTTTATAACCGTCGTGGAAGCTTCAGCTTCCACGACGGTTTTCGGAAACTCTGTTCCGCTCCGTGTTTTTGCCGCATTTTCCACAACGGTTTTTTAAAAAACGGTCGTGGAAGTTCCGTCGTGGAATCCACATTTTGTAGTAGTGGTTCAACCTATATGTGTCATACAAGTGGTTTGTTTCATTTAATTTAGGACAAATTACAGTTTTCCCCCTTGAACTTTAGGCTATGTCACAAAATGCCCCCGGAATTTCAATTTGTAACATTCTTTCCCCTAAACTTTGGAAAATTTTGGAAATTTTTCCCCTCAATTAAAAAATACATCTAACACTCGTTAGAAGCATCAGTTTATGATTTAAGTATAAAATTATGAATGGCACACATTGACAGTACTCCTGACACATGTTACCCTCATTAAATGTGAAATAATTAAGTTACCTATAAGATAGAAATATGATTAAAAAAAATGACAATCAACCCTAAAATTTACTTTTTAACTTTATTTTAAGTGTTTTACATTTAATATCCGCAACTCATACTTTAAACTAATGTTATGACTTATGTGTATTTTTTCGCCTAAAAAATAATTGAGGGAAATTCGCAAACTTTTCCAAAGTTCAGGGGGAAGAATGTTACAAATTAAAGTTTATGGGGTATTTTGTAACAAGGCCTAAAGTTTGGGAGGGAAAAATATAATTTGTCCTTTAATTTATAACCTATGATAGCAAAAGGGATTTTTTGGGTACTCTTTTAAGAGTTTATAGAGTTTTAGCCTAGGGAAAAAAAAAAGTTGAGAACCAAATTGCAACTTCATAAAAATGTTAAGGACGAAACAAGCAATTTACTTAAAATACACACACACACACAGAAGTATGTAAGTCTGCTCTGTTTTCCTTTTAAGTTTGCTAGGTTGGTCTTTAAATTTTTAATTTTGTGCAACTTTGTTCCACATTTTTTTTTATAGTTTAAATGATTCTAAACTATTAAAACATTGTTACAAAATCATTTCCATTAATTTTCGGATGGAATCCGTCAGTGAGCATCAATTTTTTTTAATCAAAATTTCTGACAGAATATGTCTAAAAAGTAACAGAAATGACTATTTTAGTAACGTTTTAATAGTTTATAGTAATTCAAGCTATGGAAAAAAGAATAGGGTATAAAGTTACATAGAATTAAAAGTTTAGGGACTAAATAAGCAATAAAAAAAATAAAAGAATAAGAGAGATACAAAGACTGTCAAGCAACTAAAGAGCAATAATCCCGAAAATCATAGTCCATGAACTGAATAGATGTGGGTAAATTCTCTTTGGGGAGTTTCCATAAGTCACAGGCATTTGTTGAAATTATAAATCTCTACTTTGTGTCTAAGAAATGTCATGTAATAAAAGGTTCACAGGTTATTTGTCGAAGATGGCATCTCCACAAGCAAGTACAACATACAATATTTCAATTATTTAAGAGAAATTGTATCAAATAACATATTTTATGTATACTTTAAAGTTTATCATAGGTTTTTTAAATGATGATAAATTGTAGCATAAATTTACGATAAAGCCTTATATTTTTTTTGATAAATTATCCTTAAATTTTTTAGCAAATAACATATTTATGTCTAATTTTTAATTAATAACCATTTGTATGCACAATTTCATGTTAGAGAGAGAAGGTGACGTTGGGGAGGGGGGTAGTGGTGTTTTTGGTATTATGTGATGTAGTGGTGTTTTGGTATTATGTGATCATAAATTTGAAATTGCTATTTATGATTTGTGTTTAAAATTTTATGTTACTATTTACTATTACTCTTTTTAAAATATTATTTTGCTCTTTCTCCATACTGATAATTATTTTAATTTTAAGATTGATTCTATTTAATAGTTTAGTTTAATATTGCTTGAAATTATATCTTTAAATTGAACGGGTAATTGTCCTACTTTTAAAAATTTAATTACTTCCGAGTATTTTATCACTGATTTTATAAACAAAATCGGTGTATTGGGTATTTGTATAATATTTGGCAGATTTTTGCTTTAGTACATAGAAAAAGAGAAGTAAAAGCTATGACTTTTAAATAAGTACTTGAAAATCACTTTTTTATAAGACCTTTAAAGTTTTCTAATAAGTTGTGAAAATATTTAAATAAAATTAATAATGTCTAACTTAAACTTTGATATAAGTTTAAAGTTTACTTAGAAGAGCTTTTTCCGTAAGTTATATTTTCTGATTTTGACATGAAGCTTTTCTAGGGACTGTAAATTCTTTTAACAGATTATCTAAACACTTATAAAAGTAACTTTTGAACTTAGAAAGTTAAAAGAACCTTCTAGAAAAACTATGTTAAATAACAAAACAAGAAGAGAAAAAATGGTATTTAAACTAGACATAAAAGGTGTTTTGGGCATTTATACTTATGTTGTATGGTGGGTTTCTAATTTTTGAATTTTCCCGGCCAGTTTCCTTTCTTTTTTTCCTTTTTTTTTTTCCATTAAGAATATTTGATCAGTGCTTTAATTAGTCAAATTAACCATTGATCGATTGATAAAGTTCAAAATAAATGATATACTTTTTTTTTGCTGAACTTAAAACACATAATAGTGGTATTTTCCAAAAAAAAAAAAAAAATTACAGATATAATATAGTTGTAATTTCATATTTGACTATATTATAAGTATTTGAGTTCAAAAGAGCTGGGAATTTGGGCCACCCGGCCCGAGCCCGATGGGCTATTTCAAAATTTTGGGCCGGGCCGGGCCTAATTTTTGAAATATAAGCCCAGCCCGACCTGCGGGCTGGGCCCGTCCTAGCCCAATTTTTTAAATTTTTATTTGTAATTTTTGAATAAATTTGTATATTTTTGATAATTTAATAATTTATCTTAATATTTTATCTTAGATAAAAAATAAAAAATTTTATTATACTATTTCTATTAATTTTTATAATACTATTTCCATAAATTTTTATTTTTTATTTTCTTTTATATTGTTATATATATATATATAAGAAAAATTATTTTTTAATAAAAATATATATAAATTTTATATATGTATAAATTTTTTAATTATTTTTTTTATTTTTTTAAATAATAGCCGGGCCGGGCCATCGGGCTTTTAAAAAAAAAAAATTCGGGCCGGGTCTAAAAGGAGAGCCCAGCTCGCCTCTTACTATAGGACCGGGCTTTTACCGGGCTCATAGAATGCGGATCAGGCTGAGCTACTGACCGAGCCACGGACCGACCCGTTTAGCCCGGCCCAAATTCCCAGCTCTAGTTCAAATTCCCTTGCCTTTTAAATTAGGGGGAAAAAAGCGTACGTACACTAGGAATTTGTAACGTCCGAGTATCTCAAATGCGCTTGTAGCGAATAATAAGCATTTTTGTATCTTCTAGCTAGGAAAATAGAAAAGGAAAAAAAAAACAGAGAATTTTCGTATCTATATAATTGCATTTGTAGGAAAAAAACTCAACATTTTTTTTCCCTAAACCCAGATTCTCACACCTTCAAATATGCACCTGTAAACAAAACCATTAATTTCTTTCATTTCCAGAAACTTCAATCTTAATAACCATTCAATCTATTCTAAAAAAAAAAAAATTTATAAATAAGTTAGGTAAAAAAATCGTGTATATGTTTTAAAAATATATTTTCTTTCGTAATTAAATTTCGTTTATTTTTGCTAATTAATAGAATATTAGTATTTTTTTCTTTGTGATGTGCATTTTTCTCCCTAAAAGGCGTTGAATATATAATAGAGTTAAAAGTACAAAATACAGTAGGGTAGCTTTTTATCTCATTTTTACTTTTTTTTTTTTTTTTTTGTAGACCTTGACCCTTCCTTTTCTTTTGGTTTATATTTTTTTATTTTTAATAAGTGATCATGCAGATCATTATTAATTTAGTAAAACTAATAAATATTACAAGAAAGCCAAAAAAAAAAAAAAAAAAACGAGTACCGTTTTTTAAAGTTACCGGATATGAAAGAGTATACATATAAATTCAATTTTTTTCTCGACACATTGATCTTTGGACATTTAAACGACTAAAATATATCACAATATTGTGCAATTTTTATTATATTATTTGAATATAATTTATTATTCTGGAATTCTTTGAGTTTATTTGAATTTGAACTTCTTTTGGCCTTGTGGAGATATGATTTGATTTGTAAACCCATTAGAATTGTATTTGATGAAGGACTTTGTTTAGCACAGATCGATGGATATTTGAAGTACGATTTCTTGAAGGAGTCGAAGAGTATACGCTATGCTTATATAAAGCGAAATCCTGAACTTCTCATGTGAAAGACATATCTTCTTTTCGCAAGTACATCACTTTTTTTTGTTTTGTTTTGTTTTGTTTTTGTTTGTTTTTTTTAAGCACGAGTTCCTCTTCTCCTTGTTTAGTCAATCACGTGCCGTGCATGCGGGGTCACATACTACGCAATTTCGAGGTTTTTTTTTTTTTTTCCCCTTCTACATATTTATTTATATATCTATGTACCCTTTTATTATATGTATCATTTTAATCATCGTTTTGTCCTTTATGGGAATTATATCTACGTATCCTTTAATTATAGGGTTCGTTTGGATCGCAGGTTCAGTTTGAGTTGAGTTGAGATTTTTAAGTTTGCATAGTAAATTTTGTTGACTTTTTCAGAAAAGACAAAAAACTTTTTCAGAAAAGACAAAAAACATGATGAGATTTGAGTTGTTTAATTTGAGTTGAGATGGTGAGGCAAACGGAGCAATATATTTCATTTTAATCATCATTTTATCGTTTCAGGGAATTATAGATAAACTTTATGAGTAACTTCTGCTACGTATTTTATCGTTGGCATCTTATGAAAACATCCAAGTTTAAGTCTGTAATGTAATTTGAGTTCGGGTAGAGTTAAGAAATTATGTGAATAATTCAAAATAAGTTTCCGAAAAAGAATAGGATTCAACATGCTTAGAAGTTTGATATTCAAACCATTGCAATATCTGTTACAACAATTATATGAGTCCTCTTTGGATTCTAATTTACAACCGAAAGCAACGTGCATGTTTTGGTGATAAAATCCTTTATAAATTACAGCTCCTAAACTCTTTAGGATTGCTCCCATTATAATCCGAAGTTATGGGTGTGCTTTCGAGAGTAAAATTTTCGCTTCTAATGCTTTGTGAGTTGTGTGCTTTTTGAAAAAAGAAATATAGTTTCCTTACTTTTTTTTTTGCATTATTTTATATTTTTGTTCCACAACCAATTTAATATCTTGAAATTTTTTTAGTATCCACTACTAAAACTCTTTTAGACTCTAATGTAACCGTGAAGAATAGCTTATTGTAGTTCGTTTATTATAACTTGAGAGCAAAAAACTCAGAATCACCGCTCCATCATAAAATAAAGAGTTCAAATCTCCCACCTAAAATAAAAATAAATAAATAAAAACAACTCAAAAGCACGATTAGGGTTACTAATTAGCTTTGAAATCTTCTCTTTTTTCTCTCTCTCTCAGAGATCAAGACACCAACAAATAGCAATCAAATAATGGACGGGAGCAATTGGGAAGAAGAGGAGTGGATTCTCAACAATCTGGTCGATTCGGCAGCGACGGAGAGAAACATATACATCACAGCATCGAAGAACACCTCCAGAGACGACCAAACCCTAACAAGAACTCGGTTGCACTACGTGTTATGCGTCATTCACAGAGCATCTTCAGACACTAATCCCGACAAAGAGGCCCGAATCGTCTGCTCTGCCAAGCAATACCGTCACCAATTAAGCCGAATCGCCTCGATCGATGAGGCGGAAGCCTTGGTCGCCCACATGTTTTCCGACCAACGAATTATGTTCAACTTCGACAGTGCGAGAAGCGATCAAAGTCTGCACTGGAAGGAGTTTCCTAACGACGACTCATCAGCAGTAGTAGAACAAGCACCACCTTTGCAGGGCTTGGACGACATCGTCACGAGGATCTCCGACGTTGCGACCCGCTTCGCAGCCGAGGTGACGGCATCGGGACTCAAGTCGGTCGAGCTGTTCATCACGATCGATAAGTGCACGGTTTTGCCGCACCATGAATTCGATAGGATCTTGACATCCCGTGATGTGGAGCTACGGATGACTTGGGATCATGACAATCCGGAGCTGTATAGGCAAATTCGTGACTATTTTTTTGATCAGCATTTCAACGCAAGGTCGGTTATGGAGAGATCACGTTGGTGTAGCAATCTGTTTGATTTTGATGATCACTATCCCATGTTGGATCATGATCAGGCCAGAGATTTAAATCTATTTGAGAGAGAGTTGACCGCAGCCGCAGCCGAACAGAGTTTCGTGGAGTCGGCGGCAGAGTTTGGGTCGGTGCCGGCCGCTGAGTTGGCGGTGGAGGCATTGGAGAAGTTTAGGTACGAGAGAAGCTATGAAGATAAAGATATATTGAATTTGATGATGTGTGTGATCTGCATGGAAGAGGTGATGATTGGGTCCCACGTCACTCGAATGCCTTGTTCTCATGTTTATCATTCTGATTGCGTTTTGGAATGGTTACATGAAAATCATACTTGCCCCCTCTGTCGTTTCAAATTGCCTACCTAGTGATCATTGACGAAACCATGATTTTTTTTTTCCTTTTTAAAGTTGGGAAAAGGGAATTCGAACCTGGAGTCGGATGTAAAATTACCAGATCTCTGTAACTATGAATTTACGATTGCACTAAGATTTAATTTCAATCAAATTCATTTTATAAAATTAATACTAAGGGACAAAAATACAAACAATTTCGTATATGTTTGGAAATAAAAGTTTTCAATGTGCTCGCTACTTGAATTATATATATTTTTAAATGTTTTTTTCCATTTTATTCTATCTAGAATTTAGAAATTTAATTTGAAGTGGCTATAATAATTCATTGTACATATTATAATATATTAAAAAAAATATATAACAAAACGGATTGAAACGTACCTAGTAATTATCTAACAAGAAATTTTTTTACTAAAAACGAAGAAAAATTAGTTTATAGATATTTTATAAAATAAAATGTGTGGTTAATTTTTGAATAAATTTGTATATTTTTGATAATTTAATAATTTATCTTAGATAAAAATAAAAAATTCTATTATACTATTTCTATTAATTTTTATAATACTATTTCTATAAATTTTTATTTTTTATTTTCTTTTATATTCTTATATATATATATAAGAAAAATTATTTTTTAATAAAAAAATATATAAATTTTTATTTTTAAATTTTTATTTTATTTTTTTATATATGTATCAATTTTGTAATTATTTATTATTTTTTTAAATAATGGGTGGGCCGGGCTGGGCCGGCCCATCGGGTTTAAAAAAAGATTCGGGCCGGGTCTAAAATGAGAGCCCAATCCGCCTCTTACTATAGGACCGGGCTTTTACCGGGCTCATAGAATGCAGATCGGGCCGGGCTACTGACCGGGCCACGGACCGACCCATTTGGCCTGGTCCAAATTCCCAGCTCTAGTTCAAATTCCCTTGCCTTTTAAATTAGGGGGAAAAAAGCGTACGTACACTAGGAATTTGTAACGTTCGAGTATCTCAAATGCGCATGTAGCGAACAATAAGCATTTTTGTATCTTCTAGCTAGGAAAATAGAAAAGGAAAAAAAAAAAACAGAATTTTCGTATCTATATAATTGCATTTGTAGGAAAAAAACTCAACATTTTTTTTCCCTAAACCCAGATTCTCACACCTTCAAATATGCACCTGTAAACAAAACCATTAATTTCTTTCATTTCCAGAAACTTCAATCTTAATAACCATTCAATCTATTCTAAAAAAAAAAAAAAAAATCATAAATAAGTTAGGTAAAAAAATCGTGTATATGTTTTAAAAATATATTTTCTTTCGTAATTAAATTTCGTTTATATTTGCTAATTAATAGAATATTAGTATTTTTTTCTTTGTGATGTGCATTTTTCTCCCTAAAAGGCGTTGAATATATAATAGAGTTAAAAGTACAATATACAGTAGGGTAGCTTTTTATCTCATTTTTACTCTTTTTTTTTTTTTTTTTTTTGTAGACCTTGAATTAATACCCTTCCTTTTCTTTTGGTTTATATTTTTTTATTTTTAATAAGTTATCATGCAGATCATTATTAATTTAGTAAAACTAATATATATTACAAGAAAGCAAAAAAAAAAAAAAAAAAAGAGTACCGTTTTATAAAGTTACCGGATATGAAAGAGTATACATATAAATTCAATTTTTTTCTCGACACATTGATCTTTGGACATTTAAACGACTAAAATATATCACAATATTGTGCAATTTTTATTATATTATTTGAATATAATTTATTATTCTGGAATTCTTTGAGTTTATTTGAATTTGAACTTCCCTTGGCCTAGTGGAGATATGATTTGAATTGTAAACCCATTAGAATTGTATTTGATGAAGGACTTTGTTTAGCACAGATCGATGGATATTTGAAGTACGATTTCTTGACGGAGTCGAAGAGTATACGCTATGCTTATATAAAGCGAAATCCTGAACTTGTCATGTGAAAGACATATCTTCTTTTCGCAAGTAAATCACTTTTTTTTGTTTTGTTTTGTTTTGTTTTTGTTTTTGTTTTTTGTTTTTGCTTTTTTTTTTTAAGCACGAGTTCCTCTTCTCCTTGTTTAGTCAATCACGTGCCGTGCATGCGGGGTCACATACTACGCAATTTCGAGGTTTTTTTTTTTTTTTTCCTTTCTACATATTTATTTATATATCTATGTACCCTTTAATTATATGTATCATTTTAATCATCGTTTTGTCCTTTATGGGAATTATATTTACGTACCCTTTAATTATATATATCATTTTAATCATCATTTTATCGTTTCTGGGAATTATAGATGAACTTTTTGAGTAACTTCTGCTACGTATTTTATCGTTGGCATCTTAAGAAAACATCCAAGTTTAAGTCTG
Source organism: Ficus erecta (assembly GCA_008635985.1). NCBI lineage: Eukaryota > Viridiplantae > Streptophyta > Magnoliopsida > Rosales > Moraceae > Ficus > Ficus erecta. Next base: position 61,093 of record BKCH01002148.1, read on the forward strand.
TAATGAAATTTGAGTTTGGGTAGAGTTAAGAAATTATGTGAACAATTCAAAATAAGTTTCCGAAAAAGAATAGGATTCAACTTGCTTAGAAGTTTGATATTCAAACCATTGCTATATCTGTTACAACAATTATATGAGTCCTCTTTGGATTCTAATTTACAACCGAAAGCAACGTGCATGTTTTGGTGATAAAATCCTTTATAAATTACAGCTCCTAAACTCTTTAGGATTGCTCCCATTATAATCCGAAGTTATGGGTGTGCTCTCGAGAGTAAAATTTTCGCTTTTAATGCTTTGTGAGTTGTGTGCTTTTTGAAAAAAGAAATATAGTTTCGTTACTTTTTTTTTCTATTATTTTATATTTTTGTTCAACAACTAATTTAATAGCTTGAAATTTTTTTAGTATCCACTACTAAAACTCTATTAGACTCTAATGTAACCGTGAAGAATAGCTTATTGTAGTTCGTTTATTATAACTTGAGAGCAAAAAACTCAGAATCACCGCTCCATCATAAAATAAAGAGTTCAAATCTCCCACCTAAAATAAAAATAAATAAATAAAAACAACTCAAAAGCACGATTAGGGTTACTAATTAGTTTTGAAATCTTCTCTTTTTTCTCTCTCTCTCAGAGATCAAGACACCAACAAATAGCAATCAAATAATGGATGGGAGCAATTGGGAAGAAGAGGAGTGGATTCTCAACAATCTCGTCGATTCGGCAGCGACGGAGAGAAACATATACATCACAGCATCGAAGAACACCTCCAGAGACGACCAAACCCTAACAAGAACTCGGTTGCACTACGTGTTATGCGTCATTCACAGAGCATCTTCAGACACTAATCCCGACAAAGAGGCCCGAATCGTCTGCTCTGCCAAGCAATACCGTCACCAATTAAGCCGAATCGCCTCGATCGATGAGGCGAAAGCCTTGGTCGCCCACATGTTTTCCGACCAACGAATTATGTTCGACTTCGACAGTGCGAGAAGCGATCAAAGTCTGCACTGGAAGGAGTTTCCTAACGAAGACTCATCAGCAGTAGTAGAACAAGCACCACCTTTGCAGGGCTTGGACGACATCGTCACTAGGATCTCCGACGTTGCGACCCGCTTCGCAGCCGAGGTGACGGCATCGGGACTCAAGTCGGTCGAGCTGTTCATCACGATCGATAAGTGCACGGTTTTGCCGCACCAAGAATTCGATAGGATCTTGACATCCCGTGATGTGGAGCTACGGATGACTTGGGATCATGACAATCCGGAGCTGTATAGGCAAATTCGTGACTACTTTTTTGATCAGCATTTCAACGCAAGGTCGCTTATGGAGAGGTCACGTTGGTGTAGCAATCTGTTTGATTTTGATGATCACTATCCCATGTCGTATCATGATCAGGCCGGAGACTTAAATCAATTTGAGAGAGAGTTGACCGCCGCCGCAGTCGAACAGAGTTTCGTGGAGTCGGAGTCGGCGGCGGAGTTTGGGTCGGTGCCGGCGGCTGAGTCGGCGGTGGAGGCATTGAAGAAGTTTAGGTACGAGAGAAGCTGTGAAGATGAAGATATATTGAATTTGATGATGTGTGTGATCTGCATGGAAGAGTTGATGATTGGGTCCCACGTCACTCGAATGCCTTGTTCTCATGTTTATCATTCTGATTGCGTTTTGGAATGGTTACATGAAAATCATACTTGCCCCCTCTGTCGTTTCAAATTGCCTACCTAGTGATCATTGACGAAACCATGATTTTTTTTTTTTTTTTCCTTTTTAAAGTTGGGAAAAGGGAATTCGAACGTGGAGTCGGATGTAAAATTACCAGATCTCTGTAATTATGAATTTACGATTGCACTAAGATTTAATTTCAATCAAATTCATTTTATAAAATTAATACTAAGTGACAAAAATACAAACAATTTCGTATATGTTTGGGAATAAAAGTTTTCAATGTGCTCACTACTTGATTTATATATATTTTTAAATGTTTTTTTTCCATTTTATTCTATCTAGAATTTAGAAATTGAATTTGAAGTGGCTATAATAATTCATTGTACATATTATAATATATAATCATGAATATTAAAAAAAAAAACAAAACGAATTGAAACGTACTTAGTAATTATCTAACAAGAAATTTTTTAACTAAAAACGAAGAAAAATTAGTTTATAGATATTTTATAAAATAAAATGTGTGGTTAATTGGCAAACCACTTTCATCTTTGCACACACTCTTCTAAATATACACGTCTTTAAATTTAAAAAATAATTAAATTTACTTATACATACCCCAATACATTTCAAAGTTAACCTAAATATTGTCATAGATTAAATATTATTCTTCTTGCTCTATCTCTAACTCTGCCTTTTTTCTTTTTTTCTTTTTTTCTTTTTTTCTTTTTTTTTTTTTTTTGTGGAGGCTTTAGGCATGAAACCCTTTTGTCCATACATAATGAAAAATTGATATTTGAAAAAAATTAAATATATTTACTATCAATTTTTTAACTGAATATAATTACTTATACATTTCTTTACTTTAAAAATTTTCAGGAAAATTGAAACTTGTGAGGGCGGCGTGTCAATAAAACCACTCAATAAAATGTTCGAATTTTTTGAAAGAATGATCATCTAAACTAAAATGGAATATAAACATTAATATCAAATACGACCTGTGGTGCAAGATACACAACCATCGACTAAGACTACTTCCATCACGATTGATAAGTGCACTGTTTTGCCGCACCAAGAATTCGATACCAGAATATTGATAACCCGTGATGGGGAACTACGGATGGCTTGGGATCATGACAATCCAGAGTTGTTTTGGCAAATTAATGGTGACTACATTTTTTATCAGCATTTCCACGCAAGGTCGGTTATGGAGAGGTCACGTTGGCGTAGCTATCTGTTTGATTACGATGATCACTATCCAATGTTGAATCATGATCAGGCCGGAGAATTAAATGAAGTTGAGAGAGAGTTGATCGCAGCCGGAGCCGAACAAAGTTTCTTGAAATGGTCGATGCTGGCGGCTGAGTCGGCGGCGGAGGCATTGGAGATGTTTAGGTACGGTGAAAATAGAGATGAAGGTGATGAAGATGAAGATATATTGAAGTTGATGATGCGTGAAATCTGCATGGAAGAGGTGAGTGTTTGGGCCCCACATCACTCGGATGCCTTGTTCTCATGTTTATCATTCTGGTTGCCTTTCGGAATGGCTACATGTAAATCATACTCGCCCCATCTGTCGTTTCAAACTACCTAACTAGTGATCATTGACGAAACCATGATTTTTATTCCCGAAAAGGCCTCTACTATATTTTCCTAAGCATCTTTAACATTTCCTTTCGTCATGGAGCTTGCATAAATCTAACCGGTGAGAATAAATGAAAGCTTTTTTTTTTTTTTTTTTGAAGTTGGGGAAAAGGGAATTCGAGCGTGGAGTCACATGTAAAATTACAGTTTACCTGTAATTATGATTGCATTAAGATCATCTCCAATGTTTTGTGTAAGTTAATGATATATTTGTTACATAATAGTATGAAAAATAACATTATATTACTTTATACTCTAATGTATTATGCTATTTTTAATATTTCTATTTTTTGTTATTATTATTGTGCTTTGAAAATTGTAAAAGTGAACTTTTAATATTTAAATAAATGAAAAATAAAAATGTTGGAATAATTACATGAGACAACAATCAATAAGAATTAAGAGTGAAATTTAACTTTGGCTATATCTTGTAGCAAATTTTCTATAAAGTTTAGCATGCAACAAATTTAACATGAAAGATAGCACTACAATAGTGAGCACCCTTTTTTTTTTTTAATCTAAATGTTAAAATTTACCATTGACATACTAATTTAGCATTGTATTTAAGATGCTCTAAAATTTAGGTTCAATCAAATGTATTTTATAAAATTGATACCACAGTAAGTGACAAAGAATCAAACAATTTCGTATATATTTGGTAATTAAAGTTTTCAATATACTCTCTACATTTTTTTTAATGGATGGAGAGGACATAAATTAACAGGTGCACCAAGACATCTTGATTAAGTCGGCACCTCTTTAGCACCCTTATCACTTTCCTATTACTCTATTTTTTTTTTAATAATGAAAAGAAAATATTACAAAAGAGTTTATCAGAATAGGAAAAAATAAACTACAAATCAAAGAAACGACTAGATTGATGAACCTAGTAAAAGAAAAAAAGTCAGAAGACAGTCTTATAAGATAAAGCCTAAACTCTCTCTCCTTGAGAGTAGCCTATAAAGATGCCTCGTTAATACCCCTCTAGGCAAAATCAAAGAGAAAAATCCTAGAGGAAAAAAGAATACATATTTACTAAATGATCGGCTGAATACAAAGCAAATATGAAAAATATATATCTATTCCCCAACAATGTTATACCATATAATCTGATTTTAAGAATTTATCCATATAAAAGAATACTAAATATGAAAAATACTCAAATAGTTAGATCAGTTGTCAAATAATTTTAGTGTATAGCCATTAAGACGGAAAAAATAGGATAACATATCTGAACACTCACTAAGCGAGATCAACTTTCCACGCACCAGTTACCGAAAGCATGTTTTTGTGTCACATATATAATCCTAGCAATAATGGTAATTTGTCCACTGGTAATTTACATAGAGAACTGCAATCTATAGGTCATTTATATATATATATATATATATATATATATTCATGGTGGATAACGTATTTTAAACTTTAATATGCTTTGTACATAATTTATTTGTTGTAAATATTCTATTTTATCTAATGTATATTGAAATCTTCTATTCACCTCTTTAAGTATCGAAAAAAATGTTATTTACATCTTTCTTCCTTTACATAATCACTTACTATATTTTATGTTTAATTTAATGATAAAGTCTATAATTTATCTTCAAAATTTTTTATTCTTTTTCAATTTGAGAGGTAAGAAAATTTGTCTTATGATTAAGTATTGTCAGTCAGTTTTATAATTACAGATAATTACAGTTAACTAGTAATAGAGCCAACCTTTTTCTTTAATAAGGCATTATACATAATTGTTTTATAGTAAAGAATATATATATATATATGTGTGTGTGTGTGTGTGTTTAAGAAAAAAAGGTTTGAAGTTCGGTGAAAGTGTTCATAAAAAGACCATTCAATGAGAGCAAAACAAGAAAATCATAATATTTTTCAAGCTTCTATTAGTGGGGAAAGAACATATTAGTGGGGCGGCTATCCTTCGGCCTCAAGTGACTCCGCCCCGATTACTAATCTTTTGCATTAAACCACAAGTATATAACTAAATCCGACTATATCCCGCAATTGTATTTACTAAAAATAATGAACAAATCTTAACATTATGATGCAAAAGTATATAAGTATTGTTTATCAGAAAGAAAATTACGAAGTGATTGTGCGTATAGTCTAGTAGAAATACTACATACAACTCTACTACAACTCTACCAAAAGGTGCAAAATTCGAATCTCTGTCACAACCAAATTCAAAAAAGAAAAAAAAAACAAAAAATATACCCTTTCTTTATTGGAAACGTGTTTTCCGCCATTTATTTTTGGAAATAATTAAAATATCTTCTAATATTACCAACACATAAAAATTGACCAAGATAAGAAACAGTAAAAATTCTAGGGTAAGAAGACTTACCTTATGAAATTGAAAAAGATAAATTAGGAAAGAAAATTCAGATATACCTCTTAAAAAAAAGAATAAAATTATAATAAAAACTAAAAAAAAAAACTCTCATGTTGCAGTGGTGGGTAAGGGGATCCAACCACAAAAAAATTAAAAAATTAAAAAATTAAAAAAAAATTGTTGTTGCTACTAAAAAAATAATAATACTGAAACGGGATTATTAAACTCTTTTCTACTAAAAAACTCACTGATTGCTTTAAGAATAAACCAAAAAAAAAAAAAAAAATCATTAAAAAAATAACGTAAGTCGAGCTAAGTACTACATTTAACAAATTTTCATCTATTTTCAAAGTACATGGATTAATTTTAATAATTTTAAAATTTAAATACTAAATTTGGTAAATCTTTCAAATAGAGACTATTTCTAAAGGGAAAAAAAAGTTTAGGACTTTAGGTAACTTTCATGAGTCCAATTAATTTAACTTTTCATCCAAATGAGAGATTATTCACAAGACATTTGAAATTAGATTATGTGGGTAAGTGACGTTTTTTAAAAAATTATTTTTAAAAAGGGGAATTTGCAAGAATGCCATAAATTTGGCACTTTCTTATAATTTTGCCCTCTATAAGAGTAAAGTTGATAATTTTGTCATTTCATAATATTTAATTAAATAATTAAATAAAAATATAGTAAATAGACAAAAATACCATTATATCTTTATTTTCTTCTCTTTTTTATTCATTGGAATAGTTTTCATTATACCCCAACTCCATTTACCGGCCGGTCATCCATAGAATGCAAAATGAATTCTGATAGAAAACAAAACAAATTCTATCAGAATCCAAAACAGTCTTGGATTGTTTCAGAATCCGAGAATGCAAAACAGATTCTATCATAATACAAAATGGATTATACTAGAACTGAAAAAGCAAAACGGATTCTGATAGAATGCAAAACGGATTTTACTAAAATGCAAAATGAATTCTAATAAAATCCAAAACGGATTTTAATGGTCTTGTTTTTTTTTTTTTTTTGCTTATCTGGTTGAAATACAAAATTATTAATATTTTTATTTTCACCCTACAACCAAAAAATTTATCGGTAAACAAACGGAACCAAAAAACTGACAAACAAACCACCAAAAACAAATCAAAACCAACAAAAAAAAAATCAAACCGGCATCGGAGGAGATCGGTGTTGCAACGGTGTCGTCTTTTCACCAGATTGCATGAATCTAGCCAAATCTCGTTGAAATCAAGAAGAAACTAGATTTGGTCCAGTCCACGAGGAAGAAATTTGGTCGCGTAGTAGCCTCGTTGAAGCTCAAAGTCATCTGGCAGCAGGATGGAAGATCTGGCATCGGAGGAGATTGGTGTCGCGACGGTGTCTTCTTTTCACTAGATCGCATGAATCTGGCCAAATGTCGTTGGAATCGCGAAGAAACCAGAGTTGCTTCAGTCCACGAGGAAGAAATTTGGTCGTGTAACAGCCATGTCGAAGCTCGAAGCAATTTGGCAGAGGGATGGAAGATCCAGCATCGAAGGAGATCGGTCTCACTCATGGCTTGTTGCAGATCGGCGGAGGTGTGGAGATTCAGGCTTGCACTAGAGAATGGGTTTCATGGATGGGGATGGAGAGAAAGAGAGAGATGGGAGAGGTTTCGCGTGTGGTGTTGGAGAGAGAGAGGACGGGATTGGAGAAGAGTGAGAGTCACGACTTCGGAGACCATCACGCCCTCCTCCCAATCGCGACTCCACGGGGATAGTCGCAGGTACTCCCGATAGAATTGATGCCAGCGTCGGCGCTGAGGAGATCCCGACACCTAGTCCATGTCAACATCCTGATCCCGGCGCCGTCACTGGTCGACGGGGGGAGAGAGAAACAGATGGACAAAGTGGGAGAGGGAGACGAGTAGAGAGAGAAAGAGAGAGAAATAGAGAGAGAGTTTTATAGAGAGAAGAACTTCAAAAGAGAGAAAAATGAGTGAAAATGAAACCCAAATCTAAATTTAGGGGTAAAATCGGAGATTTTTAGAAAAAAATAATTTAAAAATATATGAAAGGGCAAAATTATCAGTTTTAATATTAAGGCTAGCAAAATTATAAGGAGTGTCCAAATCATGGCTATTTCCCTATTTTTCTTAAGTACCAAAAAAAAAAAGTTCGGAAATAGATAGAAGCTCGATGTCATGTTGTACATATTCCATCACCTTTTGGGAAGGCAGGCATCATTAATATTAGTATACATCAAAAATAAGAAAATAGACATTCATAGAAAGATTAAAGATGGAATGCCAATGGGACTAACATCCATATTTTGCATTAGATAATCTCATTAAAAGATTAATTGTAGCTAGATAAATAATCAACCGAAACAAAGTGTACCTAACAAGAGTCTTTTCATGCCATTCCACAGCCGATGACCGTGAACCGGACATGGCCAAGAGGCAGCTCATGAATTTCCCCATGGATGGCGGAGGGAATGTTGATTCCTTTTGCCTCTTTCTTTGCTCCACCTTGACATTCCTCACAAATTCTCATTAGTTTACCAAACAATCTGTATGCATCATGTTATATGTCCACATTGTTTACGATGTAAATTTGATTGACATGCCATTTTTAGAACCATGGCCCTGGTGACAGAAATTGATATTTTTAGTCTCATTTAGAATGTTAAGAGTGATAGACGAAGACTAAAATTTGTTTCTGTTAATTTCTCGACTTCGGATTGTCACACTTTCTTATATTATGTGTTTTATTTGTTTTGTGATGAACTAAATTCAAGTGTTATATTTTGGCCTATTTATAAATTGTCCATAATTTAATGATTTTAAAAAAAATTAATTAATTTTTTTTTTTTAGAGGCTTAAGCCTCAATCTGTCTTGAGGCTAATGCCTAGCCTCGACTAGACAAAATGTCTCGGTTCTGATTTAGCCTTTTAACACCTTTTTGTTATTATTGTCTTTACAAACACACTTAAATTGTTTGACGCTTTTTCAGGTCCACAGTAGCCCTCTCCTTGCTAACAAAGAAGGAAGCAACGCTAGTTATTCTAGAGTCACATAATCTGCACTCGCAAGAATCCAAGGTTAACATGTTTCCATGTTATTTTGTATACACCAATATTGACAGAAAATATATAGAGAAAGTAATTGTACTGCGGAGCCTAATGACACCCTTAAAAAAAAAAAAAGAAAAAAAAAAACGCCTTACGCATGCAGAGACGGCACGTCTTAAAAAGCTCTACAATAAGGACAATTTATTCATTAGGGGTATTTTGGAGATTTCACACTAGTAATTTTTTGTTGTCCTAATTTTTTTTAAAAAAATTGACACTGTTATTAGAAGTTATTATTAGAGATGTTATAGAAAGATGCAAAAACTGTGTGGGTATGAATTTTCTTGTAAACTTCGTGATTAATATAGTAAATTACCATAGCGCCTGAAACAAGTCATAGTCCCATGCACATTAAAGAGAACTTATATAGAATTTTTTGTGTTATGTGATTGTTTGTTTTATTCTGCGGTGTTGTTATTCTCGATGATATAGAATTAGGGCACTAAGTTTGAAGAGTAATTACATATATTGTCTAATTTTAGGATACCGTTTTAAAATCTAATTTAATTTGCTATTTTTATATATTTTGGATAAATTTTGTATTTGGTGCTATGTGTGTGTGTGTTTTTTTTTTTTTTTCATAATTTACTTGACATTGTATTATTATTATCTGGTATTAATGATGAAATTAGGTGTTTTTTGATGAGCTGACGAAATTAACGAACCAAGTCATCTTTTATTTTTTCCCTCGTTTTATTTTTCAAACTCAATTCATAGATTGGCTTTGACGTTTTTACTTGTGATTTCTCGTGTTTCTTTTTTTTCCTTTTCTTTTTAATAAGTTTTTGTTTTAAATTGTCAAGATGCTTTGCTCATCTTGTAATAAGTTGTGCTCTTCCCCCTTTCTGACATTTCAATCTTTGGGAAATATTTGCAATGTCGCTTCATTTTGATATAAATTCGTTATATAATATCTATATATAGATGAGTTTTCAATGGTTTCATTATTTCTTTTTAGTGTTTAGATTCAATTATAGAGTTAAATGCATACTTTAATTACAATTGATCACATAGCGTGCTTTATGACTTGCTATAACAAGTTAATTATCAACCAGTTAATCATAAACAATATTTTGAATGGACAATGAGTATCTAGAATATGAAGAACTTATAACTCTGAACCGAAATCACCACATAATAATTGTTCCTTTTTTTTTTTCCTTTTCTAGTTCTAATTTTATCATGAATAATTGGACTAATTTCATGACAGCCCCTGTCTTTAGCTTTTCATAATTAGAACGAATCATGATTTTATCGTTAATTATGATAGCCTTAATCACTTTATTTAAAAACAGAAGAATAAAAATAATGAACAATACTCTCTCTCTCTCTCTCTTGTTTTGATTCATTTCAATTAGCTAGGTTCTTGACACTTGTATTTAATTTTCCCCTTTCTCGTTTGTGTAGGAAAATTAAGAGCTTGTTTGTGAAGGATCTGGAAGTCACATTTTCAAAACTTTTTGGGAGAAAGTACCTGAATAACATAAACTTAAAAACCAACATCAATCTGGCACAAAAAAGTAACAATAGACATAAAATTAAACTAAAGTAAACTTAATTTTGTTTTATGTTGGTCAAGATAGGGAAATTTGTGTCATGTTAGTCAATAGATTGAAAAAAAGATATTTGGGTAATTTTCTCAATCTTTTTTTTTTTTTTTGGTCTTTTCTTCAATTCAAAATTATTTTTCACTACTCATATCTCCAAATTCCATAACTTTGTTATTTGGAATCCAAATGAGAGATATATATTTTTTTAATTCATAGAATTTTGAGAGGAGTGAAATAATATATATTGATATATATATTTTTTCGAAAACTTTCAAGTTTTTATACTTTTTCATTACAAACAGCTTTTCAACCTAATACACATTTATAAAACTATTTCAACTCGAATTCATATATTTTCAAAACTCTGTCTTCAATGCCTCCTCAAATGGGCCTAAGTTAAAAAGACAAAAATGGTAATTTGGGACAGATCAGTGAAAAGAAAGAAGAATTCGGATCCATGCATTCCCTCACATGCACCAGGACATGTCACTACTACAAAAGTTGGTTTACACGACGGAAAATACACGACGGTTTTTGTGAAACCGTCATTTTAAACAAGATTACACGACGGTTTGACAAAACAGTCGTGATACATGACGGTTTTGATGAACCGTCGTGTAATCCGGCGGATTACACGAATTCTGAAATCAATCAATGGAAAAATTGGTTAAAGGGTTATTATCAAAATAATTTATCTCAGTCTAGACCCTCGACGGAAGAGGAAGCTTGGTGCCCGAAGTACCTTCACCGGAAGACACCATCATATTCCCCAGCAGCATTTGAAAAAAAAAAAAAAAAAGGAAGGATTACACGACGGTTTTTAGAACCATCGTGTAATCCTCGGATTACACGACGGTTTTATATAACCGTCGTGTAATAATCCTCCGAAAATTTTCAAAATTTCAAAATTTCAAATTTTAAATTTTCAAAAAAAAAAGAAAAAAAGAAGGATTACACGACGGTTCTCTAGAACCGTCGTGTAATCCCGAGATTACACGATGGTTTTGAGCAAAACCGTCGTGTAATCCTTTTCTTTTTTTTTCTTTTTTTTTTTTTTTGAAAATTTTAAATTTTGAAATTTTGAAATTTTGAAAATTTTCGGAGGATTATTACACGACGGTTTTGAGCAAAACCGTCGTGTAATCCTCCGAAAATTTTCAAAATTTTCAAAAAAAAGGATTACACGACAGTTTTGAGCAAAACCGTCGTGTAATCCTTGGATTACACGACGATTATAGAAAACCGTCGTGTAATCATTTGAAAATTTTCAAAATTTTCAGATTTCATGCTTTAGAATTCGCACGAAAACCCATTACTTAAAAACACTTTCCTCTTCATTTATCATCATTTTCATCTTCAACCCTCTAGACAACTCAAACTTTTCTCCTCCCTACCTCCTTCGCCCGTCCCCCCCTAACTTAAAATCCAGTCACGCCGCCGCCACTTCAAACTTTTCCCAAACCGCTGCCATAGCCCCGATTTTTTTTCCGTCACCGCCGTCGTCACCACCTCTCTCTCCCGGTGTTCCCATCAAGATCATGACTATTTTTCTTTAAAGAAAAGCAAAGTAACTTTCATATTGCTCAATTTCTTGTTTTCTAACAAAACTACGAACACACAATGCTTTAATAATTTGAGTGGAGTGCAATTTGTAGTGTTGTTTGAATGTTTTTTTTTAAATTATTGCTCTTTGGAGATGAATGTTTTGTGCACGGTTTTGGCACTCTACACACATTTTTTAACATGGTTTTTATCCGCTCACCACATGCTCGATGAAAAGCCAAAATGGATTTTTGTTTTGGATAATCATATGAAATTTGATTCTAGTGTAATTGGGCTTAAATTAAAAAAAAAAAAAAAAGCTTTTTTTTTTATGATGACACACATTACACGACGGTTTTGCTCCGAAACCGTCGTGTAATGTGTGCCGTTGCAAAAAAAAAAGCCAATTTCTTTTTTAAATTCAAGCCTAATTATACGACGGTTTTGAGCAAAACCGTCGTGTAATGGTACACATTACATGACGGTTTTTTAGGAAAACCGTCGTGTAAAGTTCTCAATTTGCGGCGTTTGCTACTATATTTCTTGATTCGACGACGATGTGAACCGTCGTGTAATATTGAGATACCACGACGGTTTTGGAACCGTCGTGGTATCTTCCACGACGTTGGATTACACGACGGTTGTCTAACCGTCGTGTAAACTTTACGCGACGGTAAATAACTGTCGTGTAATCCACAATTTTTAGTAGTGTGTGCACAGCACACGCGTTTGCAGCTATCTGATCAGCATCAAGATCTGTTGCAGCCTCGAGTGCTTTCCAAGAGCCGGTGCGTGATTAGGCAGTGTGTTCGAGCAGTGTGCCAAATCGAACGCTTTGTGCCATTTTATCGGCCACAAACATAATGTTACCTTATTCTAACTAAAACAAATAAAAAGTAAGAACATAACGTTACCTTAGAGAAATTACTAGACCAAAAAGGCCTTATATTTCCTAATTCCCTCTACTAAGAATGTTTCAAGGAAAGAAGAGGACAAAACGTAGAGAGAGAATAGAATGTTTCAAGAAAAGAAGAGGACAAAACGTGGAGAGAGAAGCGTGTTAAAAAGAAAATAAAAAATAGAATTGTAGATTTATTTTCTTTAATTTTTTTTCTAAAATCAAAATCTTCTTATTATATCGTTATTGAATTAAAGAAAATGAAAGGGGAAAAATCTAATTTGAATTTTTGCTACATTTCAACCCTTAGAAACTTATTTCCTCTTTTTGAGTAAGAAGGAATAGCAAATTATCGAGCTTTCTATGCGATCATTTATGGCCATCAGAGCAAAAGACTTTGGTAATTTGCAGTTTTTTTAATGTTCAAAATAAGTATCTTTAAACGACTATTATTGTTTTTTAGTATACAGTTTCAATACTTTAGTCAGAATATATATATTTTTATATAATTGAAGTTTTTGATTAATATGACTGATTACTGAATGTTTTCTTGTTGCGATATTCAAAAAATAAAGATTTGGATTCTTTTTTTAGAAAAGGAATTTTTTATTGATCTCTTTTATTTCTGCATTTATATAGCTTTCAAACCTCTTCAATTGTTGTTTACTTTCGGATGTGGGACTAGACTCCCCTTTTATTTAATCAAAATCCTAACAATCTCCATCTTGACAAAATAAAAAAATAAAAAAATAATTCTATAATAACTACAGTCATAATTTCTAACTCTAAAAATTATTATAGTCCACTATAAGAGTATACTCACTCTGCATTAACAAATTCAATGAATTTCAGTTCAACATATATAGAACAATCTTATTGAAAAAAAAAAATTTATGGTACAACTTTCACATATGGCTTTCTCGAAAGTTTATCGGCTATTCACATAAATTCCACCATATACCTTATCAAACTGATACATGTGCGCAAACTTATGAATCCTCTAATAGCAACATATCCTCTTTACATGACAAAGCGAATATACCATGAAGATGTACATCAAGTGACACCACCATCTCCTATGAGAAAACATATACTATTAGTTTTTGACTCGGAGTATTTTGCAGAACCTGCTTGTAATAACCAAAATTTTTTACCTCTATGTTATCAACTTATGATTTTTAAAGGAATGAAATTAAAAAAGAGAAAAAAAAAAAAAAAAAAAAAAAAGAACTAAATGTTACACTAATGGACTTTCATCATCCACAAGTCACCCCATGTCCACGTACGTGTTCATCTCCCAAGTCACCAGCACACGTGGCCTTAAAAAAATAAAAAAAATAAAAGAGAGAGAGAGAGAGCTCAGTCTTTATCGGATGGCTCCATATTTATCGTCGGCAATCTCTGATTTTCTTCTCCACTACTTCTCTAGGGAGCTCTTACCTTCTATCATATTTCCTTCTATTTTATTAGACATATTCATTTACCTTTGTGGTAAGCAAACAAAACTAAAAAGCTCATCTCTCACAGTGTAATTATCCAATCAGACGGAGAAAAACACTTTCTGCATGTCATTTTGAAGAACTCTATGGTAATAAGTTGTTTAGTTTATTATTCGAACAGGTTTATATATATATATATATATATATAAGTGTATATATAGTTATATAATTCAAGTTCTTTGACTTAGTATTCACTATTATTTCAGCTATATATGCATTAAGAGAACCGTAATCATATTCAATTTTATATGATGCTACATTTAATATATATATATATATATATATTTGCTTTTATGTGTATCTGTGATACTTTGAATAGGAATATACATTGAAAAGGTGGGCCCTTTATTCAGTAATAACTAATAATTATGTAATGATTTTTATACTACAGGCTAGTCATCAAGCTAGTAAAAGTCATCGAACCTTGATTTGGAACCTTGCCTTCTAATAACAATAACATTCAAAGGTAAGTATATTTTTCAACTATATCACAAGAATAATAGTAGTACGTTTTGTGTCTATATGATCTCTTATTTTATATCTGTCTTATGTTTTTGAAAGGATACTCCCCATGGTATTTTAACATGTACATAGAGCATTGGAGCATTCATGACACTGTTCATAAGCATGTTTACAAAGGAAAAGCTATAGTACCCTTATTTTCTCTTTTAAAATGAAGTGTGAAGTATGGCTTTGTACCTGGGTAGGCAAGATATATAGGAGGGATCAGCAGACACAAATAATAGTGGTAACATCCCCTGAGGTACGAGGTTCTTAATGAAGGGTAGCCACTATGACTGAAAAGGAACAGTTTCTGTGAAACACACACGGCCTATCGAGTACTAAGCCAGATTTTACACTTGATGGGGCTCAGGACGGTTTTGATTGAAAAGGTTCAAAGGGACTGAAAATAGGTACAATGGAAAGTTGAGGATTTTATACATGATTGCATACATTCATGTGTTTTTACTTATTGAGCTTTGGCTCATTTAGTTTCTCGTGATACATGTTTTTGTTTTAGGATCACAAGATGTTGACTGAATAGGAGATTTGGAAATCCGATGACAAATGTAAATTTAGAAAGTTATGTTTATTGATTATGTTTGTAGCTGTAGTGTCTTTCAAACTAGCTAGCAATGAATAAAATTAAGGATTGACGTGCCAGCTAAGGGGGCATTACATTGCTGCACCTTTTAAATCCTTGGGTAACCTTGATTGTATTAGCACATCCTTTATTTGTACTTGCTACAAACCAAAATTGATCCTCATCTTAATTTCTCTATATCAAACTTCACAAAGTTTAAAACTATAACATTTCTACTTCCCTCTCCAGCTTAGTGAAGAACAACCATCCAGTAGTCGTGAATAGTGCCGCCAAACTAGTTTGCACGAAAAGATTAAAAAGACTGGAGGGGTCCGTGGTCCTGCTTAAAGTCCAACCTCTTTAGATAGAATTTTCTTATATCTTACGAATCCACACATAAACTTGTCTTTGATACCACTTGTTTAAAAAATTAGATCCTAAAACCACTTTGAGGAATTGACAAATAACAAATATATATATATATATATATATATATATATATTAACAATCAACATATATAGAAATACATGAAAAAAATAATCATATAACTCTAACACAAGAAATTACATGAAAAAGTCCAAAATAGAAGAAAAATCACGACCATCATTAATAAATTCAGTATATGAGTAATTTTTATAGCCACGCTAACTTTTTCTCACTCTCATGACCCTAATAATATATACATATTAAATGATACAAAGGCTTTAAAGAGACAAAAGAATTAATAGAGAACACAATTTGATTCTTGAATCCCTTGTTTTCTTGATACATATCTTTGTTTCTTGCGGTTTACAAAAATCAAAACTTGGATTTCGTTATACCTTTTTTCCTATTTTGATAAATCTGTTTCATCTAATCCTATACTGGTCAGTTTGTTTGCCTTTGTAACTTGTTGAAATTATCTTAATATGCATTTATGTTTCTTAAATCCAATACTAATACCAAAACTGTTTGCTAAGAATGTAATGACTTCTGAATGGTTGCATAACTGTGGAATTTCTAAGCATATGTTGTCTTTTACTTGTTTAAGATGAAAGAAGTTGTACAAGCTGAAATTTGTGGTAAGTGCATTTAGATAGCAAATAATTACACAAAAAGTCTATTTTTAGAGTTTCACTTTAAAATATTATTTTTTAAAAAATTATTATGTATATGTCTATTTTTTAAGAAATAAATGTTTGTAGTATCTATTTTGCCTTTTTACTATAATTAACATCATTTCATCTTTATAGAAATTATTTTACTCTGTTTTTTTTTTACTTTAAATTATTAATAAATTTTGTTGATAAATGTGAATTACCTATATTAAATCAAAATTATTAGTTATAAATATCAAAGTACTTATAAATATTCTAAAATATTTGCTATAAAGATGATGATTCAGACTAAATAATAAACACAATATAAAATATTAATAATAAAGATTAATGAAACTAAAATATTGACACTTTTCATATGAAGAAACCAATGAATTCTTAATGAAAAAACTTATTTATTTATGTAATCCACTATAAATTAAAAGATTGTCATTTATGCTTCAACCAAACAAATTAAAGAATGACACAAGAAATGGTACGAAATTGTTTTTTGAAAAAACACTACAATTTATGTAAATTAGTCGAAATGAGATTGATCAACCTATTTTTATGATAAAGACTTATTCATTTTACAAAATATTATTTTGAAATGTATTTTTTTTCCTTTATTTAGCTTATTCTCATTAATGTGAAATTTGATTTTAAGAAAACATTCCCTTTTTGATTCATTATGAATATTTACACCTTTACATTAATAAATATTTATTTTTTACATTATTTTGTTAAATAATTCTATTAAATCAACTTTAGCCCTCTTTAGTAAACATCGTAGATTCCATTTTTTTCATTTTTTTTTTTTTTTTGTAATTTCTTTAGTTGTTAATTCTCCATTCTTTATGAAGGGTAATATTGTATTTAAAATTACTCTTTTAGATATTTATGTAAATAAAAAGAAAAGGGGAGATCTATTGACACCCCCTTGTTTGCTTTTCCGACCCCTATTTTTCTTAATTTATTAAATTACTAAATTACCCTTAAATAAAATTAGTTTTAAGGATAGATGTGTTTTAAAATATACTCTTCACACATCTCATTTTAAAATTTTAAAATAAAAAATAGATATCGCCAAATATAATCCACATAAAGTAATTAACAATCATAACAAAAGATAAAACATTGCTAGTCATAATTTTTTTTTTTTACTAATCAATAATCAGCATCTACTTTTATGGTGAAATTAGCTAAACAAACAAAAAAAGAAAGAGACACATCAGGGGAAAAAAAAAAAGTGTACTTTGTTTGACAGAATGAGAAAGTAGAAGGGTGGGTGGAGGTTTACAAGTGGAATTGTGATATATGCCTTCGAAAATCATTCTCCGGAATCCAGAGCTTGGATATATATATATATATATATATATATTTATGTATATATATCTATATATATATATTTATGTATATATTTTAAGGATTGAAATTCAAGTCTGGATATGAAGCAAAGAATATCATTTTTTTTTTGGGATAAAGTATCATAAACTCATTTGAGATATCTTCACAATAAAAATGTGGGATAAAAAAAAATAGACAGCAACCGTAAAAAGAAAAAAGAAAACTTAATTTATGTCAACTAATTTAACATGGCAGCAGCGTTGGAGAAGCAAGAAAATTTTAAGGAGTGGAGGATAGACAAAGATAATTAGAAAAAAAAAGAAGGGAAAAAAGAGAAAAGAGAGAAAACAAAAACAGAAAAAGGTAGAAGGAAAATATAAAGTGGGATATGGTTGGTGAGTGAGAAAATGTAGAAGGGGAAAAAAAAACTGACGTTAATTTGATAGGTTTAAAAAGGGGGGCAAAAAAAAAAGTTTGATTGTGGGGGTTGTTTTGGAATAAAAAATGGTGTAACAAGTAATATTTAAAATTTAAAATTTTGATGGTGGGTGGTTTAAATAGAAGTATAGAAAAAGTAAATAAATGGGTGTCAATGGACCCTCTCAAAACAAAAATGGACATATTTTAAATCAACAACTCTAATTTGGATATCTATGTAAATAACCTGTAAATAATTTTACTCATTCACAAATTTGTGATAAATTTTTACAATATTACATAGACATAGCTGATCCAGAAATCATTGCAAAGGAAAGTACATAGAGCGGAAATTCCACTTGTGAGAGAGATTGTCAGTAGAGGAGACGTTTCAGTTGAGAAGATCGCATCCACGAATAACATAGCTGATCCATTTACCAAGACATTACCAGCTCGGAGTTTTGAGCAACATCTTGAAGGGATGGGACTTAAAGACATGTCACATTTTCTTTAGGGCAAGTAGGAGATTGTTGGGATGTGTGCCCATAAACAAATGAGATGTGTTATTTTGCTGATTTAATTTGAGGAATTTTTTCATTATTATTTTTGCATGTATGTTTAGATGCTTTATAAATATCGAAAACCCTAGATTATTTAAATGTGCTTTTAAATATTGTATATAAATGTTATATACAGGAGGATAATATTTAAAGTAAAATAATCTAAATTTGTCCGTAATTAAAAATTAAAGTTGGGATCTTTAATTTAAAATTACTAGCGCGGTTCATTACATTCTGAATGAAATGATCTTATCCAGATTGTTAATATTGAGATTATTGGAATGAAAGAACTTTATATAATTTGATTATATAGAACTGAGACACAATTATTATTAATCTCTAATAATTTTTATTGTCATATAGAGCATTCAAAATTAATCAATGATGGTCATATATGAATCGATCTTAATTCTGAGTAATTAATAGACTCCTATTTATTGTATCATATTTTTTGACATATCGAGTAATGACACAAATGAATAGTGTCAAATTCTTGGTATATTGGAAATATAATTTAATAAATAGCCGGGAATATTAATATACAAGATGAAATCTATTCCTTCATAAAGAAATCAGATGGACGGTTCTTATAAGTATTGATTCGGGACTTGAATAATAAGAGTGCTCAATTTATGATTAGATCATAAATATATTATTCATTAGAGAATCAATGGTACTTAGGGAGAAAGATATAATTAAAGAGGTTAACAGAAAATACCTAGCTTTAATTATGAACCGTTTATGGAGGATTGATTTATATGTAGTGACTCTATCAATGGGCAATTCAAATCCTTTGAATATAATTAGTTTTATAATTTTAAGAGTGCACTTTCAAATTTTTAGTGGAATAATTTGAAATTAATAATTTTGATATTTTAATTAAGGTGTTAATTAATTGTCAAAATTATTAGAGCTTAAAATTATAAAGTCCATAGTTCATCTCAATGGCTCCATTGAATCATGTGAACATTATTTTATGTTGGGTTAATTTATTAATTTAGAATTGAGAATTCTATATTAATATTCACACAACAAATTAATTGGATTAATTTATATTTTAAATAATATGATTATTTAAAATAAATTTAAAATAGTTTTAAATTAAAGATTATAAAGTGTGGTAAGGATCACACCGTAGTTGTGCACCACAGGGTGGTTCACATTATATCCACAAAGTGTTTGTGGAATTTTGAATTTTGAATTTTGATACATGTGGAAAAGAAAAAATCGGTTGTCTTATTTTGAACAGTTCAAAATAAAATTAAAAAAAGTAACTGATTATATCTATCAAACGCGCCCACTATATGAAGGTAGTGGGCGTGTGTGTTGTTCCACGTGAAGAAGATTGATTAATTAATTAATTTAAAAAATAAAAAGGGTGTCAGTTATTTCTTTGTAATATTAAAAGAGGGTACATACAATGTATCTAAAAAAAGAGGTATATACGATGTATCTAAAAAAAGAGAAGATATATGAATTCCTTTTTTGACCGAAAAAAAAGATATACCTTTTTTTTTTTAGAGTTTTTTCTCCTCTTCTCCTTCATTTTGTCTCATGAGTTGAGAACGCAAAATGAATCAAACTTCAAGTGTGTGATCAAACCCAAATTCATAAATGCCCACGCATTTCCTATTTATTCTGACCTGGAGAACGTTGAGAAAGAATCGTTGTTGTTTCCGAGGATTTGGAGTTCTCAAGAAGGTTCTTGAAGGAATTCAAGAATTTCAACCTAATCGGACAACGGTCAATCTCTAAACTTTCTTCTTAATTTATTTTTCTAAATTAATATAAGTGTTGTCGTCGGATAAAATTTTGAGAAAAAATTTTATATGTGCGATTTGATCCGTACCAAGTTTCTGCTAATTTTTTTAAAAAACTGATTTTCGAAACCACAGTTTTAACCAGATCTTCGCCTCATGACTCAATTCTTCTTCCTCTAATATTGCACTTACATCGCTGAT
This sequence comes from Ficus erecta, assembly GCA_008635985.1. Taxonomy (NCBI): domain Eukaryota; kingdom Viridiplantae; phylum Streptophyta; class Magnoliopsida; order Rosales; family Moraceae; genus Ficus; species Ficus erecta. The sequence goes on from BKCH01002148.1 coordinate 81,796, forward strand.
GAGAAACCAGATGATCTCCAGCTCTTTTTTAACGCTTTTGATTTTCGAAATCTCGATTCCTCTCGAGAATCTGGATTCTTCATCCAGCAGAGAGACCAGCTTCTGAATCGTCCGAGATACCGACGCTTCACTCTCTCGGACCAAGTCCATTTCCTACTCTGTACTGCTCACAATCTGACTACGTTGTCTTTCTGTTCTTCAGCGCAAGAAAACATATATACCCAAATAATTTAAAAAACAAAAACAAAAAACAAAAAAAAACCTTCAGTTCAATGTTTTGAAGAAAATAACAAAGCTAATAATAAAATGAAAAACTAATACGGGTAAAAGATTTAAAATATAAAAAACAAAACAAAATTGCCAGCCACTAAAGCAAAACAAAAGATTAAATTTGCTGTGGAAGAGCTATGGAGTAGAAGATTGTTAAGCACAAAAGATTCCTTTGTGTGGAAAAAAAAAAAAAAAAAACGATGGTCACCGATGAGAGATCTGAAATGGAAGTCAAAGACGAGGAGAAGTCAACAAAACAAAAGGACACCGTTTCAGTGAGAATTTAGCGTTAATGCTCCGAAACTTGTCATTTTTTAACAACTTACTATCTAAATTTTTAATTGTCATAATTTGTCACTTAAACTTATTAAACTGTAACAATATATCCATTATCAATTAATTTTCTATTAAATTGATTATGAATAACCCTATACATATCTCATGTGAATATCTGAAAAAATTATTCTCAATTAAAATTTTCTAAATATAATACAAACCTTAATACAAATCTTCTAATTTCAAATCTTTAATTTAGTGTAAAATTAACTAAATGGTACATTGTAACAACATAACAAGTTCAATGAGCAAATTGCCGAAATTAAAAGTTACTTAAGGGTAATAAGTTTAGGAGCATCAGGCCTAAATACCTTTGTTTAGATGGTGGAATAAAATAAATTTTTTTGTTCTCTTCTTCACTTTTTTTTTTCTTTTTGAAATTGTGTTTCTAGATAAATTGATTTGTGCTTCTAGAAAAATATAATTATGCAAGAATGTCATTCCGCTTGTTTAAAAATTGTATGTATTTTTTTTTTAATTATCTTATTTGGATCTTGAATAGTGAAGTTATGAACTTATAATTTTTTAAATCACAGTTAAAGTGAATTTAAAAAAAATTATATTGAAGTTATAATAGTAAATCTGAGTTGATTTTTTAAAAAATATAAAAATAATTAGAGTGGATGAACCAAACATATGCAAAGGGTAAAATTTTAGTTTTTTTTTTTCTTTTTTTTTTTTTCAAGAGGTGCCTCGCATTTCAGAAGTAGAAGTGGGTAAAGTCACCATGAAGTCAACCTTGGGCGAAATCATCAATGGTTTTTTCCACAAGGAACTAGGCTGCTGAAATCATCTGGCATGCCATAGCCCATCTAACACCCAAAAAAAAAGAAAAAAAAAAAAAAAAAAAAGAAAAAAAAAAAGCCCTCTCCTGCGTCCTGACTGAAGCAGTTTCCTTGCGTCTCATTGTCCCAAGACTGATTTGGTGCGAGGAGGCATTACTGTAGAGTTATAACCGTACTTACTATTACTAGCAATTAGTCATAACAATTACTAATGGTAATTGTTAGAATTATTATGGAGTTGGATAACTGGCAATGGGTTTTTAATTGAAACTTTTGGATATTTTCGGCAATTTAATTATATGAAATCCACTAAATTTGATATGATAGTATTACAAATAATAATAAAAAGAAAAAAGAAAAAAGAAGAAGAAGAGAGAGATATTTAGAAGTAGTATTAGGTTTGAAATAAAAACTTTAAAAAGAGTTATAATGAATTTATAAAAAAGGAAAATTGGAGAGTGTTTTTTGTCGAGGATATTTTTGATAATATATGTGGGAATTCAAAAATATGATGTGAGAAAGTTATAAAAGAAAGAATTAAAAAGTAATGTTAGCTTTGAAATAAAATTTTTAAAAATGATATTCTAAATAGTAACCCTTTAATTTATTTTTAGAGTGATAAGGTCAAGTCTTCGGGTACTTCTTGAAAGTTGAAAGAGTGTTAAGCACGAGGCTTTGAGAAGCTAGAAAATAATAATAATAATAATAATAAATAAATGAATAACGCGGCTTGGAAAGGGTCATTAAAGATAAAGCATCCGTATGAGTGGAGTTATTTTGAATATTAAAGTCGTATGTTTGATTAATTAGAGTTAAAAATATGAAAACTTAAAGTATGTTTAAAAAAAATTATAAATATGTATGGATATGATTCCGTTCGTCCAAAAATTCTATGTATATTTTTCTTTTAATTATCTTATTTAGATTTAGAATAGTGACATTATGAACTTAAAAGTTTTTAAATTATAGTTGAAGTGAGTTTTAAAAAAATTATATTGAAGTTGTGAATAGTATAATTGAATTAATTTTTTAAAAAGGATAAAAAAATAATTAAAGTGGAGGACTAAAATGTAAAGAGTAAAGTTTCTTTGTTTACTTTGTTTCCCTTGTCTTTTCATTTCTTAGGGATGCCTCCCATTTCAAAAGTAGAAGTGGGTAAGTCACCATGAAGTCAACCTTGCGCGAAATCATCATGGCTTTTTCCACAATGAATTAGGCTGCTGAATCATCTGGCATACCGTAGCCCATCTAACTCGAAAAAAAAAAAAAAAAAAAAAAAAAAAAAAATCTCTCTCTGAGTCCTGACTGAAGCAGTCACCTTGTTCGTCGCATAGTCCCAAGACTGATTTGGTACGAGGAGGAGAATTGGCTTTGTATGGCGGAGGCTGTGTTTCGTGCGCTTTTATCCTCACCGGTGGAAGCGCTCACTGCTCAGTTACTGATACCTACAACAGCAGCAAAACTGCGCAAGGAGAGGGACAAAGAAGTTGAGACACTAAAAGGGGAGCTGGAGTTGGTGAAAGTCATTCTGAAAGACGCATCTGCGAAGGGAGATCAAGAGTTGAGCGATGGCGAGAAGATTTGGGTGAAGCAAGTAAGAGAGGTGTCCGAGCTCATCGAAGATGTTGTCTATGAGTGCACTCTTGAAGCGACACAACTCCGTCAACAGCGCGGGTTCGTGAACTTGCTCAGTCGAACGGCTCGGTTGATTAGGACGTTGAATACTGTTCGTGACCAAACTTCTAAGATACAAAATATAAAGGCAACGTTGGATGAAATCATGGCTAGACGTCAGAGATATCAGTTAAGGGAGCACGGATCCGGCAGCAGAACCGCGGCAATTATCGATCGGTACCACTCTCAGTTTGTTTCTCCTTTTCTCGAGCAATGTATTACTGGTATTGAATCCACAGCAACTGAGTTGATTAAAAGAGTTGTAACAGAAGAAATTGCCAAGAGATCAATTATTTCGCTTGTAGGTGCGGGCGGAATTGGTAAAACTACGCTCGCAAGAAGAATATACAACGATGAAGTTGTAAGAGCAGCGTTTGACTGCCATGCTTGGTTCACTGTTCCTCAATCTAACGAGATAGTTGACCTGCTAAAGACCATGATAAAGAAGATCTGCCAGGCAGAAAAGCGGGATACCGGGGAAATTGACACGGCGAATAGGCAAGAACTGATCAGCATCTTATTCAAGTCTCTGCGGTCAAAACGGTATTTTCTCGTCTTTGATGATGTTTGGGAGGAAGATTTTTGGCAACTTTTGAAAGATGCTTTGCCTGATGATGAAAACGGCAGTAGAATAATCATCACAACGCGCAGTGAAGCGGTTGCTGTCTCTTATAAAGAAGCCTCATTTGACCTTGTTCACAAGCTGCAAACTCTGTCTGAAGAAGCCTCTTGGGATCTTTTTTGTCACATAACATTCCAAAATGAGCCCGAGCAGGTTTGTCCTCCAGATTTGGAGCAATTATCCAGAGCTTTTATCAAAATCTGCGAGGGCTTGCCTCTTGCAATTGTAGCTGTAGCGGGTTTGTTGTCAACCAAAGAGAAGTCGGTGCTAATTTGGCGAAGGCTACTCGACAATTTTAGTCTTGCAGTTGAATCCAGTCCCCAACTTACAGGTCTCTCAAAGATCCTCTCCCTAAGTTTCTCTGATTTACCTTACCATCTAAAACTATGTTTTTTATATTTTGGCATCTTTCCAAAAGACTCCTTAATTCCTAACGATAAACTATTCAAGCTATGGATAGCGGAAGGGTTTGTACAAGAACAGAGAGGAAAGACCTTAGAAAAAGTTGCAGAAGAATACCTGAACGAGCTCATCGATAGAAACCTGGTTCAAGCATTTGAGGGGTTTTATGGCTTAGAAAAATGTTGCCGAGTTCAGAGTCTGATGCATGAGATTTCCAGAGAGAAGGCCGATGAATTTAGTTTCTGTCACATTCGTGATGACAATAACTCAAGTTGTCAAGGAAAAAGCCGCCGTCTAGCAATGTACAATGATATTAAAGGCAATGTTTGGGAATCCATTGGAGAATCAAGGATTCGTTCTGTTCTTCTTTTCAACATTGGTGCTCTGAACAAGTCTTTCCTGGCTGCTTTGTTTGGAAGGTATAAGCTTTTGACTTTGTTGGATTTTGAAGATACGCCACTTGAAGATCTTCCATATGAAGTGGGAACTTTGTTGGGCTTGAAGTACTTGAGTTTAAAGAAGACGAAAGTGAAGAGGCTTCCAAAGTCTGTAGGTAAGCTACATAATCTACAGACATTGGATCTACGTAACACCCTACTGTATGAGTTACCCATTGAGATCAACATTCTTCAAAATCTTCGACACCTCTTAGCTAGTCGCTCTGACCAAAATATCAGTTCGGAGTCAACCCAAGGTGTGAGGATAAAGGGCGACATTGGATGTTTACAGGAGTTGCAGACACTCATGATTGTGGCAGCAGATCTTAGCGGCATTGCGCTTATAAAAGAGCTTGGGAAGTTGAGGCAATTGAGAAAATTGGCCATTACGAGGTTGACTGCAGAAGCCGCAACTGCTTTATTTGCCTGTATTGAGGAGATGAACCATCTTGAATCTCTAAGTTTAAGCTTCAAAAATGATGGTGGAATATTGAATTTGGAGACCATTTCCTCCCCACCACCTCATTTGGAACGTTTGGTTCTGAAATGCCGATTACAAGTGTTGCCTGATTGGATTTCAGGTCTTCAAAATCTAAGCATGTTGTGCTTAAGTCTCTCAAGTTTGACCAATGACCCATTAAGGCACGTGGGTGTTTTGCCTAATTTAGTGTCTCTTTGGCTCTACCGGGCATATGAGGGAGAGCAACTTCATTTTGCAGTTGGTGGATTTCAAAAACTCAAGCTTCTTGTTTTAAGAGACTTGCAAGGACTAGAAGTGATGGAAATAGAAGAAGGTGCCTTGCCTCTTCTTGAAGAATTGAGGATTGGACCTAGCCCGCTACTGCATGAGGTACCCTCCAGCATCCAGCACCTACAAAGTCTCAAAGTTCTTTCATTTTACGACATGCCAAATGAATTTGTGAGCAGTATGCAACCAGACAGAGGCTCGGAATATGTGAAAGTCGAGCATGTACCTTCTGTCTTCTTCTGGTACAGAGTTCAGGGAAAAAATTATGTATCATATGAACTTGGTGAGTCAGACTTGTTGGACCGTTTGCAAGGCTTAGACACAAACAATATCAATGATGTTCTACAAAACAATCCTCGATTGAGTTTCTGTCCCAGTGACGATGAAGCAAGCTCAGCATCACCCTCAACCTCAATTGTTCCATGGGACCGTGATCGGATGAGTTCTTCCAATGACCGGTTTAGTTTCTTCAGTGATGATATTGAGGACTGACCGAATGGCTTCAGGTTCGTTCGGTGACTCTATTTAAGGGCAAATCTCTTGTACTTTTATCCTTATTATGTCTATACTACCTATATTCTCTACTCTAGTGGAAATATTGTTGCGTTTTAGAGGATTGCAATTTTTGTTCATGTCATTATTTCCACTTCGAATAATAACCTTCTAAGGTTGCTCTGTTATTCTCAACATGTTAAACCTATAATTCTTTGGCACCTCTCTGACTACATCAAAGTTCTCTTCCTAACACTATGCCTAATGTTTTTTATTTTCCCTTTTACCGATTGAATTTTAGGCTTTTATGGCTAGCCAAATTCGTTGAGGATTTAAACTTACCGATGGCGCCGGAGTCCATATGTCATGAAAGCAATCATCCCGGAAAAAAAAAAAAAGAAAAAAAAAAAGTTGCTACTCTACTTCCCGTGTGAACTTGCCGGATCGTTGTAGCTGATCGTGGCTTCGTTGTATTCTCCTTCAGTAATCTGATGCTTGTGCACAACATTAATACCATTGGTTGCCCAGATGTGATGACTATACAATACGTAGATTATGTCTGGTGGACAAACCAAATCCTACTTTGGTTTTGTGGTTATCTTTTTCTACTTTTTTGTAACAGAACTTACCTTTGACTCTTGATGTTGTTAATGTTGAAGACAATGCTTTGTTTTTTGAATTTTGTTTGTGTTTTTTCTTCATCAACCATTGAATGTTCTTTTTTAAAAAATATTAACGCAAATTAAAAGGGGAGGGTAGAAGATTAATTTTGCATCAAATGGTTCAACCATTAATGTTATTTTTGTTACGTGTTTTGTCGGTTGGGAATTTTAACAAAATGAGTATTTATCGAATTTTGGGAAATGAATATACGTTTTAAATGTCAAAAGACAAATTTTTATAGAATTATATTTTTGCGTTAAAATTTTTATAATTAATCCAAAATTCTAATTAGCAAAATGACTTTGAAAATGATACCTCAACGACCCACCACTGGATGACTGCTCAGTGTAAAAATGAAAGAAGATCAATTTGTTAATTCACTTTGTGTGATTGTGATTTAACCATATTTCTATAAACCCTATATTCAGAAATATGTGGCCAACTATAATTTTCTCTTATTTAATTGTGTATTTTTTTTTTATTTTTCATTTCTTTATGAGACTTTGATGCTGTATGCTTGTTAGTCAAAATATGTTGGAATCAAAATAGGTAGACGTATTGAAAGCAAAATTTTTAGATGCTTGCTAAACTGTGAATAGAATTTACTATTGAGATTTTAAGGACTAAAATAGATGTACTTAAGTTGTTTGGTAAGGAGAGAAAATAAAGAGTAGTGAACGACAGATTACCCAAGTAAGGGAAAAAGAGAAAAAGGAGGGAAATAACATGTCTCTCATGATATTTGATTTGAAAATAAGTAATACAAAATCATATCGCAATGAAAATATTTTGTTTGTAAGATAATTATTTTATCTAAAAAATATAAACCCTTTGAATAATCTCTCAAACTTACGAGGGATTAAAATTGATATGTTTTGAAGAATGTCACTCGTTTAATCACTTTATTGCTATTAAACAACCAGAATACAAAAAATCCTTCCACCAATATTGGATTAATCCCTCCATCCCTTCTATTTTCCTCTCCCATCAAATGGGACCCTGAAATATGATGAGTTGGTCTGGTTTTTAAAAAGACAATTTTTTTTAATTTTTTAATTTTTATTTATTTTTTCTTCTTTCTCCTTGTTTTTCATTTTATTGTTTTTTTTTTTTTAATGAAACAGTATAATTAGTTCCAAGGAACTGCTTTTCTTAAACTAGTTCATAAATTTCAAATCTATCAGTAATTTCTAATAACTTTGAAATTTGTGCGTTGCATATGTTTCGCTCCTGACTAGCAAAATCCAGCTTCACGCAAGAACAAGATCAAAGTGTTCATACGCACTTCAAACCTCCAACTTCTTCTACATTGTAACACTATAAAACAAGCAAAGTTGTTAATTTTTTTCCTTTTCGAGAAATATATAATCCACGGGAAAGACGAGATGTTTTGCCACAGAAAACCATAGTATTTAAAGCCAACAACGTCGAACACAAGCAACATTAAACAACTCTCGACTCGAAGGAATGTTCTGTTACAGAAAAGTTCAAAAGAGAACCACAAACCCGAAGAAGGATTTGGTTGGTGGACAACATATACTTGAACATAGTTTACAATCATGTTCTGTTACAGAAAAGTTTGAAAGAGAACCACAAACCCGAAGAAGGATTTGGTTGGTGGACAACATACACTCAACATAGTTTACAATCATCACACTTAAACATTTTTGTTCACGCAGGCAATGGCTTCGTTCCAGTGTTGAGAACAAGGAACAGATTACAACAGAACAATAATACACGGGAAGTGACATAACAAACCTTAAAACTAGAAAGACCGATGACAAAGGGACTCCGGCTTGGTCTACAAGTTTGAATCCTTGAGGCAATTCACTAGCCACAACAGCCTAAAATACAATCAAAAACAGGAAGGAAAAAAAATAAAAGCATTGTGTTAGGAAAGAGGTGCAAAAGATTTTAAAGTTCAACGTACGAAGGAGAGCAGGGCAGCCTTACATAGTGATCTGTTGCCGCTGCGTTTAAGTCCTTATAGATGCATAACCTGTCACGAGGAACATTATTTAAAGCAGAAGGAATGAAACATTGAAACATTGAAAATGATCTAGTAACTATTAGAGTTAATATCGTTTTGAAGCTTGTCTCCAAAACCAGCAAGACACGAGAAAGGAATTTCATGAATCAAGGGAGCAGAATTAAGTGGCAATATACCAAGTGCTGATTGTATTTATAATAACGTGACATATTATTTCTACCAGCGTATAGAATGGTAAAGATGCAGATATTTTCAGTAAATTGAAGAAATATCTTTTATTAGAGAAAAGGTCATGAAACAGAGGGAAAAAAAAAATGTAACATCAGGAATTAATAAACATCAATCAAGCAAACAAGGCATTTGAAGCGGAAGTGTAGATATAATAATAATAATAAGAAGAAGAAGAAGAAGAATAAAAGTACCAAAGACTTGCTCTCACATAGAGTTAGAACGAACCTGAAGTTGTTAAATCAATCCTCGATATCATCACTGAAGAAACTGATCTGATTACTTGAGAAACTCATCCTATCACGGGCCAACATGTAATTCCATGGAACATTTGAAGTGGAGGATGACGCTGAGTCTGCTTCATCGTCACCGTAACAAAAACTCATTCGAAGGTCGTGTTGTACAACGTCATCGAAGTTTGTGGCTACGCCTTGCAACCGCTCCAACAAGTCCGACTTACCAAGTTCATACAGTGCATAATTTCTTCCCTGAATTCTGTACCAGAAAAGGACAGAAGGTATTTTCTCAATCTTCACATAATCCGAGCCTCCCTCTGGCTGCATATTGAGCACTAATTCATCTGGCATGTCATAAAATGCAAGAACTTTGAGACTTCTCAGGTGCTGGATGCCGGAGGGCACTTCCTTCAGAAGCGGGCTAGGTCCAATCCTCAATTCTTCAAGAACAGGTAAAGCGCCTTCTTCTATGTCCACCACCTCTAGCCTATGCAAGTCCCTTAAAACAAGCAGTTCGAGCTTGTGAAATCCACCCACCTCAAAACGAAGTTGCTCTCCCTCGTATGCCCGGTAGAGCCAAAGTGAAACTAAATTGGGCAAATGACTGATGTGTCTTAATGGGTCATCACTTAACCTTGAGAGACTTAGGCACAACATGCTTAGATTTTGAAGACTCGAAATCCAATTTGGAAACGTCTGTAATAGGCCTCTCAAAACTAGACGTTGCAAATAAGGTGGTGGAGATGAAATGGTTTGTAAATCCAAAATCTCATGGCTAGTCGTCGCGTGTAAACTTAGATATTCTAGATGGTACATCTTCTCAATAGAAGGGCAAAGAGCACTAACAACTTCGGCAGTTAGTCTCGTAATTCCCAACTTTCTCAGTCCCCTCAACTTCTCTAGCTCTTTTATAAGATCAACGCCAGTTAAACTTGCCTCAACTGTCATTAGTGTCTGCAAGCTCTCCAGATATCCAATCCCTTCCTTTATCCTCACACCTTGGGTTGTATCCATACTGATATTGCTGTCATAACCACTAGCTAAAAGGTGTCGAAGATTCCGCAGCATTTTGATCTCAATTGGTAGCTCAACCAGCAGGGTGTTTCTTACATCCAGTGTTTGAAGATTCCATAGCTTACCCACAGACTTTGGCAGTTTCTTCACTTTTGTATTCTTTAAACTTAAGTACTTCAGATGGAATAACTTTCCCACTTCCTCCGGAAGGCGTTCAAGTGGAACATTTTCAAAATCCAACAATGCCAAAAGTCTATATTTTCTAAACAACGGGACCAGAAAAGAGTTGTTCAGAGAGCCAAGATTAGAGAGGAAAACAGAACGGACCCAAGAATCTTCAATGGTCCCTAAAAAATTTCCCTCAACATTATTAGAGATTCAAAGACGACGACTCTTTCCTCTAAAACCAGAGTTATTGTCATTTCTTATCCAACAGAAGCTTAATTCATCAGCCTTTTGTTGGGTAATATCACGCATTGAGTCATGGAGTCGGCAAAATTTCTCCAAACCGTAAAACCCTTCGCATGCTTGAACCAGGTTTCTCCGTATGAGCTCATTCAAGTACTCTTGAGCAACTTCTTCTAAGGTCTTTCCTCCCACTGCTTGTACAAAACCCTCGGCAATCCATAACTTCAGTAACTTTTCGTATGGAATTAGAGAGTCTACCTCAAAGATGCTAAAATACAATAAACACATTTTTAGGTAGAAAGGCAGATCATGGAAACTGAGAGCAAGGATCTTAGAAACACGTGAAAGGTGAGAATTTGATGTCAGCTCAACGTGGAAATTATCAAGTAGTTTTTGCCACTCTAACACTGTCTTTTCTTTCGTTGACAACAAACCAGCTACCGCAACAATTACAAGTGGCAAGCCTTGACACATTCTAATTATTTCATGGGACAACTGCTCCAACTCTGGAGGACAATGCTGTTCAAGCTCATGTGGGAAAGCTCTACTACAAAAAAGCTCCCAAGAAAGTTCTTCAGACAAAGGTTCTACCCTGTGAACATGAGTTAATGAGATTGTTTCAAAGAAAGTAGCAACGGCGTCACTACGCGTTGTGATGATTACCCTACTGCCGGCTTCATTATCAGGCAAAGCATGTCCCACCTCTTGCCAAAATTCTTCTTGCCAAACATCATCAAAGACAAACAGGTACCTCTTTAACTGCAAATATTGCCTTAGGGTAGCGATTAACTTGTCACCCCGCATAATGGAAGGATCCCACACATCATGGTTTCCTGCTGCACCAATCTGCCTAACCATAATCCTTAATAGGTGCTCTAGATTGTACGACTGACTCACAGTAATCCAAGCAAGGCAGTCAAAATGTCCTCTTATCACTCCATTATTGTAGACCTTTTGAGCAAGAGTGGTTTTACCAATTCCGCCAATGCCTACAAGTGAAATAATTGAGTTCCCACATGCTCCTTCGACTAACCTTTGCATCAATTCATTTGCTGCAAAATCAATACCTACAATACTTTCCATGAAAGGGCGGTTGATCAATCGATCCTGATATCTTTGCGCAATTGCGGCTCTTTTCCGTGATAAACGATCTATGCCATATGCTTGACCTCGTCTCTTGATTTCATACAGCATTTCCTTGATGTTTTGAATATTAGAAGACAGTCTGAGGCGATTATTCAATGTGCCGATCAATCGACCAACTCTACCGAGGAAATTAATGAATCCACGTTGATGTTGTCGTTGTGCCACTATGAGAATGTACTCGTCCACGAGATCTGCTGTGAGTTCAGCCACCTCCTTTGATTCTAACAGCCAAAACTTTACAGCATCGCTCAACTCCTCTTTCTCTGACCTTGCATCTGCATCTCTGAGGAAAACCCTGATGACCTCCAGTTCGTTTTTTAGGCTTTCAACTTCTGATATATCGACTCCTCTTTTCAATCTTGACACTCCTGTTAGCAGCGAAACCACCTTCTCAATCGCGCGAGCCATTGAGATCTCACACCCTCCAGCCAAGTCCATTTCTCCCAAGACAGCTTCACTTTCCCAATGCTGCAAAGTATGATTACTTCAATCAGGTTAGTTTAGAAGAGTAACAGAATGCTTGATGGCTTAAAGGCCACCATGATTGACGCTGAGACATCAGAAACGAAGTATCAATTGAGAATTAGTGCTCCAATTCTATATCACGAGAAAATAAACAATCAAATCATCATGCGTAAATATTTATACATGTACGCTTTAAAATGAGACTGTCATTGTTCCAGTCGTTGTTATTATTCGCTATCATGATCAATTAAGCTTACAAGAAAAATTGCACGCCCTCAAAAACTTTTGTATGTTTATTTTTCTCTAAACTCTAATCCCTAATAATGATAACTTTTATTTGTAAATAAAAACTAAAACAACTGAAATTGCACGTCTAGAAACCTCGAAATACCCTTGCTAAATAATCTCTCAGGGTGAGTTTGGAGCTTAAGTCCAAACTAAGATTTTCAAACTTTTTTTTGTCTTTTTCCCAAAAAGTTTTTGTCTTTTTCCCAAAAAGTTTTTTGTCTTTTCTGAAAATTCAAAAAAATTTACTATTTAAACTTAAAAATCTCATCTTGAACCTGTGCACCAAACAGGCCCTCAATATGTTTATTTTTCTCTAAAATCTAATTCTCATAGAAAGAAATACAACTAAAGTAAATGTAAATTTTCCTTATTTTAACAATTTAGTCTACATAAATTCACGTTTTAAGTTCATATTATCAGATATCATCACATTATATATATATATATATATTTCATTGTTCTAAAGAAAATAACAAACCTAGGAATAAATTATTGAGAGGAAATAAAAAAAAAAACCACGAAAACGAAAAAGAATTTAATATTAATAAAAGAAAAAAAAAAAAAAAAAAAGCACTGAGACAAATCACCGTCAACCCAAGTACCGATCAATCCGGAAGAAAACAATATATAGATATATGCATATATAAATATGTGTGTGTGTGACAAAAGATTAAAATTACTTTGGAAGTGCAATTGAGTGGAAGATAGTTAAGCAATATGATTCACAGAGTTAAAACCCAGATCGCTGATGAGAGATCTGAAACGGATGCATCTTTCTTCTCGCCGATCACTTTCTTCCTGGTCTTCTTTCCTTGTGGGACTTTGTTGACTTTCCCTATAGCTAGGGAAGGAAAAATCAACCAAAAAGAAAAAACTACACCGTTTTACTGTTCTTTGAATAAATTATTTATTTATTTATCGGTTGCTGGAAATAAAGAATATTTTTTTTACCTTCTTTGAAAGTGCGGAATAATTCCGTTGTCATGAATGAGACCATGACATAAAAACTAAGGGTCTGTTTGACTATCTAGATCTAAATTATAGTTAATTTTTAAAAAATTCAACCAATATCAATTTATAAATTTCATTTTAAATCGGTATTAAGATAGAGTTTCTTTTCTTAAAATAAATAAATCAACAATCGATAAAAATGTACTATACTATGTATTTTAATAGGTGCATTTAAAAAAATTAATAATAATCAACCTCTAAACAGAAATTTTAATATGTACTTATTCAAAATAAAAAATTTTATATGTTCTTTAAAAAAAATTAGTATGTATAGTGATTTAGCGCAAATCCAAAATAAGCAAGATAAACTGAAAGAACTATTAAATAGATCTTATTAGTAATCATCAAAACTCTCCATCCAAATAATAAAGAAGGTTTCAAATAATAAACGGCAATTTCTTAATTATATTTAACTAATACGATGCGATTTTAATGATTACTCTAATATTTATCCATCCATGATTATTATTATTTTAGCTGTATGATATAAATGAGAGGGTTGTGATAACTTGGATAGTTGACCAAAAAAATTAATGGCTATCAATGAACAAAAAACATAGAAAGTACATTAAATATGATTTTAGATAGGTAAGTTGTTCTCAACTTGTATATATGACTTTTTAAAATAATTTTTCCAAATGAAATATAAGAACTAAAAATTCAGGGTAAGTATGTGGTAGAATCCCTTTTACATACCATATACCTTGTAGTGCTCACTTTTAAATCATTTAATGTAATCAAACGGCTGAGATGTTATTTGTGTATGATAACTATAATTTACCTTACTTCATAAAACTATAGACTTAGAAATTAAAAAATTATAATAAAAAAAAAGAAATAAAAAAAAAAAACCAACCTTCACCGATGGAAGGTTGGGGGGCTCCTCGCCGAGGGCTCAACGTTGACCGGGGGGGGTCCGTCGCTGGGTCGGATGGGGATTCGCCAAGGTGCTTGCTAGTTTTTTTTTATTTCTTTTTATTTTTTTGTTATATAATATTATGTACTAATGTACATTATAATTATCATACTCAAGTACCATCTAAGCCGTTAAAATTTATTGAACGGTCTATAAAGTGAGCTTTATTAGTAGGTTTCTAAATAAGACTTTACCACAGTCTTACTCAAAAATTCATTAATGCTTTGTTTTATTATTATTATTATTAATGTTATTGTATATAGTTATTCGAAGAAAACGATTTTTATTGGTTTAATGGGTGATAAGAGGAAGTTTTTTCCGTGGTCTCCTTTAATTTAAAGAACATAAGGATTTTTTATTCCATGCCAGCGACAAATTTAGTAAGAAATTTCAAAAAAATAAAAATAAAAAGACATATGACGTTGAAAATTGCTTATTGAACCCCATTAAAAATTTAAAACCATCAAAACTGCATTAAATCTCATCAAGCTTGGTTCTGCCTTGCTCATCCCTTTACGTAGCATTTTTGTTAGGTAAAAAAATACTGTGGGTCCACTTTCTTTAAAATAACAAAAAAAAATTGATTCAAGATGATTCTTTTATATACCGTAATTCTTTTTTTTTTTTTCAAATAAATTATCAGACAGAAGTATACGGTAACTCCGGATATTAATTTCCCTTTTAAAAAAATATTTAATTAATATTTAAAGTTAATAAGTTTTTTAATTAATAAGGATGATATTTTTATTTACGGATATCCGTAGGTACTCATCCCACAAAAGACGGGTATGAGGGATAATATATGAATATGACAGCATATATGAAGGTAAAGATTAACCCCCATGTGGGTGCGGGTGGGAGTGGTGGAAGCTCCCCCATACCCACACCCACCCCACTTGTATTAACACTTAAGAAAAATATATTTACGTGTCTATTTATACATAATTTGAATTTTTAGTATTTTAATGTTTTAGTTTTTTTTATTTTTTAATTTTTTTTTATGAATTTACTTATAGTTTTTTGAAAATTGGATTTGTTTTAAAATCTCATTTTTATTTTCAGTTACTTTATCCAGTTACATTTTTATTATCAAATTTTGTAAAAACTCTAACCAAATTTGTTTTGAGATTTTTTTTGCTTTAAAATTCTTAATGTGTAACTGGATAAAGTATGTTTATAGCACCACAATGGGAATTAACCGCATCCACATTAAATTAGATAAATATGGGATAAAAGAGTTGTGGGTATGGGATGGGGAAGCATACCCGCCCCTGCTCCGCTCCATTGACATCCTTATTAATTAACTTGTTATAGTAAGTCATATAAAATGTCATATTATCAAATGTAATTAAAATTTGTACTTATTTTCATAATATATTTGTAATCATTCATGGTAACCAAAAAAAAAAAAAAAACATTGAAAATTCTTTGAATAAATAAATAAAACTAAAACTATTTCCGCTGCATCATATATACGAACTTGGTTTTCGTTTGCTTGTTTTTGTTTTTGTTTTTAATTGAGAAGTTTACTGGTTCACGGTGATCTAGTCAGGAATAATAATATATGCAAAACAATATTTTTGAATTATTTTAGTCATCAACCATATACACAAATGGTTATAAGCATAGTATAATAGTAAATTTACACGTAAACACAATGTTTAATGTTTAATTTCACCCTCACGTTCAGAAATAAAAATAAAAAACACGAACACATCTAAAAAAAATTCATATGAAAGTCAACATAAATATATCCTTAATTTTAGTTTTTTTTTTTTTGGCTTGAAATATCCTTAATTTCAGTTTATTTGGGAAAAAAAAAAACCATCTATTTTAGATCTTATCAAATATATTTTATGTTTGTATTAAATTTGTAACTTTGGGTGGTCAATATTAGATCTTGACTACACTATACTAAAATTACCCTTAAAAGGAAATATGGATTAGATATAAATTATTTAAGAGATAAATGGGAAAACACTATTTCAGAGAGTTACAAGAAAAAATGCTTAAAATTCTATTTGAGGGCATAATGGAAAATTAGTTCAAGATGAACAAATTAGAGGAAAAAGGCATTTTATTTAAGCATATTTAAAAATGTAAGATTTTAGGAATAATAAAACAAAAAATAATTTTAAAAAAAACGTACAAAGAGACAAAATAACTTGACAAAATTTTTGGATAATAAAAAAAGTAATAGATAATCAAATAAATAAATAAATATATAAATAAATTGGCTAAAACTTTATTAAACCCTTTAAGATGTGTATTTTGTGCTTATTTTTTCTCTCTCATCTTATCCATCTTGATTCAAACATATTATTTACTTATCAATCAGCTTTAAAATACATTAGTTATCGTAAAATAATCGAAAAAAATGCTATATATCTCTTATTTATAAAAGTGTAATTTGCCCAAAACAACTTGATCAAATAGGGCACGCTGATTTATATGAGTAGTAGATAATTGATAGATAAGTAGATAAATAAATTATTGTTTTCCCTAAAATAAAACAAATCGTGCAAGAAAATGCTGAAGCGGAATAAAACAAAAGGTCAGTCAGAGTGAAGACACAAGCTATGCTTACCGTGTGCCTTAGCACATGTGAACGTGATGATTGGAAGCAGAAGCACCGGTTTGGTTCTCTCCTCTGCCCAGAACCAAACGAAAAGCTCCTCTCTTTTGATCTGGTGTTCCTCATTTCTCTTTCCAGGTATTTCCTTCCTCCACTCACTTCATCTTGATTTTGTTGTTTTTTGTTTTTATTTTTATTTTTGGATTCTCTCTGTGGGAGAATACTTCTGTTTAGAACTAGCACCCATTAGGGAAAAGTAAGCAAAAAGAAAAAAAAAAAAAATGAAAAAATTGCTACACTAAATTCTCTGTATAGGGAGAGGGAAATTTTTTTTTTTTTCTACTGTAGGATCAGAGGGAAGAAAAATAAAGAAAAGTAAACTATACCTGTAATGCTCTGTTCTTCTGCCGTCAATTTGTACAAAATTATATTTTTAAGTATACGATTTTGATGTGATTTTGAATAGATCTAATCATTAAAAAGGTGGACTATCAGTATGAGATCTTACTGTAAAATGACCAAAAATAAAAGGTGAAAGTAAACATTAATTCAGTACCGGTTGACTTTTTTTGAATGTTTGTGAGATAAAATATTGTAGCAAAAAAAGGGTTTGAAACATGAAACACAGTCAAACTGTCTCTCAAAGTAGAAAACTAAGGATGATTATTTCAACTTTATCTGCTATTCCTTGAATAATTGGACTTCATGTATGTACAGCGAGTTGTATATCTGCATTGTTTCAAGTATTTCAAGATAGCAATTTTTGTATAGCCGGCAAATGGAAGGAACCAACCATGTTTCTCCTGATCAAGAGCAACCGCAAGAGGACTTGGTGGCCACTTTGAGAGGAAAATTACAGAACATGTCTCCGCTGCCCTCTGAATGTTGTATCTATAGGGTCCCGGCACGGCTACGTCATGAGAATGAAAAGGCCTATACCCCTAAGGTTGTCTCCATTGGACCACTTCACCGTGGTGGAGACGGCTTGCAAGCCATGGAAGAACACAAAATGCTTTATCTCCAGAGTTTTCTTGATAGAACCAGTGTAAGCCTGGAGAATTACGTCGAGTTCATGAAGGGAAGGGAGCAAAAAGTGCGCAATCACTATGCCGAGACTTTTGAACATATAGAAAGCAACCGATTCGTGGAAATGATCCTTGTGGATGCTGCCTTCGTAATTGAACTTTTGTGGAGGAACCACTCCAAAGATAGAGTTCAAGAAAATGACCGCATACTCAATAGACCGTGGAAGGTAGTTGATGTAAGGAATGACATGATGTTGCTGGAAAATCAGTTGCCATTCTTTATATTTGAAGATATTTTTGCCCTAGCCAAACTAAAGGTTTCTCTTGACAACATTAATGAGAGATTTTGCTTGAGTACTGAGAAAATTTCCCTCATCAAGCTGACCTTCGAATTCTTTCGCTTTAAAGCTTACTTGACGGGACTAGAGGACATCTTGAGAAGGGTACAATCCTCAAATGTCAAGCATTTTATTGATTTCTTCAGAAAATGTCACGTGCCAAGAGAGCTACCACCAAGAGGTGAAATTCAGACTCTGACCATACCTACTGTGACGGAGCTGCATGAGGCTGGGGTCAAGTTTGAGGTGGGACCAGCTAAAAGGTTGTTTGACATCCAATTCTGCAGAGGAACTTTGGTGATTCCTCAATTGCGAATACGAAAGTCAACGGAGAGCTTTTTTCTTAATCTGCTAGCTTTTGAGCAGTGTCACTTGCTCGATTGTTACATCAATGACTATGTCTTCATCATCGACCGTCTCGTTGACACCACAAGGGCTGTCCAGTTGCTTGCTCGGAGCAAAGTAATTGAGAGTAAGCTTTCTGATAACAAAGAGGTTGTAACATCCATTAACAACCTCGTCCGAGGAAGTATCTTGCGCCGTAAGCATTTCTACTTCAACAATCTTTGTGACAGTTTGAATGATTATTACAGTAACCCCTGTAACACATGGATGGCTGCCTTGGTTCATAAACATTTCAGCTCCCCATTGACCATTTTCGCTGTGCTTGTGGCTGCTGCAATCTTCATACTTACGCTTTTACAAACTATTTGTTCGTGTGGAGTTCAGTTTAAGTAGTAACGTTCCTCGTTAGAGTTGGTTACAACGAGGGCAAAAGTAAAAGAAGAGGAAGAAAAGGATAAACTACCAATACCTTTTCTCTTGTTTTCAATAGTTGTTTAATTTTCTTTTTCTTTTCTTTATTCTCGATTGTTTTAGAAACAATTTTGTGGGGAACAATATTCAAGTGTTGTAACGTGTTGGTTTGGCATATATGTACAGAATCATTATGGCTTGATGTTGTTATTTTCATTTTCGCAGATTCGGCAAAAGAATTCTTAAATAATCACTATCAGCAGATCAATTGGGGATTCGAACTCTACACTTTGTGATGGAGTCAAATGAGAAAATATGATATGTTATGGCAACAATCACGAAACATAATTGAAGAAATGCAATATATCTGAAAAGTTTCTCTACTCAATAAAATACTAACTGGTCTGCTACTATGTTACTCGGTATAGAATAATTAGAAATTGACATGCAAATTATGCATTATATTGTTGATTCAATTAAAACTAAGAAGTGTACTACTGTATTACTTGACATCCAACTTTATTTATTTATTTTTTTAAGAACAAATTGGTAGCGATGACATCTCTCTACAACAATGTGTACTCAAGGACAAGAATTCAAAGTGTTCACAGTGCCACATCCTTAGCTGATGGACGGAGCACGTTTTTACGCACCAAGTTGGCTGGATATCCTCTATTGGGGGCGACTCCAGAGCTGCATGAAGGATGTAATTCATTGACGATTGCAGAAGGGGCTAGCCCACCCCTGCACAAGCTGGTCGGGACTGGAGCGGTTCCCCTGGGGAGCCCAAGGCAGGGCAAACCAGTCGACAAGATGCGTTAGTGCGCTCATTGGTGAGACAGCTGGTCGCTGTGTCAGGGGCACCACACGGGACCTAGCTGAGCCTTTCGGTCAGTCCGTGACAACAGGCTATTCAAGCTTTTCTTGAAAAGCTTTCTAAGAGACAAGTTTAATAGTTGTAGATAAAAATATGCAGAACAAAACAGGGGAAGCATAATTATGGTAAGTTGGCCAAAAAGAAGTACAGTAAGTCAAGCCAACCACATTAACCATTTAAAAAAATAACAAAAATTAGGACTTGGAGACCATGTTCAAACGCAGAAAATTAAAAAAATTGAAGAACCATAAAACAAAAGAAGCATTTGGTTGGTCTACCGCACATATGTTCCGCCCACCGTACAATCACATAACCATGTTCATTTTCACAAGCATGAGAATTCAAAGGAGAACATAGCAAGGCCACAAAGGAGCAGCAACAGCGGTCTACGACAATCACATGGAAAGACAAGGAGCAAACTTTATATTTCGGATGACTAATTTCGTTATCATTTGACTCCGCCTTGGTCCAAAAGTCCGAGTTCTTGAGGTATTTGCAACTGAAAAAAATTATACATATGAAGAAAAAATTAGTCATGGATTTAGGAAAAGGGCGTGACAGTCTCAGAAAGAGTCGCAACATAATTTATATTTAACAGTAAGACAAATGAGACAGATACTAGAACAAACCTTAACATTTTCAATCAGTCCTCAATGTCATCGCTAAAGAAACTAAACCGATCGCTGGAGAAACTCAACCGGTTGACATGATTCCACTGAACAGTTGAGGTTGAGGCAGACTCTTCTTCTCCATCGCGGAAAAACAAACTCGACTGAAGGTCATGTTGTGCGACGGCATCTCTGTTTGTTGCTAAACCTTGTAAATAGTCCAACAACTCCGACTCGCCAAGTGTGTACGAAATGTAACTTCTTCCCTGAACTCTGTAGAAGAAGATGACAGATGGCACATGCTGAACCTTCAAGTAATCTGAGCCTCCATCTGGTTGCATATTGATCACAAATTCAGTCGGCATGTCATAGTTGGCAAGGGCTTTCAGATTTCTTAGGTGTTCGATGCCGGAGGGAACCTCAGTCAGAAGCGGGCTAGGTCCAATCGTCAAAGCTTCAAGATTAGGCAATGATCCTCTCTCTATTGTTATCACCCTAAGTTCACGTAACTCCGTCAGGACAAGCTGCTTGAGCTTTTGGAAACTGCCTTCCGCGAAATGAAGTTGCTCGCCACCGTATGCTCGATGAAGTAAAAGAGACTCCAAATTGGGCAAACACGAAAGGGCTTCTAAAGGGTCAATAGTCAATCTCGAGAAACTTAAACCCAATGTGCTTAGATTCTGAAGCCTCAAAATCCAACCTGGCAACTTCTCTAGACGACCCTTCAAGATGAGGCGTCTTAGTAAAGGTGGTGGAGTCGAAATGGATTTCAAAACCAAAGTTTGAAGATCATCGGAAGCGTATAAACTTAGGGATTCAAGGAGATCCATCTTCTTGATGGAGGTGCAGAGAGCGTTCACAATGTGCGAGTCTAGTTGTGAAATGGCCAAACATCTCAACTTTATCAATTTCTTCAACTCTTTTATGACACCAAATCCGCTACTGCGTGCTTCCACTGTCATTAGTGTCTGCAAGTTTTCCAGAAAACGAATCCCTTCCTTAATCCTCGTTCCGCGGACTGAACATGGGCTGCCTTTGTCATTATGAACACTAGCCAGTATGTGTCGTAATTTCCGGAGCTTCTGGATCTCGATTGGTAGCTCATTAATCAGTGTATTTCTAGTGTCTAAGGTTTGTAGATTGAGTAGTAGCGCGATGGACTTTGGAAGCATCTTCACTTTCGTATTCCGTAAACTCAAATACTTCAAGAAGAACAGGTTTCCCAGTTCTGCTGGGAGGTCATCTAGTGGAGCATTTTCAAAGTCCAACAACTCCAGAAGCTTGAATCTTTCGAACAAACTAACCAGCGAAGACTTTGTAATCACTATTCCATTGGCATCGAAAAGAGAGGCAGAGTGAACCCTGGAGTGTTCGACAGTGATTTCTAAAGAGTTTATTACTCCACCGTAGATCGATAGTCGACGACTTTCAGGCTCAACATTTGCTGTCGAGTCTCTCTCCTCAAATACCTGACAGATCTCAAATTCCTTGGCCTTTGCTACAAGAATTTCATGCATGAAACCCTGAACTGTACACATTCTTTCGGTGCCATCGTACTTCATGGGTAAGACTTGGACCAAGTTTCTATTTATGAGCTCATTTAAGTACATTTCTGCAACTTGTTCCAACGTCTTGCCAACCTCTTCTTTAACAAAACCCTCAGCGATCCACAACATGAATAATTTTTGATCAGGAATCAGAAAGTCTGCGGGAAAGATACCGAAGTACAAGAAGCAGAGTCTAATAGGGAAAGGTAGATCATTATAGCTACGAGAGAAAATTGTTGAAATTACTGAATTAAGTCTGGGAGTGAGTCTAAAACCATCATGGAAATGGTTTAGCATCATTGTCCAATCAGACAGTCCCGTAGACAGATGATCAGCAATGGCCTTAATGACAAGTGGTAAACCGTGGCATCTTCCAATAATTTCTCGGGCCAACTCGGATAACTCATGGGGATGATTACCAGAATCAGAGTTGCCGAATGCATGTTTACAAAATAACTCACAAGCCATTTCTTCGGAAAGAGGTTGTAGACACTTGAAAACATCACAAGAAGCAGCAGTTGCATTGTTGCGTGTTGTGATGATTATCCTACTACCGTTGTTGCTATCCGGGAATACATGACTCATGACTTCCCAAAAATCAACTTGCCAGACATCATCGAAAACAATCACATACCTGTTTGTCGACAAATGTCGCTTCAAGCAACTAATTAGCTCTTGCTCTTCTTCCATCGTGTCAATTTCCTCCTCGCTAGAGTCTCCATCTTCGCAGATCATCTGCGTCAGGTATCTGAAGAGAATGTCCAAGTTATTGCATTTGGATACACTAACCCACGCATGGAAATCAAAGTGTTGTCGAACCTCGTCACTTTGGTAGACAACACTAGCAAGAGTGGACTTACCAACTCCACCAATACCAACTAACGAAATCACAAACCGTTCGGATGGTTCTCCGACCAGCATGCTTACAAGTTCCACTTTTCGGGACTCGATGCCTACAAATTCATCTTCTTCAGTGAAACTGCGCGAGTCGTCCACAAATATGTAATCTGTACTCCTTCTGCTGGATCCTTGCGATAAAACAAGCTGTTGATCTTCAACCAAGTTTTTTGTCAGCCGTTGTAATTCATCGATAATTCGTTCAATCTCAGAAGCTACCT
The DNA here is from genome assembly GCA_008635985.1 of Ficus erecta. Taxonomy (NCBI): domain Eukaryota; kingdom Viridiplantae; phylum Streptophyta; class Magnoliopsida; order Rosales; family Moraceae; genus Ficus; species Ficus erecta. The sequence continues at coordinate 104,771 of BKCH01002148.1, forward strand.
GTCCTGGTTTCATCTTTGTAATCAGGCTGTCACCTTTCTGGAGAACCGTATAATTGAATCCCCGCCGATGTCGTCGTTCTGCCATCCGAAGAAGGTACATGTCCAAGACGAATTCAGCGCGTTGCACTGCCTTTGTTGCTTCAGTCAACCGCGCTTCCATGAACCACTCCAGCTTGTTTATGTTAATAATGGAATCCTCGAGAGCCTCCAGCCCACGTTTCAGATTACCAATGTCAATGTTGGCCTCTGTGAACAAATCTGCTTCACTTGTTATCAAGCGAAGAACCTTTCCAATGACATAAGTTGCTGTACTTGCAGCTTCCATTTCCGGTAAATGCTCGGCTTCTCGAACCAACGGGGCAATTATATAATTGCTCTGATCAGAAGAATGTCGGATCTGGAAATAGAATATGAGATCTTAGACGATCTAGCATTTAGCACCCCCGTTGACTCCTCTTCTGCAAAATGAACATTTTTCCTTCTTTCTTAAATTCACAATATCGGATATCATCAAGATCTAAGACCATTTCTATATATATATATATATATATATATATATATATATATATATATATATATATTTCAATGTTCTAAAGAAAATAACAGAGCTAGGAATAAATTCTTAAGAGGAAAGGGCGAAAAAAAAAAAAAAAAAAACCCACGAAAACGAAAAATAATTTAATATTAATAAAAAAAAGCAGAGAGACAAATCACCGTCAACCCAAGTACCTATCAATCCGGAAGAAAACAATATATAGATATATGCATATATAAATATGTGTGTGTGTGTGTGTGTGTATGACTAAAGATTAAACTTACTTTAGAAGTGCAATTGGGTGGAAGACAGTTAAGCAATATGATCCACAGAGTTAAAACCCAGATCGCTGATGAGAGATCTGAAACGGATGCATCTTTGTTCACGCTGATCACTTTCTTCCTGGTCTTATTTCATTGTGGGACTTTGTTGACTTTCTCTTTGGCTGGGGAAGGAAAAATCAACCAAAAAGAAAAAACTACACCGTTTTACTGTTCTTTGAATAAATTATTTATTTATTTATTTATTTATCGGTGTCTGGAAATAAAGGATATTTTTTTTTACCTTCTTTGAAAGTGCGGAATAATTCCGTTGTCATGCATGAGACCATGACATTTATTATTACTATATACTAAAGGAGAAGGGGTTTTTAGTGTTCTTTCTCCAGTGTTCTACAGTGCTTTTTCCTTTTCTTTTTTTTGTTTTGTTTTCGCAGTTCAAGCTACAGTAATGCACAGTCCCGCACAGTGTAATTACGATTTTGGTCTTCTGCTTCTCTAATACGGGCATAGTGAATGGGTGATTTTGCCCTCAAACCTCAGTTTGCTGTGAGGACGGATTTGCCCTTGGTTCCCTGCCTGCCGGATACTGTTTGTATAGTGAGTTGCCGAAAATATCCCCCAAACCCTATTTGCCCACCTGCCTTTTCGCCTTCTATCTTCTGGCGCCCATCCTCTTTTCTATTCTCTCTCTCTACTGTTTCCTTCTCTGGTTTGGTCTATTTCTCTTTCTCGCTCTCTCTGGTGCTCTCTTTCTTTCTTCTTGGTTTTTTGGGTTTTTGATCTCTCTCTAGCTCTGTCTGCCGTTCTCCTCTCCATTTTGAGTGTATGTTTTCTATGTTCTTTGTGTTTTTTTTTTTCCCTCTGTTTGTTGATTTCGGGTTTTTTTTTACCTCCCCGTTTTTTCAAATCTTTTTTTCCGATTTGTTTTTCTTCTTTCCTCCCCTCTTCTCTTCCTTGATTTTTCATTATTTTCAGTTTGTGCATCTAACGTTGATCGGTTTTTTTTTTTTTTTTTTGGCTCGAATATGCTTAAATACTTTTTTCCCCATTTTTTCAAATCTTTTTCTCCGATTTGTTAATTTTCTTTCCTCCCCTTTTTTCTTCCTTGATTTTCATTATTTTTCAGTTTGTGCATCTAATGTTGATCGGTTTTTTTTTTTTTTTTGGCCACAATATACTTAATTTTTTTTAAACCCTAGATTTTGATTTTGGAGTTGTTTTTTGGGTATTTTTTAGTTAATTTGTATAATATTGTTTCCTTCTTTATTGTGCATGCATTTTTGTTTTAGAAGTGTAACAGTTTTTTTTTTTTTTATTGTTTTCGAATCCCTATTTTTACTTCCTCTGACCTTTTCGGCTGCTCTTCTCTCGTTTTTTGTTGTCTCCCTTTGATGCTTATTATGTTTTTATTTGCTCTTTGTTTGTTATTTTCCCTTTCTTTTTTTTTGGATTTTTGGTTTTTCATAGTGCATTATCCGATTCTTTATTCCCCCCTCTCTGTCCCCTACTTGAATTTTTTGCATTTTTCAGTTTATGCATTTACTGTTGATGGGTTGTATTATTATTTTTGTCTCGGTATAAATAATTTTTGTTAAAGTCTAGGGTTTGATTTTGGCATGTTTTTGGGTATTTACGAGTTACATTGTTTACTATTTTTTTGGTTTTCTATTGTTGCTGAAATTTTTTTTAAAGTTGAGCATTTTATTTTTATTGTGTTGTTGAAATTTTTTTGCTCCCCTCTGCTGTTGTTATATGTGGGTTGAATTTTTTTGGGTTCTTTGGCTTTTTTTTTTTTTTTCGCCTTCTACCGGTGTATATATGTAGGAAAAAAAAAAGGAACTTTTTTGGTTTTGTTTTGTTTGTTTCAGTTTTTTTACTATTGTGTCCGTTTGTTTCTTCTCTCATTGTTTGGATTTATATTTTTTAAATTCTGCATTTTTTTATTTTTTCCTTATTTTATTTTTTATATATTTTGTGAATCATTTTTATGAACTGTTCATTGTTCATTTTTTATCACCAGTATGTTAAAATTTTTTCCCCTTATTTTTTATTCTCGGTTTTGTTTATTTATTAGTCATTTAGGTTTTATATAATCATGTTAATTTTTGGTTGTTGTTCAGTTTTTGTTTTACAGATTTAAGTTTTGATTTTTATTATTTTCTTCCACCTATTTTTTTCGCCGTTTGTCATTTTTTGTCTAAATTTTATATGTCGTTTTTTTGTTATTGAGATTTATGATTGATATGTCTTTGTTTCAATTATTCTTATTCTAGGTTTTTTGCCGAAATTTTTTCCCTCAATCATTGAATATAAATTGTTTGTTTACATTTTTTTGTCCCTCATTATTTTTGTATCTGTTTTTTTAGGGTTTTTTCCATCCCTCCGTGTATATATATTTTTAATCACAGAGAAGCATTTCCAAATTTTTCCCCCCTTTTGGTTTTTTCTTATTATTATTATTGTTATTATTATTATTTTCTTTCTATTTATATGATTCAATCTACTATACAGTTAAATGCAAGGAGTGAAATAAAAAATTTAGGTATGTTTTATTTTTTATTGTATTTATTTTAGTATTTTTCCCTCTTTTTTTCATATATTAGTTGATTTTGAGTTTTTAAGATCTGTTTTTTTTTTTTTGGTAGATTGCCATCACAATGCGATTGACATGGCTGATTGGAAATACAAAGGAAGATGTTGAAGATGTTGTTTCTGTAATGTTTCTATTTGTTTATTTTTTCAGTTTTTCCCCTCGGCTAATAATTCCCTAATTTTGCATCCAAAATTGTTTTCCTGTTTCTGATTTTCTCTCAACTTTCATGTTTCACTTTTATGATTTAGTTAAGTTAGAATGGATTGTTAGATTTCCTGATTACTAAATTTTCTAGATTATTCATGAGGTTTTTGTTTTTTGATGTCTTCTGTCTTTGCCGTCTTTGGTGATCTGTCATGGCCATTTAATGCTTCTATGTCATTTTGTTTTGGTTGGATTAGTGATATTTGCTTTATCTCTGTTATTTACAGTGTGATAATTATTTTGACTGCTAAAGATTTTTCATATCTTAAATCTGTCATTAATATTTTTATTTTTCTTTCCTTTTGTGATAGATTGTAAATTAATGTATTTTTGTCTTTATATCTGTTCAAAATTCATTCCCTCTCTTTTTGACCGACTTTTTTTTATGAAACTTTTTGGAAATAAATTTTTTAGCACATTTCCTCTTATAAACACTTTTTTCCTCATTTATTACCCTATTCTCACATACCGCCATTACTCTCTCTGTAATACCTTCTTAATTGCTCTCCTTTGAATCCTCTATAATTGTTAACCGAAACCCTCTACGCTGCCCTTTTCTGAAAACTAATCATCTTCATATCTTCATATCTGCGTAAAGCTACTGTTTTTAATTAGATACTGTTCATATTCATATCTCTTAATTAGATTTTATTCTTCTTTTATTATATTAGTTTTATAATTATTGTTATTATGATTATAATGATATTAGAGAAGGAATGGTTTTGTTATTATGTTTAATTTTTTCTTTTCTCTCCGTTTTTGTCTCTCTGCCCCCCCCCAACTAAAATATGAATCTGAATTTTTTATTATTATTATTTTTATTATAAGTTAGATGATTATATTATATGATTTGCCACTTTTTGTTTACCTGCTGTAAATGTTACTATTATTGTGATGAATGTTTCGTTTTTTTTTTGTCCTCCCTTTTCTGTTTTTATATTTTAAATATTTTTTTACAAGATTTTGGTCCAAAAACTTATAACATGCTATGATGATCTCTATTTGTATATATTATAATCCATATACCAAATATATTACTTAATTTGGTATATGTTGCTGAATTTAATATTGTTCAAAGTTTATGTTGAATAACTGTTATATGTTATTTGATAGTCTTTATTGTTACTGTGAATGTTTGGGAATTATATTTTCTATCTTCTTCTGATAATTAAATTACATTGAATATATTGTTGTTTATCTTATTTTCTTATGTTTCCTATCTTTATAGCTTTTTATTTTAACTGTTTTGCTGTCTCTTATTTTTTCTATTCCTGTTTTTCAAAGTTAAATTTTTGCTCCTGTTTTCTGTCTTAACCGATTATTCCATCTCTTTACTGCTTTTACTACTTACTCTTTTCTAACTATATTTTCCTTTATTTTATTTCTTTTTTCTTCTTATTAATTTTTTTTTACATTATACATATTCCCAAACATCTCACCTAGTAGCTACTAAAGACGATGTTGAATAACATTTTAGTTATTCTTGATAAGTCATCTTATGATATAAGAAATCTGAGCTTAGTATAATACATTTTAATTTTGTTTTATTTTTTGAAAAACAATATCTATAAAATTTTTCAATATTTTCTATGATATGAATATATTGAGTTATTTATTTACATTAGTGTATATATATATTGATTGTGTATTCTGTATGATTATTTGTCCCTTTTATTATCTTGCCATCTTATTATTATTTTTGCTCATTATTTTCTTTTCTAATTTCATACAAGTTTTTCCCATAATTTTTATTAGCCGAGGGGATTTTTTTTTTTTTTCAGATTGTTTAATAGTTAAATTTATTAGAAAAATTTATGTATAAAATGTCTTTATAGTTACTAATGTTTGTAATTTTTATTGTATAATGTATTTTTTTACATTTTGTAATTTCTGTAATTTTATTGTATGGTTCAGTTTTTTATTTTATATTATGTTGTAGTAGGACAACAAATGTTTATCTTATAAAAACTTATTTAATTGCTTAACAGTTTTGACAAACTGTTTACATTCATAATTTCATGCTTATATAAAAAACTAAAATTGTTTCAACATATGAATAACAGCAAAGAAAGATAAGTTTATAAAAAAGTTCACTCTCTCTACCTATCAATAACTTACCATTGAAGTGTAAAATAAAATGTCCAAATTTTTTTCATGCAATAATTTAAATAATAAATTATAGATAAAGAAAAATCCCCACCGAAAACAAAGCCCAAATTACTACAGTTAACTTATAGTTATAATAAAAGTAAACCAATTAAAAAAATTTCCAAAAATTTTCGTCCAAAAAAATTTAAGGAAGATAAAAAAATCAATAAATATATTAATACAATTAGATCATGATATTAAAAATAAATGACAACGTAAAATGTGAAAAATAAAAATAATTCGTTAAAATTTGTAATAATAAAAATTTTATAAATTTACAACAAAATTATTGAATAAAATTTCAAATTATTATATATATTGAAAGGATGAAATATTTCACTGTTTAGTAACTAGTGATTTTTTAAATACTTTTACTGCTTTGCTACAGTAAAAGGATGTAATATTTTACTGTTAATGAACAGTGATTTTTACTTTTTTTTTTATTTTTTGTTGCTTTTGCTGTACGTTTTTTTTTTTTTTTTTTTTGCGTCATAGTAATGCACAGTAGTTGTTTTTTTCTACATTAAACTGCCGATTTTGCCTCTATCCTATGTGCTGATTTTGGCTTATCTACAGTGGAAGGACGGTTTTGTCCTCACATATTTTACTGTTTTGTCTACAGTGCAGAGAATTTTTTACCCCTCTGATTTAGTTGGTTTTTCTTCATCTACAGTGAGTTGACATTTTTACCCTTATTATGTAGAAATTGCCGGCTGCCCACTCAGTATAATTATAGTTTTATGCCTCTTTTTTAGTTCATTTTCTTTTTCCTACAGTGTGTTGCCGGTTTTAACCCTATTTAGAGTTTGTTTTTTTTTTCCTTAATTTTTTTGTTGCCTTTTTTTACGCTAAATTTTAGACATTAGATTATGATCTATTGTTGTATTGTGTTTTTGTTGACTTTGCCCTTTTTTTTTTTTTTTTTAAACGATTTTTTACTTTAAATTTTTTATCTTTATTTCGGATTTTTTTTCTGGGTTTTTTTTGTGTGTCTTTTTTTTTTTTTCTTTTCTTCTATTTTTTAAAGACCCTTTTTATTTTTAAGGATTTTGCATGTAATTTTTTTTGTCTTTTTGTTTGTTTTGTTTTATATTTTAAAAATCATTTTTTTTAAGTTTTTGCATGCATATAACCTGATAAATTTTTTTTTATTTTTTTTAAACAGTAAAAAAAGGAGAAAATGGGATATATATTTTATTTTGTTATAATTTTTTGTTAGGGTTAGTTTTTTCCGGTTCTTTTGAGTCTATAGATTTTTGTTTTTTTTTTTTTTTGTTTTCTGCTTTATTTTTGTTTTAATTTTTTTTCTTTAAATGAGTATGACTACAGAAATTTTTTTTCTTTTTTGCTTTTGTTTTCATTTTTATTATTGTTAGTACTATTGTCATTTTGATTTTGTATCTTCACTGTTGGGAGAGATTTTGGGAAGAATTATACTTATTATAATTATAATGTTTATCTTAATCAACTGTTTTATCATATAATACTCAGTTTATTTATTTATTTTTTTCTTCCTTCCCCGTGCAATGCACGGGTATTAAACTCGTATATACTAAAAGGATGTAAACTATTCACTGTATAGTAATATACAATAATTTTTGGGTTTTTTTTTCATTTTTTCTATTTCTGCTACAGTGTTTTATAGTAATTTACAGTACATAAACATTAAACTGTACAGTAAAATGACGCTTTTGTTCTTCAATTCTCCTGCATTTTCCCAGTTGCATAGTGAATTATCGATTTTGCCCTTTTGGTATTGTCCGGTCATTAGAGAGAGAGAGAGAGAGAGAGAAAGAGAAAGACAGATAGAGATGGAGAGAGAGAAAATAAAAGATATCTATATCTACATTAAAATAAATTTTAAAAAAAATAAAGATAGAAAAAAAACCATAAGATAAAAAATTATATTTTATTAAATTATTTCCAATTATAAAAAATAAAATTATATACGTTAAATAATATTTGAAAATTTTAAATTATTGAATTAATAAAAATCTAAAGGAAAAAAAAAACATAATTACACATTTAAAGAATAAATTAATACAATTAAATTAAAATATTGAAAATAAACAAACAAACTAAAAAATTTGAAATTAAATAATAATTTACAGAAATTCCAAAATATAAAAAGGTCTATAAAATTACAATAAAATTAAAAATCAATAAATAATTTTTCTACTGTAATGAAACGTAAGTATCAAAAATGAATATTTATAATTATTATAGCTAAAGTATTATTTATGTCATATATTAATATTATTATTTAAAATTAAAATTTTTAAAAATATTTAATCCATTTCGAGGTTTATTTATTGATTTAATTAATTTTGTTTAAATTTAATAAATTTACTTAAGTTATTAATTTTTTTTGACTATTTAAGTTTAAAAATTTTTAATTTTATTTATTCTTCTGATTTTTTAATAATAATATATTATTATATTTTATTCTATTAACAACAATTCTTACACTTAATATTTTATTTTAAATATTTGATATTATTATTTTTTTATTCTTTGACTTCTTTTTTTTTTCTTTTTTTTTTAAACAACATGTTGAATAAGTTTCTTTTATATTTATATCTATAATCTTTAGAAATAAATTTTTTAAAGTTTCTATTCATTTTTACGTTTATTTGTTAATTTAATTAGTTTTTATTTTATTAAATGTACCCCGCAACTTTGTTATCTCTTTGATTTTTCAAATTTTTTTAATTTTATTTATTTTTTGAACTTTTTTATTTCAAGAAAATTACGCTTATAAATATCAATGTATGTACTTTAATATTATAATAGTAAATACTAAAAAAAATATACTTACTGTAATTATAATTTATATCTTAATTAACTGTTTTTATTATATAGGGTAAATTTCACTTTTAGCACCTGTGGAATATTTGATATTAAAATCAGCACCACTTTTTTTCCCCTTCACTTCTAGCACTGCCACGTCATTCTTCAGCTTGATATGTGGGGCCCAGACGGATTAATTGTATGTCAAATTACTGGTTTATTCTCATCTCCCTCGCATGGCCCCCGAAACCAGTATCTACAGTTTTTAGAGAGAGAAAACGAAATCTAGAGAGAGAAACAGTTGCAGTCGCTCGGAAGCGCTCGAAAACCGTCCGAAACCACCACGAAAGGCATCTACAAACAGCTTCGTGATATACAGGGCAGAATATTTTAAAAACTAATTAAAGATAAGTTAACGAATCAAAGAAGTCGAAAGTTCAAAAAATTACAAAATCTGGTTTCAATGTCTAAAAACTTTGCGTTTAACGATTTGTTTGCAGAGGGGAAAAAAATTTCATTTTTTTGAATTTGTTAAACAGTTGGTCTTCTTACAGGGATGGTCATTATCATAATGACCGCCTGGTAATTTTCGTTGTGACCCCTGTAACTGTTAAATCTTAGCGTATAATTTTGGTCACAACGATATTGACCAGGTGGTCATTATGAAAGTGACCAGTTTTTTGTCAGACGTCGTCCCACAGGATCGGTCATTTTCATAATGACCCCATGGTCATTATCGTTGTGATCCCTGTAAATGCTCAATACGGTGACGTATTGATCAAAGTGTTAGACCATTGGTCATAACGGTTATGACCAAACGGTCATAACCGTTATGACCGTCTGTATAACACAGCGGTCATAACCGTTATGACTAGACGGTCATAACCGTTATGACCGATAGTATAAACCAGTGGTCATAACGGTTATTACCAGACGGTCATAACCGTTATGACCGTCTGTGTAAACCAGTGGTCATAACCGTTATGACCGTTTGTATAGCGTAGCGGTCATAACCGTTATGACCAGACGGTCATAACCGTTGTGACCGTCAGTGTTATACGTCGGTCATAACCGTTATGACCAGACGGTCATAACCGTTATGACCGATAGTATAAACCAGTGATCATAACGGTTATTACCAGACGGTCATAACCGTTATGACCGTCTGTGTAAACCAGTGGTCATAACCGTTATGACCAGACGGTCATAACCGTTATGACCGTCTGTGTTATACGTCGGTCATAACCGTTATGACCAGACAGTCATAACCGTTATGACCGTTAGTGTATTGGTCAATACGGTGACGTATTGGTCAAACCCTAACAAAATTTTTCGTTACATCTCCCGCCCATTTCAATCGCGACATTACCTTATATATACAGTAACCAAAATTTTTGAAAACTTATTCTTTCCTCTTTTGGTTCGTTATTCTCTTAGTGAAGCCTCACGATTCTTCTCTGCACCATTACCCACTGATCGAATCTCACTCTAAGTCCAACAAATCTGAACACATCTTTGTGCACTCTGTTAATTCGACATCTGACCATCCTCGTCACAGTTATCGGCAGAATCTGCCAAATCTTCACACTTCCAATTAGCCAATCTGAGGTAATGGTGCTTCTTATCTGGTTTTATTTGTTAATTTATGATTTAATGGGCGTGCGTTTTGAAATATATTGTATAAACAAAATCTCTGTTACCAGTTTTGAGATATAATGTTGCTTGTTATTCGGTCTCCTGTGGCATATAACATAATCTTAGATAACAGAAGAAAACCAAATTATTGGATAACTTGATTCTGTATCATTCAGGAATGGATGCGGTTTGTGTTTTCGTAAAGTATAATGGTCAATGGGACGCCACAATGAGATATGTTGGTGGCGAAATGAAGGGAATATTGGTGCCCGAGAACTCAACATATGTTGGTCTTGTTGAGTTGGTGAGAAGTGTGCTTGGAATTAGGGGCCCAGACAAGAATATAGTCATGAGATACGGTGTTGAACCTGGATTGCCTCTTGTGAGGATACAGTGTGATGCTGACGTTAAATTCTACATACAACTAAAGAAGAAGAATGTTCATGTGCTTAGCAAATTTCCAGTTACAATCGATGTATTGGATGAGTCCGCTGCGGAAGCCATGGCACCAGAGGTAGGGGCAAGCAACCACATAGACATTCAACGTTCTAGGGATGGGGGACAGAGTGATGAAGCTGTGCAACATGTAAATGACATTAATATCATCCTAACCCCTCCTCCCCCTCCTCCTCATATCAATTATCCAACAGTCGGTCTGGATTTGCACACTAACTATGGAATTGAAAATCAACATGAAACATTGAACAATGACTTAGGCACGGATCACGATGATTATAATGCCGGGAAATTTAATGTTTCGGCTGATACTCATCGTTCAAACGAGAAGAGTATCGCAGCAAGTATTGGAGGCCATTCTATTGTCAACAATACTGGATCTCAATATGACAAAGTATCAAGTAGTGACAGTGTATCCGAAGGAGTCGTTGTTGCTGATTATACACCTATCACGCTGCGCGTAAACTGTGTTTTTGATAACAAAAAGTTACTGCAATACCATCTTCATCATGATGCCATGAGTAAACACTACCAATTCAAGGTGAAGAGGTCGAACTCTACTCTATTACACGTTATATGTATAGTTAATGAGGCTTGTCCATGGCAATTGCGTGCGACTAGGATGAAAGGTAGTGAACTGTTTGTTGTGAAGAGGTTCGACGACGTCCATACTTGTTCAATTGAAATCGTTCAAGGGCATCATCGTCAAGCGAAGAGTTGGATGATTGGGGAGTGTGTTAAGGCAAAATACTTGGATCCGACCAATTCCTTATATAGACCATCTGAAATAATGCGAGACATGCAGGCCGAATTTGGAGTGTCTTTCAACTATCTTAGAGCATGACGAGGGAAGGAAGCTGCACTGACAAGCCTGAGGGGCGATGATGCTGAGTCATACAAAGGTAATTTCCCTTGTCTGGTTATACGTTCGTTACTGTCCTTATAACTATTATACTTAAAACATGGTGTTGATAATTTAATATTTACAGTTCTGCCAGCGTGGGCTGAAATGGTGAAGCGAAAAAATCCTGGATCCGACGTTGACATTGAGACAGACTCAGCAAATTGTTTCAAATTCTTTTACATGTGCTTAGCTACTTCGAAGCATGGTTGGCCTTATTGTCGTCCAGTAATTGTGGTTGATGGATCAGCACTAAAGGCCAAGTTTGGAGGTATGTTGCTTGCAGCCTGTGGACACGACGCAAATGGCTCCATATTTCCCCTTGCATTTGGTATCGTTCCGTCGGAGGGCAATGAATCATGGACATGGTTCTTCGAGAAACTAAGCGATTCAATCGGCACGCGAGAGTCTCTTGCTATTGTGGCCGATAGGCATAAGGGTATCGAATATGCAGCCAACCTTGTGTATCCAGATGCTGCTTTCGGGATATGCGTCAAACACTTGGCTGCAAACTTGAAGACTAGATACAAAGATTTCAAAGGCCCTTTGAAGACCTATTTTGACGGTGCCTCGAGAACGTATCTTTTAAGTGAGTACCATCGTCATATGAAATCCATCCGTGTTCGTAACCCCGACATGCATCGTTACCTTTTTCAGGCCGATCCTATAAAGTGGTCGCGAGCATACTTCAACGGTCGGAGATATGCAATCATGACAACCAACATTGCAGAGTCATTAAACAATGTGGATCGGAAAGCCAGGTTAATGCCAGTTGGATTCTTGGTGGAATGGCTTAGGGGACTGCTACAACGATGGTTTGTCGAGAGACGTGAAGAGGCCCTTAAAATAACATCTAAACTGGCCCCGAAGGCAAAGAAATTGATTCGCACAAACTTCGCTTTAGGCCTAACAGTAACGGTTTGTGATAACAACCTCATTTTTAAATTTTATTATTATGGCTTCTCCTTAATGCGATCGCTTAAACTAATGTCTTAAAATTACATTTGTTACAGCCTCGGCTAACTGATCAGTTTGAGTACGCCGTCACCAACAATGCTGCCCAAATATGGATTGTCGATATGAGCGAAAGGACATGTACTTGCAGACGATTTCAGGTTGATCAAATTCCTTACCCTCATGCAATGGCCGTATGTAACCACCGTCGAATTGATCCTTATAATTATTGCTCTAATTACTACACAAAAGACTATCTATATGCTTGCTATGCACATGTAGTCCACCCTATTGGCAGCCTCGAGGGCTGGGACGTATCTGAAGAAGTAAGATTGCGAATTGTCAATCCTCCTACTACAAAGCGTGGGCCCGGAAGGCCACGGGTTCGTAGGATTCCGTCCCAAGGTGAAGAACAAGAGCCTAATCGGTGTGGTAGATGTAATGGTTACGGACACAACCGTCAAACATGTACCAACTCAGTACCCTTACGAAAACGTCCAACCACAAGGCCAGATACAGAGTTCATAACACCAATTTCATAAATGTGATGATAGTGTATGATCATTTTACTTTACTTTTTTTTTTATTTATCATTATTGTATAACAATCTACTTTACTGTTTTTTTATCATTGTTGTATAACAATTTAGCTCAATTTATCATACTTCACATTAAACATGACCAATATTTTTATGATAAGTACAAAGTGTAATTTTTAGTACAATATATTGCTATAACACGCTTTTATTATATAAAAAAACATTAACTGTTAAGCCAAACATTTTTTAGGTGGATTTAAGACCAGAGGTAATAACAGTTATTACCGTCTGGTCATAACCGTTATGACCGTCTGTATAACACAGAGGTCATAACGGTTATGACCAGACGGTTATAACCGTTATTACCTATGTGTCTTGCCTCTGTGTTAGACCAGCTGTCATAACGGTTATGACCAGACGGTCATTACCGTTATGACCACTGGTTTATACTACGGTCATAACGGTTATGACCGTCTGGTAATAACCGTTATGACCGCACGGTCATAACGGTTATGACCGTCTGGTAATAACCGTTATGACCGCTGGTTTATACTATCGGTCATAACGGTTATGACCAGACGGTCATTACCGTTATGACCACTGGTTTATACTACGGTCATAACGGTTATGACCGTTTGGTAATAACCGTTATGACCTCTGGTTTATACTATCGGTCATAACGGTTATGACCAGACGGTAATAACTGTTATTACCTCTGTGTTATTGAAATGAAGTGAATTTGCTTTCCTACCAAGCAAACAGAGACGTGAATTTGCTTTCCTACTAGCATGCCATTGAAATGAAGATTTTGGGCATGAATGTTAAATAAAACGAGAAGCTAAAAACAAACCAAAAAACAATTTTCAAATCTTAAAAAAAAAGACGAGAAAAATTAAAAAGAACCAGCTATTTCAACGTACCTTCCAAATTCGACGAGTTTATAACTTTTTTTTCCCCGGATTTAATGTTAATTAATGGGTTTTCTTTTTCGTTAAATGAATCCCACTCCATTTTGTTTCAAATATCCGAGATCATCTACACTTAAACACAAACATCGACGAAAACCCTAATATAAAATATAAACCAAAACACATACTTGAGTTAACGGATGTTTTATGGTACAGAAACAGATAAAAATCTTAACTTTATGTATAATATGATAACATTGTTCAGTAAATCAACTGGAAAGTGGAATATCATCAAAAAACGCATATAAAAATGGAAACTTTGTTTTCAAAAATCAAAAAATACTGCATATTCTTACTGAAAATACTAAAAGTGTAAACTTTTTAAACACAAAGACCAGAACAAATTTTTATTCGATCCAGCTTCCGATATCTTTTATTATACGGCACTTATATATATATATAATAACAATGAAAATATTTTTCAAAATAAAAAAAAAAACACAAAAAAATTTCATTACCTTTTCAGAGTCGGATATATTGTCGTCTTGTTCACTCATGAACATCTGGAAGACTTTTAGTTCATTACATTTTTACCATTTTAGTTCGTCTTGTTCTCTCTCTAAAACACTGTAGACGCTGGTTGAAAATTTTTGTGAGATTATTCGAGGGAGAAGGCCTTTTGGGCAGGTGAGAGATGAGGGTAAATCTGTAATTCGACATTTAAATGACTCTTGGTATTTCCATTTATTTTAAAATGGTAAAAATGCAGATTACAAGACGGTCAACTTCATAATGACCGCCTGATAATTTTCATTGTGACCTCTTTGTGCCTAAGGTTTTTCGCCAATATGTCACCGTATTGACCAAAATACAGACGGTCATAACGGTTATGACCGTCTGGTCATAAACGTTATGACCGTATCGTGTAACACTATCGGTCATAACGTTTATGACTGTCTGGTCATAACGGTTATGACCGACGTATAACACAGACGGTCATAACGGTTATGACCGTCTGGTCATAACGGTTATGACTGTCTGGTAATAACCGTTATGACCACTGGTTTATACTATCGGTCATAACGGTTATGACCATCTGGTCATAACGGTTATAGCCGCTGTGTTATACAGACGGTCATAACGGTTATGACCGTTTGGTCATAACCGTTATGACCAATGGTCTAACACTTTGATGAATACGTCACCGTATTGAGCATTTACAGGGGTCACAACGATAATGACCATGGGGTCATTATGAAAATGACCGATCCTGTGGGACGACGTCTGACAAAAAACTGGTCACTTTCATAATTACCACCTGGTCAATATCGTTGTGACCAAAATTATACGCTAAGATTTAACAGTTACAGGGGTCACAACGAAAATTACCAGGCGGTCATTATGATAATGACCGTCCCTGTAAGAAGACCAACTGTTTAACAAATTCAAAAAAATGAAATTTTTTCCCCTCTGCAAACAAATCGTTAAACGCAAAGTTTTTAAACATTGAAACCAGATTTTGTAAGTTTTTGAACTTTCGACTTCTTTGATTCGTTAACTTATCTTTAATTAGTTTTTAAAATATTCTGCCCTGTATATCACGAAGCTGTTTGTAGATGCCTTTCGTGGTGGTTTCGGACGGTTTCCGAGCGTTTCCGAGCGACTGCAACTGTTTCTCTCTCTAGATTTCGTTTTCTCTCTCTAAAAACTGTAGATACTGGTTTCGGGGGCCATGCGAGGGAGATGAGGATAAACCCGTAATTTGACATACAATTAATCCGTCTGGGCCCACATATCAGGCTGAAGAATGACGTGGCAGTGCTAGAAGTGAAGGGAAAAAAAAGTGGTGCTGATTTTAATATTAAATATTCCACAGGTGCTAAAAGTGAAATTTACCCTATTATATAATACTCAATTTTTTTTTAATTTTTGTTTTTTCTTCCTTCCCCGTATAATCTATATCTTAATTAACTGCTTTATTATATGATATTCAATTTTTTCCATTTTTGTTTTTTCTTCCTTCCCCGTGCAACTCACGTGTATTAAACTTGTAGAAACTAAGGGGCTGTTTGACTCTCTAGATCTAAATTATAGTTAATTTTTAAAAAATTCAACCAACATCAATTTATAAATTTCATTTTAAATTGGTATTTTAAACATAAGATAGAGTTTCTTTTCTTAAAATAAATAAATCAACAATCCACAAAAATGTACTATATTATGCATTTTAATAGGTGCATTTAAATAAATAAATAAATAAATAAAACTAGTCAACCTCTAAACAGAAATTTTAATATGTACTTATTCAAAATAATAAATTTTATATGTTCTTTAAAAAAAAATTAGTATGTATACTGATTTAGAGCAAATCCAAAGTAAGCAAGATAAATTGAAAGAACTATTAAAGAGATCTTATTAATAATCATCAAAACTCTCTATCCAAATAATAAAGAAGGTTTCAAATAATAAATCCTAATTTCTTAATTCTATTTAATTAATAAGATGTGATTTTAATGGTTATTGTAATATTTATCCATCCATGATTACTGTTATTTCAATCATATGATATAAATGAGAGGGTTGTAATGATTTAGATAGTTGACCAAAAAAATTAATGGCTATCAATGAACAAGAAACTTAGAAAGTACATTAAATATGACTTTAGACAGGTAAGTTGTTCTTGACTTGTATATATAGGACTTTTTTAAATAAATTTTCCAAATGAAATATAAGAACTAAAAATTCAAAGTAAGTCTGTGGTAGAATTCCTCTCATATACTCTACCGGTATAGCTTATTTTTAAACCATTTAGATATAATCAAACGGCTAAAAATATTATTCGTATATGATAATTATAATCTACCTTACCTCATAGTACTAGACTTAGAAATTAAAAAATAATAATAATAAAAAGAAAAAAAAAAAAAAACCAACCTCACCGATGGAAGGTTGGGGGACTCCTCGCCGGGGGCTCAACACCGATAAGAAGAATGTCGGATCTAGAAATAGAATATGAGATCTTAGACAATCTAGCATTTGGCACCCCCGTTGACTCCTCTTCTGCACAATGAACATTTTTCCTTCTTTCTTAAGTCGTCTATGAAAACATTTCTGTAATAACCTCGTTAAAAGAAAAATTATAATTTAGGACAAATTGGACTTTTTTCCCTAGAACTTTAGACTTTGTCACAAATTGTCACATAAACTTTAATTTGTAACATTTTTTGTAAAATTCTTTTCCTTTAAACATTGAAAGTTTGTGAATTTTCCCCCTCAATTAAATTTTTGATGGAAAAAAAATAGAAACAACACTCGTTGAAAGCATGAACTCGGGGTATTACGTATAAAATTATGAAATGACATGCATTGGCAGCTCTCTAGGCTCCCATTACTCCTATCAACTGTGAAATTATGAAGTTTTCTACAAGAAAAAATTATGACAAAAAAATGACAATCAACCCTCAATATTTACTCGTTTAACTCAATTTTTAAGTGTTTTTTATTTAATATCTGCAATCCATACTTCCAATGAGTATCATGTGCATTTTTTAGTCAAAAATTTAATTGAGGGAAGAAATTCGTAAATTTTTCTAAAGTTTAGGAGAAAAGAATGTTACAAATTGAAGTTTATGAGACATTTTGTGATAAGGCTTAAAGTTCGGGAGGAAAAAATATAATGTGTCCTAAAATTTAATGAGAAATTTTATGTCAAAACAGGTTCCACTTATCAAATAACTTTATCGATATAATTTATTTGAGCTAAATATAATATTTTATTTTATGGGGGAAAAGCGAATAGTGTTTTTATTTTTTAACTTTTAAGTGACATATGAAATGGGAGTATGGGTTAAATTTTTTTTGTCTTCCTCTAAACTTTTCTCTTTTCCCTAGGGTTTTGCGGTCTCCCCTCTCCTTTTTCGGGACCGGAATTTGGCGGCACCTTCAGGCTAGCCTCTGAATTCCTGGCCTATGTGAAGGAGATCTCATCACTATAAGAAATATTTGGGTTATGGCGTGGTTATTCATAGTTGTTTTGAGATGGATATGGCATGTAGAAGACAAGGACTTGTTGGGTGCTTGGTCCTTCAGCGACAAATTTCTTCTCAATGGCTTTGTTTGGCTTGATCCTGACAGATACAGTGGCCTAGTTGTTGCCGATGATTGTATCTATGGTAGTGAGATTTTCCTATTCTTTTGTAGGATTTTAATTTTAATAATAACGTCTTTGTCTTCGCCTCTTAAGTTTAATGCTTTGGTATTTTCTTTTATGTTATGGTTTGTAATAACGGTGGTGCTTTCCCCACTTTCTGATTTGGTTTGTTACACACTAGATCTAAGTCTATGCGGTGTTTTAGTTATGTTAGACATGAATCTAGACGGATTTAGTGGTGGCCTCTGTTTTATAGTTGGTAGCCTCTCAATCGATTTGGAATTTTCATCGATTGTAATATCTAAGCTTCTACTTGCCTATTTCCTACCTTCCAATAGAGATTTTGGTTATGACCAGTGACGGATCCAAAAAATTTTCTTAATAAGGGGCACATAAGAGAATATAATTTTTATATTTTAAAAAAATGACTTTTATATTTACCTCATTACACATAAGAGGAAACAAATTTTTATGTTTTAAAAACAATGACTTTATATGGATAAAGAATTTAATAATTTTTATTTAATTTTGGTCAACATATTATAAATTTTAGGTGCACACTCTTATATTTTGGAAGCATTCCAAAATTTGTTTTTGAACTTTATCTCAAATGTCAGAATTAAGATAAAAAATGAAAGTTTTTAAGCTAAAATGTGTTATAAATTATTTTCATTTTTTTTTTTACTAAAATTAAGTTTCACTTTTATTTTTTTCACACCAATATTTTTTTTCCTTTTAAGATGAATACTCTTTCCAATAAATAAAAAATTATACGCATCAATATTCTGGATATTGATAATTATGAAGTCAATGTCTTAAAAAAAAAAAGAAATAATAAAAAAAAAGAATGTAGATAAAGAATATTGGAAGAATTAATAAGAATTCAAAGTGATTATAATAGTAAAACATAAAAAATAATATAAGTTTAGTTAAGGTATTAAAATATAAAATATAAAATATGATTCAAATGTTAAGTTGGGGTTTTGGGTATATTTTTTAAAAAAACTTTTGAGTTAGAACACATTAAACTATTAAGAGAAATATGGAAGTCTTTTTGAAATTTAAAAAACTTGTGTGGTGGTGGGGGATGTGCCCCCACTGCCCCCTGAATCCGTGTCTAGCCATGACTACCACTTTTCAAGGGAGAATGAATTAAATAATATTTTTACAGTGAATAATTAAAAGTAAACAATATAACTTAAAAATATTAAAGTAAATAGTGGCAAATAGTAAATTAACAAGAAAAATGATTTATTTATTTTTAATAAATAGATAATTTATATAGCAAAATTTACTATTTACTGATAATGAATTAGGAACTTTACTGATCAACGTGTTCAGTTTTTCATTTTTTGTTCTTGGAATTAAGTTCAGTGATGTTTACAGGAGGCTAATAAAGCAGTCCATAATTTTGCTTCTTTGCTCTTAGAATGGATGATGGATTAATTTTGTCGGAGGAAATTCCTCCACCAATAGAATATAGTGTTGTATTGGAATCTTCATCTCAGTAACAAATATTAAACCAACCCCAAAAAAAAAAAAAAAAAAAAAAAAAGTGCAGAGGAAGGAAAAGAAAAATGGGGAAGAAAAAAGAGCAGGCAGAGAGACACAGCAAAGAGTGGTTTGGCAAAAAAAAAAAAAAAAAAAAAAAAAAAAATCAAACCCTCTTTGATTTGTTGAACTGAGTATGATTATGTTGAAAAATATAATCCGAGCCTCCATTTGGTTGCATACCGAGCACAAACTCAGCAGGCATGTCATAATTGGCAAGAACTTTGAGATTTCGTAGGTGTCGGATACCGGAGGGCACTTCATTCAAAAGCAGGCTTGGTCCCATCCGCAACTCTTCAAGAAGTGGCAATGCACCTCTTTCTATCTCAACCAGCTTTAGTCCTTGCAATTCTCTCAGAACAAGCAGCTTGAGTTTTCAAAAACCACCTTCCGTAAAATGAAGTACCTCTCCGTCATATGCTCGGTGGAGCCAGAGTGATAGTAAATTTGGCAAATCACAGAGGTGTTTTTAACGTAACCTTGCTTAACCTTGAGAGACTTAAGCACAACATGCTAAGATTTTCACTTCTCGGAATCCAATGTGGCAGCTTCTGTAATAGGCCCTATAAAACTAGACGTTGCATAAGAGGCGGTGAGATTGAAATGTTTTCTAAACTGAAGTTTTCATCGTTGGTCTTCGCATATAAACTTAGATATTCAAGGTGGTTCATCTTCTTTATAGAGTTGGATAGAGAACTCAGGTCTCCTTCAGTCAAACCCAAAATTCCCAACCGTCTCAATCGGAACAACTTCTTGAGCTCTTTTGTGGAACCAATGCCACTCCGCTGTGCTTCCACGATCATTACTGTCTGTATGTCCTCCAAACAACTGAACCCGTCCTTTATTCTCATACCATGGGTTGAATCCAAACCGTCTCTGTTGTCGCAACGACTAGCTAAAAGGTGTCGAAGATTTTGAAGCCTATTGATCTCAACTGGAAGCTCAACTATAAGGGTGTTTCGAAGATCCATCGTTAGTAGATTTTGAAGCTTAGCCAGAGACTTTGGAAGCCATTTCACTTTGGTATCCTTTAAAATTAAGTACTTCAGGTGCAACAAATTTCCGAGTTCATTTGGGACAAATTCAAGTAACACATTTTCAAAATCCAACATTAATGTCAAAAGCTTAAATTTCCTGAAAAAAGAAACCAAAAACGACTTGCTCAAGGTACCATTATAGAAGAGAAATATAGAACGAACCTGAGAGTTTTTAATTGTTCGTACAATATTTTCTACAAAATTACTACTGACAGATAGGCGGCGACTTTTTCCTTTGAAGCTTGAGCTCTTGTCATCCCGTATGTGACAGAAATTAAATTCATCAGCCTTCTGTCGAGCAATCTCGTGCATCAAGCTAGAGACTCGGAAAAAATTCTCTAACCTGTAAAATCCTTCGCACTCTCCGACAAGATTTCTATGAATGAGCTCTTTCAGATATTCTTCCGCAAGTTCTTCTAAGGTTTTTCCTCTCTTCTGCTGTACAAAACCCTCAGCAATCCATAACTTAAATAACTTGTCATTAGGAATCAAAGCGCCTTTCGCAAAGATGCCAAAATACATAAAACACAACTTTAGTAGATCCGGCAAATCATCGAAACTACGAGAGAGGATAGTATTAAGACGACTAAGGTGAATATTTGATCTGACCTCAGTACCGAAATTGTCTAGTAGTTTTTGCCACTCTAGCGCTTCCTTGTCTTTCATCGATAATAAACCGGCTATAGCGACTGTTGCAAGAGGCAAGCCTTCGCACATAACAATAAATTCAAGGGACAACTGCTCTAGCTCTGGAGGACAATGCAGCTGAGGTTCATAACGCAACACCACTGTACAGAAAAGGTCCCAAGACATTGCTTCAGATAACGGTTCTAGCTTGTGAACATGATCGAAAGAGCTTTCTATACAAGAAGCGGCGATGGTGTTGTTACGGGTTGTGATGATTATTCTACTGCCATTGTCGTTTTCAGGCAAAGCATCTTTCATAACTCGCCAAAATTCTTCCTTCCAAACATCATCAAAGACAAGAATGTACCTTTTTGGTCGTAAACATTCTCTTAGAATGCTAATTAGCTCTTGCCTCTGCATCTTCACGATCACATTCTGCTTTTCTGCTGCGCAGATCCCGGTTGTCATCATCTTTAATAGCTCCTCTATGCGGTATGAAGGAGAAACAGTGATCCAAGCGCGGTAGTAGAAATGTCGTCTCACCGCTACATTGTAGTAGACCACCATGGCAAGAGTGGTTTTACCAATTCCACCCGCACCTGCAAGCGAAACAACCGAGCGTGCAGACTCTCCTTCCGTCAACCTCTGTATCAACTCATTCCTAGCGGAATTCAAATCCACTAGATATTCATCTAGAAAAGGGTTAACTAATCGAGGATAAGAGCGTTCAACGATCGGCATTCTGCTACTACCTCTCTGCTCCCACAAGTAATGACCTCGGCCTCTTTTCTTGATGTCAGGTAACAATTCTTAATGTTATGAATGTCGGAACTTATTTTGCCCCGACCATTCAACGTACCGATCAAGCGTCCTGCATTGCCAAGAAGCTTGATGAATCCATGCCGATGGCTACACTGCGACACTTAAAGAATGCACTCATCTACGACATCTCGATGAGTTCAGCCATGATGAATCCATGCCGATGGCTACACTGCGACACTTAAAGAACGCACTCATCTACGACATCTTCGATGAGTTCAGCCACCTCCTTTGCTTGCTTCAACCAATTCCTCACCGAATCGTCGAACTCTTTTTCCTCTGTCTTTGCATTGGCGTCTTTGAGAAGACTCCTGAGTTGCATCAGATCGTATCGTAGATTGTCAACTTCCGATCCCTCTATTCCCTCTAACAATTTTTCTTCTCCGGTTATCAGAGAATCAAACTTGTTAATCGCGAGAGACAATTAGGCCGCACTCTCTCCCGCCGAGTCCATGTCGCCTTCGTCTTCGATTTCCAAACTAATGCTTTCAGTCACAAGTGAGATAGGAGATCTAATAGCCAACTCTGTTGAATTTCTACCTCAATAAATGAGAAAGCTATGTGATGATGTCAATGAACAAGTTTTCTCCAGCTAGATGAATAAATAAATAAATAATACCTTCCAGGACGGTGATTAAGAACTTAACAACTAGATCTTATCAGTTTCAACGCTTGCCCCTTAGTTCAAGACCAAAAATAATATTTTATTATGATTATGGAAAAGCAAAAAAAAAAGAAAAGTGTGAAAATTGATTTATGCTCAAGTAAAATTGATTTATGGTCCTAGTGAGTGAAGCGTCGACGTCTTTCACGGGCTACAAACTCATTTTTGCTGATGATCGGCCATGCAAAACGTAGCCAAGGGAATCGACGTCAAAATGCAATGTTTGCCGCCATACTCCGCAACGCGAGGCGACCTTATTCATCGTTGTCACGTCACCGTTTAATGCCCGTACCCCATCCCTTAAGAGTTCATGGTATTTTGACAAAAGAAAAAAAAAAAAAAAAAAACTAGGGACCAAACTCACCCACCAATTAAAAAAAACAAAGACTATAATCTCAGTAACTAACTGAACAATTTACTCTTTTTTTAATCCATTAATTTGGTGAGGTGGCCAGTGGCCACCCTTGTCAGTAAATGTTGGTTTTTTTTTTTTTTTTTTTTTTTTTTGAACACTTCCTCCCAAGAAAAATTTTGGAATATGTGGGTAAATGATTTATTCAAAATAAGTTTTTCTAATTAACTATCAAAGATCAATATTGATATATATTTTTTGTTGATTGACTGATTGATTGACTATCATTTTCTTTTAAATAAAATAAAAAATTTTGGTTTTTTTTAAGTAAATGTTTAAAAACTATCCTTTGTTTGGATGACATGTACAATTTTGAAAATTGGAAAATTTTTACAAAATAATATTTTACTTACTTTTTTCATCATTATATGATTTTAAAATTAAAAAGCTATCTCAGTTTGAAATTTACTTTATACATTACCATTTTGGAAAAAAAAAAATCTTTTTAAAATCGTCTCACAATGGATTATTTCTAACACCATTTTTTTTTTTCATTCCAAGTAGGTTATTGTTTTCAAGAAATTTATTTACACATATTCAAATACCATCTTATCTCAAAATGAAAATACTTTCTCATTTAAAATAAGAGAATTTTCCTTTTTAAATATGTACAACTAATCCAAACAAGGCTAATAAATTTACCTTTACCTTAAGTTTTCTGTTTTCGGTTTTTTACTTGCTGGCTTTTTCTGTTGTCCCACAGGCTAATTTTTGTGGAAGTTTTACAACAATGAAAGTTGACAATTGGCTGGTTGGGAAAAAATTTGGAGTTAATCTCAACCGGCTGTAACCGGTTTACTTCACTACTAGAAAATAGGGATTACACGACGGCGATTACACGACGGTTTCACTAAACTGTCATGTAAACCTCCGTTTACACGATGGTTAGTAAAACCGTCGTGTAAAATTGGAGTTTACACGACGGTTCCTCCGAACCGTCGTGTAAACCTAGGGTTTACCCGACGGTTTCTCCGAACCGTCGTGTAAACCTTCCGATTGCACGACGGTTTTTTAAATACCCGTCGTGTATTCCTAATTTTTGTATACCTAGCAGCAACCCTCATTTTATCTTACAGAACTGCTGCACAGCCGCGAAAAACATCACAGAGATCTGCGAAACCACATCTCCTCCACTGCGAAACCAATAGTCGCGTATAGTAATTATTTGTAAGTATAGTGATTATTACTTACTCTTCTTTTTAGTTATTTGATTTTTATTGACGAATTATTGTAGATATCTCAAATGGTATATTCTCGTTTTTTTTTTCTTCTTTGAGTATGATTTGTTGAATTTTTTCAATAGCTTAATATGTTGTATTTTTAAATGCAAAACATGATTATTGAATGAATTGTATGATATATTAATTAATATCGATTTAGGTCGGGTTCTTGGAAATGGATCGCAAATGGATGTGGGCTAATAGATTGACCAGAAAATACCGAGATGGTGTTGAAGAATTTTTGTCATTTGCCAAAACTCACATGAAGAATGATAAGATTCGATGTCCTTGTGTGGATTGTGGAAATCATAGATCTCATTCAATTGATGAAGTTAGAAGACATTTGCTTGCCCGTGGGATTATTTGTTCGTACCAAACATGGTATTTACACGGTAAAATGTGTTTTAATCCATCATCGAAGAACAAAGCGAAAGAACCTATTGTTGAGGAAGATGTAGGAGATAATTTGTTTGATATGGTCAATGATTTGGAAGAATGTTTTGTGCATCGTCCGGAGTTATTTGAAGCAATGATGAGTGATGTCGAGATGCCCTTGTATGACGGGTGTAGTAAATATATGAAATTGTCCGCATTGGTCAAATTATGGAACATGAAGGCATCGGGAGGGTGGACAAATTCTAGTTTCACGGCTCTTTTAGAATTTCTAAGAGAGGTTCTTCCGGTTGATAATAAAATACCCGCTAGTATGTACGAAGCTAAGAAGACGTTGAGCACTTTGGGAATGGAATATGAAAAAATTCATGCATGTCCAAATGATTGCGCCCTTTACCGAAATGCGTATGAGGATTTGGATGAATGTCTGGTTTGTAAGGAGTCAAGATGGAAGAAGGGCAAGAAGCCAACGAATGGCAGCAAAGGTGTGCCGGCAAAGGTGTTATGGTACATTCCTCCGGCACCGCGCCTGCGGCGTTTATTCTGTAATGCCGATCATGCCAAGAAGTTGACTTGGCACCATGATAAACGTGTTGAAGATGGCATGCTTAGACATCCAGCCGATGCACCACAATGGAAGACCTTTGATGCCGATCATCCTGACTTTAGTGCGGAACCACGGAATCTACGTCTTGGTTTGTCGGCGGACGTAATGAACGCACATGGTAATATGAGTAGTAGGCATAGTACTTGGCCCGTCATACTTGTCAACTACAATCTCCCTCCGAAGTTGAGTATGAAGCGGAAGTTCTTGATGATGACTTTATTGATATCTGGTCCTCAACAACCAGGGAATGACATTGATGTGTACTTAGCACCACTAATCGATGATCTAAAGAGCTTATGGGAAAATGGATCGAAGTTAGAGATACTTACCGTCAAAAGACATTCACACTCCGTGCAATGTTGATGCAAACAATTAATGACTTTCCTGCTTATGGAAATCTATCTGGTTATTCAGTCAAGAGTTCTATCGGTTGTCCAATTTGTATGAAAGAAACATCCTCCATCCGATTGAAGAATGGTAAGAAAACCGTTAACCTTGGTCATAGGAGATTCTTACCACAAAATCATCGATACCGCAAACAGAAAAAGGCTTTCGATGGTAATACGGAGGAAAGAATCCCTCCCCGGGTTTTGACGGGCGAAGACGTTAATGAGATGGTTAAGGATTTGAAAGTGGTGCTCGGGAAAAGAAAACGGCGTAACAATGATCCCATGGTAGATGGACCTTGGAAAAAACGGTCAATCTTTTACGAACTTCCATATTGGAGGACACTTTTTGTTCGTCATTGCTTGAATGTGATGCATATTGAGAAAAAAACGTTTGTGAATCAATAGCGAGCAAGTTGCTAGACATTCCTAATAAAAGCAAAGATGGTGAAAAGGCACGGTTGGATCTTAAGGAATTGAAGATTAGACTTAACTTGATCCCTACGAAGAAAGGGAATGCAACTTACTTACCTCCGGCGAAGCACACACTATCAAGACAAGAAAAAAGAAAGCTTTGTGAGTGGCTCACTTCTGTAAAAGTGCCCAACGGGTATTCTTCCAACTTCAAAAGGTTGGTGTCTATGAAGGATCTGAGGCTGATTGGAATGAAATCACATGATTTTCATATCTTCATGCAACAGTTATTACCGCTGGCCTTGCGAGGAGTTTTAACGAAGGATGTGAGATTCGCAATTACCAAGTTATGCTCATTTTTCAACTCGATATGCTCTAAGGTAATTGATCCATTGACACTAGATTCGCTACAATTAGAGTTGGTTAAGACTTTGTGCTTGCTTGAGAAGTACTTTCCACCCTCATTTTTTGACATAATGATTCATCTAACGGTGCACTTAGTTCGGGAAGTGAAGCTATGTGGACCGGTGTACTTGAGATGGATGTATCCTTTTGAAAGGTATATGAAGGTTTTGAAGGGTTATGTCAAGAACCGAAATAGGGCAGAAGGATGTATAGTAGAAAGCTACATTGCGGAGGAATCGGTCGAATTTTGTTCCGAGTATTTGTCCACTGCAGAAGCGATTGGGTTGCCAAAGACTACAAACATTGACTGGAAAATACTATCCGTCGGCGTTCCATCGCAGGTAAATCGATGTGAATGGGAGAAAGCTTGTCTCTATACTTTACCTAATAGGGTTGAAGTTGAGCCTTTTATTGAGGTTCACCTACAGGAATTAAGAGATAGAAATCCAAGAAGAGGACGAAATGAAAAGTTGATACAAGATGACCACAATCGGACGTTTCATCAGTGGCTACGAAGTCATGTCTTTCAGAAGGACGGCTTTTCGCAAGAGTTAATGAACCTCGCTAGAGGTTCGTCGATGATTGTTACACGGTATACATCATACTTCGTCAATGGTTATACATTCTACACTCGTGAAAGAAATGAGAAGCATCCTGTTCAAAATAGTGGAGTTAGTATCCGTGCTAAGGCCATGCATATTTCATCTGCAAAGGACAAGAATCCAGTTTATGGAACTATGAACTACTTCGGTTTCATTGAAGATATTTGGGAACTCGATTACTATGGTTTACATGTAGCACTCTTTAAGTGCAAATGGGCCGACAATAATTATGTAAGGATTGACAGTGATGGCATCACAGTTGTGCACTTTAGACGATTGGGATAAAAAAATGATCCATTCATTATGACATCACAAGCAATCCAAGTATTTTATACAATGGATCCCAGCAACGTAGAGTTGTCCTTAGTAGTGCCGATGAAGCCAAAATTGTACCGTGATGGTCAAGAAGATGAGGAAGATTGCTCCGACATTCCATTTTTCACACAGGGAATGCCACCGGTTGAGGAGATTGACGAATTCGATGATGATGTTTCCCACTTGGTTCAACCAGATATTGAATGGACACGTGTTGAGGAAGTAAAGAGAAAAAAGAAAAAAACTTGAATATTATGCCATTTATTTTGTACAACACATGACTTTATTTTTATTATAATTCAAGATGTATTATATATTTATTTTGTTATTGGTCGGTTAATTTCGCAAGCGCACGAGCCGGTTCAAGTAATAAAGTGATGAAAAGATATCGTTCCCAACGAGGACTATATACTACTAATTACCGAATTACTTTAATCCCAATTCTATTTGAACAATAATTTTACGAGATTCAATAAAATAAAAATAATTTAAAATAAACACAACGCACGAATTTAACAAGGAGAAATTCAATATATTAGGATATCTAGGGTTTCCGAATTCACCGGATTAATCATGTTCAAAATATCAAATTTAATCACCCAACGCTTATTCCTATGCTGATGACAAATTTCTCTAATGTAATCACTAATCTTTCTCAAGCATTAGCAAATTATCACAACAAGCCAGTTTTCACCTCTCGGTCTCAAACTCCAAACCTATCATGATTTATTAAGAACAAGAAATTCATAGTATCACACAAGCCTCATAGATATCTCTATCCTATGACAATCTTATGATATTTAATCAAGGTCTAATCCAATTATCACTTCTCAGTCTCAAATTAGATCACAAATCAATGGGAAAGGGCGCGCACACTTTCACAAGCATTAAGAATAGATTAACCACTCAGCATAGATGTGAATAAACATCAAAATTGAATTAAACCATAATAAATTTGAACAATCATAATCCGGCTACATCGTAGCCCTAGAAAAAGAAATTTAGTTCATAATGAAACTAAACAAAATCCTAAATAATGTTCTAAACATGATGAGAAAAGAAGAAGAATTGATTTATGAATCGGAATTGTCGTGATCCGTCTCCGGAATTGCTATTCTTCTTCTCCAAATCACCAATTGCTTTCCTCTAAGTCACACCTCTCTTTTTCTCCAAAAATCTCCTCCTTTGAACCCTAAAAAGATTCTATTTATAGCCTTGGATCAAAAGATTTGATTTTTGAATTTCAAATTCGGAGAATCAAAATGAATTTCGCAAAAATCGCATTGGGCGCCTAGGCCCTGTTTTTCTGGCGCCTAGGCCCTAAACTGGAATTCGCGATTTGTGCCTAGGCCCTCTTTTTTCTGTGCCTAGGCCTAAACTGGTACGACGAAAATCTCTTTTTGCGCCTAGGCGCTACTGAAATAGCGCCTAGGCGCCATACTCTCGGGTTTTTGTACCAAAATAACTCAATTCAAGCGCCTAGGCCCCATAAAATTGATGTTTAGGCGCCCAATACTCTTCAAAACAAAATCTTCACACCAAAACGTGCCAAATGCTCCATTGTAGCTCCAATCGCGCCAAAAAACAACGAATCCATCTTTTTTTATTTAAATCCTACAAAAGAGAATAAAACAATGTGAAAGAACTTAAAAACAAAGTGAAAACCAACAAAATAATAAGTTAAAAGTACCCAATTAATTAGTCTAAAACTAACTTATCAAATACCCCCAAACTTGAGACTTTGCTAGTCCTCGAGCAAAAGAAAAGAAAGACACGAACAAAGAATTGAGCATCAACTTTTAGTTTTTCATCATAATGACCTCAAAGATTGCATAAAGTATATGATTCAAAGGAAACTCCAACCATCACAATCATGTAGAATTTCAATTCAAATGATAACCTTACCATCCCCGAATTCCTTGAGTGTGTGTGTGCAAAAAGCTTTTAACACTTACTCATCTACCTTTGGATTGGTTTATGTCAGCCAATAACTTTTGAAAAGATCTCAGGATAAAGAAAAATCGAACTCCATAAGCCTATTTTTCAACTCACTCTCCACTAATTTCGACAAACACATTATCAAGGATCATTAGGACTTTTTAGGTTTATAGTGTTAGGCTCGGGTAACGATATGATATGGATAATAATAAGGCTCAAATCACCCTAAACATGTAACCATTCTAAGATCTTTATGGAGCTTTTCTTAACACTCCCGATAACACCCCCAAACTTGATTTCAACTCACTTTGTCATCCCTTTTTTTTTATTTAAATTTTTTTTAACTTTTTTTTTATTTTTTTTATTTTTATATATATATGTATAAATATAATTTTTTTTCCGTTTCCTTTTTTTTTTTTTTTGAATAAACTAACAAACAACTGTAAGCTTTTCTTAACTCCAACCATCCTCCCAAACTATAATATAGCTCAAGATAATTCATAAAATGGTCAACATGCTTAAAATTAAGGGTTAAAAGGTTGGAAATTATTAAAAAGCTAGGCTTAAAGATATGGGTAACAAAGAAAAGGTAAAAATTAAGCTCAAATGGGTGACTAGGGATATGCATATGTACAAGGGTCAGCTTGAAAGGCTCAAACGATCCAAAAATGGCCTAAATCATGTCCTTGGCAAAGTGTAGTCTGGGATTTCGCCTCAAGTGAATATCAAATAGGTTCTAGAGTTCGTTTTGAGATTAAGAAGTACTCAACCAACATAAACTTCGTCTAAATAACAAATAATGTAAGTGATTATAGCTCGGGTGCTCAAAAGTATCAAAGAATTCAGGATATAGCAAAACCACACAAGAACCAAGCACACACACAAAAGCAACAGTTTTCATCTTCTCAGAACCATGCCCAATTTCAATCAGTTTCATATCATCGGCCTCCTACGATTCAAACTAAAATTAATGCTCAAAGTGACACATTTTTTTATTTTATAAAACCCACCTAAACATTAAAGAAATTTTTTTTTTTATAAGACCCACCTAAACATCAAAAAAAATTATAATCAAGCCTAAATAACTAAATATACAAAACATCAAAATAAAATAAAATAAAATAAAATATAAATACCAAGGTAAAACAGCTACCCCCAAACTTAAAAGAAACATTGTCCCCAATGTGAAGAAAAACGAAGAGAAAAAGGAAAGAATAGGAAAGAGAAAAATTACTCCCTTATTCGAAGGTCGTGAGTGCTCAATCTTCTTCTTCCTCGTCATTCCCCTCATTGATGTGGAATGAGTATAGGTTAAGTCATCCATTGTAAGCTTTCTTTCTTTATGCAAAAATTTTATGGTTGGATTAAGTCTTCTTTGGGCCTCCACCGATGGCTTGCTATTATCCTCCATCAAAATCGGTAAAGTTGATGATTCTCCCAGAAAAGCATAGCGTAAATGATCCGATAAAGGCTTAAGCTCAAGAACTGATGGCTTATCAATTAATGGAAGTGGTTTTGATGGACCTGTTCCCAAATCCTCAAATTATCTCCTATTGTTGGGACCGAAAGAATCTAACTAATTCACAAACTCCACAACTTCTTCATCTTCCAAGAGAGATGGATGTGAATGAACCAAACTCAATTCCAAGGTTTCTTTTGGTTGGCCAAGGTGTTCAGAAACGAAGGCATCAAGAGCATCAATGCGGAAACAAGTGTCACTCATGCCTGGGTACTTAATAGCATTGAACACGCTAAAAGTTACCTCTTCTTCATGTACCCGAAGCCGCAATTCACCTTTTTGCACATCAATGAGTGCTCGACCGGTAGCCAAGAAAGGTCTTCCGAGTATAATAGGGATTTCTTTATCTTCCTCCATGTCTAGTACAACGAAATCTGCAGGGAAGATAAATTTGTCAATTTTGACAAGGACATCCTCAATAATTCCCCTCGGATGTTTAACAGATCGATCAGCTAACTGCAACGAGACCGTAGTAGGTCTAGCTTCTCCTAATCCAAGCTTCCTGAAAATAGACAAAGGCATTAAATTAATACTAGCACCAAGATCACACAATGTCTTTTCAAAAATAGAGTTTCCAATAGAGCAAGAAATAGTGAAACTCCCTGGATCTTTGAGCTTCTGGGGTAATTTTCTCTGGATAATAGCATTACACTCTTCCGTAAGTGCAATAGTTTCATAATCCTCCAATTTCCTCTTGTTTGATAGAATGTCTTTCATGAACTTCACATAACTTGGCATCTGTTCAAGTGCGTCTGTGAATGGGATGTTGATGTGAAGCTTCTTGAAAACATCCAAGAATTTGGCAAATTGCTTATCAAGTTTGCTCTTTCTGAGACGCTGAGGAAACGGAACCTTGAGGTCTGGTTCTTGAGGAGGCAATGGCCTAGCTTCAGGGATGATTTCATTCTGCTCTTGACTGTCTTTAGTAGTTTTTTCACCAGTTGAAGAGGTCTCCAATTCTTTTCCACTTCTCAAGATTATCGCCTTGCATTGTTCTTTTGGATTGACTTCAGTAGTGCTAGGCAAGTTACCTTGTTGGCGACCATTGAGCATGTTAGCCAATTGACCAACTTGAACTTCTAAATTTCGAATACGTGCATCTTGATTCTGGAAATTGGTCTGGGTATCGGCCATGAACTTGTCAGTATGCTTGGTAAGCTAGAGTATTGCTTGTTCTAATTCTGACTTCTTTTCCTGAGGTGACACTCCCTGCTGAGGCTGGCCCATATTTTGATTATTTCTCCAAGAGAAGTTTGGATGATTACGCCATCCCTGATTGAATGTGTTGGAGAAATGGTTGTTTTGTTGCCTGTTGTAATTTCCCACATATTGAGCTTGTTCTGGCTGAGGTTGAGTGAAAGCTCCTATTTGACATTCTTCAGTGGGGTGGTTCCCTTGACAGTAGTCACATATAATTGGAGGAGTCTGAATAGAGTTGGTTTCCAAATGATTACTCTGAAGCTGTTTAGTAAGAGAAGCAACCTGAGCAGTCAAGGCAGTCAAAGCATCAATCTCATAAACTCCCGATGCTTTCTTTGATACAGCCCTCTCACTTGGCCATTGAAAATTGTTGGTGGCTATGTCATCCAGCAACTCATAAGCTTCTTCTTCAGATTTCTTCATGAAAGATCCTCCTGCAGATGCATCGATAACAATTCTTGAAGTGTCATTCAGCCTATTGTAAAAATTGTGGACTATCATCCACTTAGGCAATCCATGGTGAGGGCACTTCCTCAACAGCTCCTTATATCTCTCCCAAGCTTCATACAATGTTTCGCCATCCTGTTGAGTAAAATTGTTGATCTCTATACGCAGTTTCGCTTGTCTTTGCTGGTGGGAAAAATTTTGTTAGAAATTTATGCACTAAATCCTCCCAAGTAGTGATTGAGTCTGCGGG
The DNA here is from genome assembly GCA_008635985.1 of Ficus erecta. Lineage (NCBI taxonomy): Eukaryota > Viridiplantae > Streptophyta > Magnoliopsida > Rosales > Moraceae > Ficus > Ficus erecta. Next base: position 137,670 of record BKCH01002148.1, read on the forward strand.
TAAAGAAGTCAACCAATCTCTTACTCGATCCTTCAGAGTAAATGGGAATAGTACAAGGCAAATGGCTTCATCAGTAACGCTATTATACTTGAATGTATTGCAAATTTCAAGAAAACTTGCAATATGAGTATTGGGATTCTCAGAAGGCAACCCATTAAATTGAGTTGCTTGGATCATCTGCATTTGCATCGCCTTGATCTCAAAATTATTCGCAGCAATAGTCGGTCTTCTTATGGCCGAATATAAACCAACTGCAGTAGGTAATGCATAATCTCGCAGCGCAGGTGGCGGGTTGTTCTCGTTTCTCATTCCACCAGTATCATCCATAGTTTCTTTCAAATGTCTAACCGCTTCTCTTCGTTCCCTTCTGTTTCGTCGACAAGAACGCTCAATTTCAAGATCAAAAGAAAGTAAGTTTTCGCTTCCAAACTTTCGCATGCACCTAGGAAATACTCCTTAAAAGTAGAAACAAAGACAAAAGTAAATAAAAGAAATTCAAAGTAAAATTAGAATTATTTGACTCGATATTAGTAGGACTAAATAGTCCCCGGCAACGGCGCCAAAAACTTGGTCGGTTAATTTCGCAAGTGCACGAGCCGGTTCAAGTAATAAAGTGATGAAAAAATATCGTTCCCAACGAGGACTATATACTACTAATTACCGAATTACTTTAATCCCAATTCTATTTGAACAATAATTTTACGAGATTCAATAAAATAAAAACAATTTAAAATAAACATAACGCACAAATTTAACAAGGAGAAATTCAATATATTAGGATATCTAGGGTTTCCGAATTCACCAGATTAATCCTGTTCAAAATATCAAATTTAATCACCCAACGCTTATTCCTATGCTGATGACAAATTTCCCTAATGTAATCACTAATCTTTCTCAAGCATTAGCAAATTATCACAACAAGCCAGTTTTCACCTCTCAGTCTCAAACTCCAAACCTATCATGATTTATTAAGAACAAGAAATTCATAGTATCACACAAGCCTCATAGATATCTCTATCTTATGACAATCTCATGGTATTTAATCAAGGTCTAATCCAATTATCACTTCTCAGTCTCAAATTAGATCACAAATCAATGGGAAATGGCGCGCACACTTTCACAAGCATTAAGAATAGATTAACCACTTAGCATAGATGTGAATAAACATCAAAATTGAATTAAACCATAATAAATTTGAACAATCATAATCCGGCTACATCGTAGCCCTAGAAAAAGAAATTTAGTTCATAATGAAACTAAACAAAATCCTAAATAATGTTCTAAACATGATGAGAAAAGAAGAAGAATTGATTTATGAATCGGAATTGTCGCGATCCGTCTCCGGAATTGCTATTCTTCTTCTCCAAATCACCAATTGCTTTCCTCTAAGTCACACCTCTCTTTTTCTCCGAAAATCTCCTCCTTTGAACCCTAAAAAGATTCTATTTATAGCCTTGGATCAAAAGATTTGATTTTTGAATTTCAAATTCGGAGAATCAAAACGAATTTCGCAAAAATCACATTGGGCGCATAGGCCCTGTTTTTCTGGCGCCTAGGCCCTAAACTGGAATTCGCGATTTGTGCCTAGACCCTATTTTTTCTGTGCCTAGGCCCTAAACTGGTACGACGAAAATCTCTTTTTGCGCCTAGGCGCTACTGAAATAGCGCCTAGGCGCCATACTCTCGGGTTTTTTGTACCAAAATAACTCAATTCAAGCGCCTAGGCCCCATAAAATTGATGTTTAGGCACCCAATACTCTTCAAAACAAAATCTTCACACCAAAACGTGCCAAATGCTCCATTGTAGCTCCAATCGCGCCAAAAAACAATGAATCCATCTTTTTTTTCCTAAATCGTACAAAAGAGAATAAAACAACGTGAAAGAACTTAAAAACAAAGTGAAAACCAACAAAATAATAAGTTAAAAATACCTAATTAATTAGTCTAAAACTAACTTATCAGTTATGTTGATTGCTATATATATATTGAACATTAATTTTGAATAAGGATCAATACTACAGTATGAGTATTTTTTGTATATAACACAGGGGTATGAGGCCGTCAGATTAATTGTGTTGACAAAACTGGATTAAAATTACACGACGGTCCCAAGAACCGTCGTGTAATCACACGGAAAAAGGGGATTACACGACGGTTCTGGGACAAACCGTCGTGTAAAACACTGAGACAGGGATTACACGACGGTCCATGGACCGTCGTTTAATCCCGCCAGAGGGGGATTACACGACGGTCCCAGGGACCGTCGTTTAATCCCCCCCAGAGGGAGATTAAACGACGGTCCATTAAACGACAGTCCCTGGGACCGTCGTTTTTAAACCCACTGCTTGGGGTGGATTAAACGACAATCCCAGGGACCGTCGTTTAATCCCCCAGAAAAGGGATTACACGACGTTCCCAGGGACCATCGTGTAATCCTCAGTATTACACGACGGTTTGCAAAGAAACCGTCGTGTAATCGTCAAAAAAGTTTGAAAATTTTCAACTTTCATTTTTCAAATCCGCGCGAAAACCCATTACTTAAATACAATTTCCTCTCAATTTCTCTCCATGTATCTTTTCATTTCTCTTCACGCTCTCTATATTTCTCAAGTACCCACATCCTTCACTAACCCGCCGCCACCTCTCTTTTAAAATCCAGTCAAGCCGCCGTTGCCGTCGGTGCCGCCGCCGTTGCCGTCGTAGCCGCCACCGCCTCTCTCTTGGTGTGGCCGTGCCTATTCATCTTCAAGTACAAGCAAGGTAACTTCATAAATAAACTAAAACACATTTGCTCTTTTGTATTGTTGTTTGTCACTAAAGATCCATTTTTGAATATGGGTGTTTTTGTTTATAATGTTGCTCTTTGTAGATTAATGGTTTGTGAATGGTTTTGGCACTTTACATACACATGATTTTTTCCCGCCCATAACATGCTCGATGAAATGTCAAATTGAGTTTTTTCTTATCGAAAAGTTTATAGAGTTTGATAAATATTCATAGCATAATTATAGCAAGATTACATGAAGTCCCCTAGCATGAAAATACATCAAGAATGCCTCAAAACGCCCTATGACCATAGAGACTGCGACGGGCGCCAGGCGCTCGTGGGGGGGCACCGGGCGCCAGGCGCCCGCGGGTGGCGCCTAGCGCCCTTGTGCGTGCGGGCGCGTGCGCATGTTTGTGCACCTTTGTGCCATGTTTAAAAATTAATGTATTGTGTGGTTAGTAGTTAAAGTTAATTTGATTCGATTATATTGGTCCGACATAATTGTTTTATTTTTTTTTGGCAATAAATATAGGTGAACGAATACAATGGAACATTCCAAAAAGGGATGAGCACGAAAGAAAAACCCGATGGATCCCACTGTCGATGGCAAACGAAGGGCAACAATAATGAAACGCGTCCATATGGCAAGGAAAAGAGGTGAACGCATTCAAGTCACGTTTGACGAGAAAGGACAATCGGAAGGGAAGCACGGTGACGAATTGATGAGCTGGATTGGTGTGCTCGCTCGAGAGCACGTTCCAATATGGATACAAGATTGGAGATATCGTGATTTAGACGGATTGAAAGATATTATTTGGAAAGAAACTGTTACTTCTTTCACCGTGGATGAAAGCTTCCGGAAGTACTTGTTTAAAATCATGTGGTGAAGCTACAAGGAATTTTCGGTATGATCTGTACAAGACGTTTGTCGAGGAATTTCTAACAGAGGAAAGTGTGTGGACACGGCCACAAAAAGTTATTGACAACTACCGGAATATTGAAGAAGAGGATTGGATGAAATTCGTTCAGTATAGAACATCCTCACAATTTCAACAACTATCTGATCGTGGAAGCGAAATAAAGACAAACAACGAATACTCATCAAGAGGAGGCCGAAACGGATATAGGAAGCTCGACCAGGAAATGGTATTTCAATAAATTTTGTTCGTACTAAATCATATTCCATTTATACTAACAATGTTAAATTACAGTTTAAGAAGACTGGGAAATGGGAAAAAAGAGATGGTTTGTGGCTAGAGCAACAGACAGCCGCAGATGGAGAGTTGAAAGATCCAGCATGTCAAAAAGTTAGCGAGTTGATAGTAAGTTTACTAACTAACAATGAATTCTTCATCACTACTATACGTACTTACAACCCTTTAGCTTAAATGAGTTTTGTTAAATATCTTGTAGATGGAGTACAACACACAGGAGAGCCAAGGCACTTTCAAATCAGTTGGCACTAGTGATGTATTGTCGCACGCATTATCTAGACCCGAACACAAAGGCCATGTCCGTGGGCAATCAAAGTTTGTAAAGCCGTCTCAGTACTTTAACCTAAATCGAAGTTCGAGTAAAGACAATGAAGTACAATCAATGAGACGTGAAATAGAAGAATTAAAGGCGTTGGTGCGTGGTCTATGTGCGAACAAAGATGTGGAGCCGTCAGTTGATCCCAACAATGTGCCAACCGTGGACCAACACAACAGCTTTAAAGCTAGTTGCTCTGCCCAAGAAAAACAACATGGAGTTTCTGATCCGCCAACCATGCCGGTCGACAGTCAGGAGTGTAAGCTCTATATTTTTGATGAAGTGTAGGGTGGACAGTTGCTTGTTGCATTTGGAAGAGCATGGCTGGAGAGCCTTCCCACCGATACGGTGCATGGGATTCCACTGGGGGAAGGGCACGTGCGAGTGTCAGTCAATGTGCCAAAATTAAAAAAATCACCATTACCTATACTGACGTACGACGCAACCACTGCGAAGGATGCTGTTAATGGGCTTGTTGCTTGGCCTAAAAGATTAGTTGAGCTCGACACGAGTATGAACAAGGCGAGTCGAGGGCCTAGTCATGTTCCTGACCCAGCAGCTGGCAGAAAAAAACGCCAAAAAAAGGTTGGAAATAAAACGATCGACTCTCGAACTGGGGTACAACAAGGTGCGCAAGAACAACAATTGGTGTTCGACTTTAATAACATGAACAGGGCGATGAGGCCTTTGGCTTATTATGCACATAGTTCCATGCGTCAAGGTAATCAGATTGAGGTCCCAATACCATACACGATCATAGGTTTTGAAATGCCTGTCTTTCTGAGCTTTGAAGATATTATGAGTTCATTAATTTACAAGAAATCAATGCGAATTGTATATTAGTCTACATGAGGTACGACATTCTTTCTCTTAAAGTTTTTTTTTTATCTGGAAATTCTTCAATATGTCAGGTAGAGTAACAATTTTGATACGCTTATGCAGATATTGGGAGGAACTATGTAGGATTAACGGGAAAGCTGAGAAGTTTGTGTTTGTGTCTCCAAGCTTGATCTCACCGGTGAGAACAGATACTGAAGATGCTGGCAGGAGAGAGCGAGCCGACAATCTTCTCAGCTTTTTGCGTGACGCACCAAAAGAACGGCTTTATCTTGTGCCACATAACAGAGGAAGACATTGGGTTTTGGGTGTCATTGACCCATGGGAGGACATCGTCCTTTATTTTGATCCTCTTTGGAGAAGAAACGAGACGATTTTACTGAGCTAATGAACATGTAAGTCAATTTTAATATGTTATTTTTTTAATCTTAATAATTATATGCATCTTAATTAGTTTGAATTTTACCAATTTGCTAGGGCCCTAACGGATTGGAAGATTATGGCCGGAGAAGGGATTAGAAGGAGACGAGACTGTAAAACCAAAATCTCGAACTATCCTTGTCCTCTCCAAGAGGGAAGTATTGAATGTGGTTATTTATTTTAGGTTTTATGAGGGATATAGTGTTGAATGGAATTGACGCACTTGAAAGTAAATAATTTTTTACTTCTCAGGATTTGGATTTGATTAGGGGAGAATGGGCCAACCATGTAACGGAATTCATTAATTATGATGTATAAACTTGTAATGTAATAATTGGTGTGTATTTTTACTTTGATCAATGAAGTTAATATCTTGGATCGTGTATTGGATAACATACAGGTTAAGCCACCCGTGGGAAATCACCAAAAAACCCAAATTTTTTTTTACATAGTACATTACACGACGGTTCGACCCACCGTCGCGTAATGGATACATTACATGACGGTTCAAGCTGGAACCGTCGTGTAATGTACCCACATTACACGACGGTTCCAGCTGGAACCGTCGTTTAATGTTCTCATTACACAATGGTTCTAGGTCGAACCGTCGTGTAATGTCGCTACATTACTTCTTTTGACTATGGTTTACCGGGATTACATGACGGTTAAAACCATCGTGTAACATTGAGATACCACGACGGTAATAAAACCGTCGTGTTATCTTCCACGACGCTAGATTACACGACGGTTACCCAACCGTCGTGTAAACTTTACACGACGGTTAAAAACCGTCGTGTAATCCCTCTTTTCTAGTAGTGCTTGGAATTGTCTTGGAAAATCATGCAAAGGGAGGGTAAAAAACAGTAGAAAGCTCCAAAAGTTGGACGAAAGTGAAATTTGAAGTTAATATAATATTAATTGTCTGTACACTAGGTCAGTGTTGAAGGTTTTAAGGATAATTAGTACCATAAATACAACGGAGAATGAAGGAGAATGCAACAGCAAATAACGGAGAATGTGATGGTAATGGTGACCTCGCACAGTGGCGTTTCTCTGATTTCTTTGTCCAGCAGCGAACAAAACGGCCGGGAATCACTAGGCGATTGTAACACCCATTAGAATTAATTGAGATTAATTATACTAAACTGAATTAATAAGTGTGCTAAAATGTATTTTAAAATTATTAAACTGCATTTAAAATTATGATTTAAAGGTTTAAAAACATTTTTGGAAAATTATATTTTTTGCCCCTAAACTTCTTCAAAACGACCAAAATACCCCTAACCGGTCGACCGAACCTTCACTCTAGTTGACCGGACGCATGCAAAAACAGTTAACCGCCCTTTGCTGCAACCTTCTCTCTAGTCAACAAATTAGAGTCCCTTGTTTCTGGTGCCCAAAAATCCCTAGGCAAGGGTAACTTCCTTTATAAATTCTCTAGCCCTACTTAGTTTCTCAGTTTTCCCATTTTCTCTCTCTCTCCATCGCTCTCCCTCTCACTCGCCTTCTCCCCCTCTATTTCCTCTCCATACCGAGCCTCCCCCTCAGTGACAAAGTCAGAAAACTTAATTCGGGGGGGGGGGGAGCGGGCCTTGAATATAGCTAAAACTCATTAGAGGGCCTTCAAAAAAAAAAAAGTTTTTTAGGGTGGCCTAAAAAGAAAGAAAATGGTGAGAATTTAAAATTTTTATTAAAAAAATACAAGGGGCTACCATAGGCAGCCCCCCGGGGCCGATGGTGGCTACGTCTCTACTCCCCCACACACTATCTCTAAAATTTTGTAGCCAAAAACCAAAACCGAGCCTCAAGATACTTAAACCCCAAGCTTCTAAACTTTGCAAGTTCGCTTTAAACTCATTCTATATGTCAAATAACTTGGTTTTGTGATTTGAAATTCCCATTTTCGTTAATTTTGGAAACTTGAAAATCGAAATTGATTTTGATGGATTTTGATGATTTTGAGTTTGAATCTAGTTATTCAGGCTCTGAGAGTTGTTTATATTTTATTCTGGATTTCTGGGAACTATTAGAATGGATTTTGGAGTTGTTTACAGGTCAGGCTTGAGCTGGGATTCCTTTGTTTCTTTATGGTTCGGTCAATCGGATATCCTATCCAATCAACCAGACGGCCCTAGAATAGGACATGACACTCTGTCCTTGTCCGGTTAACCAGACCTACCGGACCGGTCAACCGGACAAAAGCATAGAGTTTGCGGGGTCTCTATTTAAGTCTAATCAGCCTTAAAATTATGTTTTAAACTCAAAAAGCGATGTTTTAACCCTAATCTGGATTTTCACAGTTTACACGTTGTAGAAGGTGAAATTCTACTGTCAAATTTGTATTAAGGGACCATGACCAATGGACGACCGGTGTGTTAGTGATTGATTATGCGTGAATAATAGTAAAATAAATACGGAAAAATAAAGTGAGCAGAGACACAAGATTTATAAAGGTTCACCCATAATCTTGTGGGCTACGTCATTTGCCAGTGCTTCGAGAGCATTCACTATGTAAGTAGAAAGAATATTAAAGAGCTCGTGTAAGGCAAGAATGAGAAAATGATAAGTGGGGGAAATTAGATACAAGCATATAGGGAAAAGCTGGAATTGAGGAATTCTTGTGAGTCTTCGACAGGTTGTCTCTGGAGTCCGAAGACGGGTTGCCGAGGGAGAATCTAGAGAGGCTCTTAATGAAAGTTGGCTCTCTGTGGGTGTTTTATGTGTGTCCTCCAATTGTGGTGAGGATGGCTATTTATAGGCATTGGTGAAGGCCTAGAGAATCTTGTCATATGTATGATTCGAATTCGAATTTGAATAATAATAAAGTTATCCATTTCTTTTGTGATTAGATATTGCATTTAAATTAATGTATTTGAATTATGAAGTCAAATTCAAATATATTTTAGGCTAGAAGGATTTTCCAAATCCCTAAATTCGTGAGCAGACAATTATGATAGTTACCTAGAAGATTTCCGTTATTTATTGGCTGGGGAGTCAATCGAATGAGCTTCTCTTTAGACATGTTCGTGACATGTCGGGGAGTCACTTAATGACTCATTTTAGCCTTTGGAGGTTGCCTGATTGTACCTCATTCATGTTCTCTGATGATGTGTATTGAGGCGTGTATGGTGATAAATGAGGTACGAAATCTGACCTCAACACACGTATATTGAGAAATATTAATATTTTAATACAATATTATTTAAAGCACACTAATTAAGCCCGATGTTTAGTATAATTGAAATTGAGCATATATTAGATACTTAGGATATATGTGTGGTTTGGTTTAAGGTTTTGGTGACCGCATTGAGGAGTTTTGGTACACGTGAAGTTATCCGTAGATTTAATTTGCCAAAGAGGTAGGACACCTAAACCTATTTTTATGAACATTGCTTATGAATTCCTCATTTTAAAATTATTTTTAAAGTAAAATGGTTTTGTAAAATGTTTTTAAATGGAGAGTATATATATGTATCATATGATTTGGGTCAAAAGTACATATACGTAGATATATTATTTTGAGACACTTAAGTGAGCTGCTTTGAAACTTGGCTTGTTCTAGCCAAGTGTGTTAAATGAAATTTCAAACACTGTCCGATTAGACACCGGCGGGTGATAGTTTTGCTTGTAAAACCTTATTTAGATACAGAGATAATATCTTGTTATCGATTGGTTGGTGTCAAGCTAGCACTTATGAGTATATTTATGCTCAGCAAAGTTCATTTCTACATTTATTTATTATACATTTAATTTTGGCCTCGTTCATTTTTACTATATCCCAACCTAACTCTTTTTAATCTAATTTAGTTAAATTGAGTCAAATGTATAATACTGAGCTAGTAGCTCATGTTTTATTGTTTTAACCTCCCTCCTCCCCAGGAGGTGCTGGGAATAGTGCCTAGTAGACGGTGTGACATCAAGGCCATTGGGATTTAGTGTTGATCTATCTGTACTTTTATTTTCAGTTATTTATTTTTCAAGGCATATAAGCTTAGCTCTATCTTTCTAGAATGAGTTTTGGATGTTTGTTGTTTCATTTCCTGTTTTGTTTGTTTGTATGATGATACTGGAGGTTGGATTTTCAAATCTTTTTTCATGTGAAAAACTTAATATTTTCAGGATGCCCATTGTTTTGATTAAAAAGCTACTTCGTGGATTTTCGTTAAAATAAAATAAGTAGACTTTAGGAAAAAAATGTTATATGGCACAATACTCTGATATGCTTTCTAAAGATATGCCTAAAATGGGAATTTTACCCAAAATGTGGGCGAGTTTTAGAATATTATGAGTTTTATTTATGTGATGATTTTAATTACGAATTTACTTTTAATTAAACCCCTCTATGTCACCATACCCAGTTTTTGAGTCGTGATAGCGATAATCACGAGGAATGCAACCCAGCCTATCCTGCAATTCTATGGCTTCTTCAGCTACCTCGTGTTAGCCTTGTTGTCTCCTCTAGTTTTCTGGCTTCTTCGCGTCATCTTCTTCGATGGTTTGGCATCGGCTGGCGACTTTCCTATGACGACAACGATGGATGTTGGTTGGCTTGTGTGAAATGTCGATTTGGTTTTGATTTTGGGGCTATTTGTAATAATAGATAATTTGTGTGAAATTTTTTAAATATAGAAGAATTTTTTTTAGGAAAAAATGTGGACCGTTAGAGGTGGTTATAGCTCATAATCAATTGGTAACCAGTTAACGCGTTGGTGGACGTGGTTACTGATTGGTATCCCTCCAACAAAAGTGACCACTGGTAACTGGCCAATGGAGTTTGTTACTGGTCGGTGACTTGCGGACAAAAGTAACTAATTGATAACTCGTTAATGGAGGTGGTTATTGGTTAATGATAATTTCTTAAACTCATAAAGTATGTAAGGGATGAAATTAAAATTAGATTAATTCAAAGAATACCTTTTTAGTTTCTAAACTAGAAAGATACATTGAGAAATAACTATTAAAACTAACCAACCTATATTTATATTTTAGGTTATTTACATTTTTACACCTTATATTTTGTTTTTCTTTAGAAAGTATATCTTATGTTTTGAACTTTTATATTTTCATACCATCAGATTATGTTTAATACACAAATTTATACCCTATATTATCAAGCACTTAATTTTGACGTTAAAATGCCCAAATTAACCTTAAAAACAAAAACAAAAACCAAATAATATTTACATTTTTGTTCACTGCATTTTTTATTTAATAAGGATACTGTGCCTTTTAAATTTCTACATTTTTATATTATTAGATTATATTTAGTACAAAGATCTATACATTTTCTCTATCAAAACTTAATTCTAACATTAAAAATACCTAAATTACTCTTGAAATTGAGAAACAAAATGTGAAAAAAATTTGAAATTAAAAGCTAATAAAAGGGGCTAAGGTGGGGGTCGAAAGGAGTGCGTAACAAATAGGCGGGGGAAATGACTGGGTGATTATAAGGGTGAGGTTGAAAAGTCTGCATTTTTTGTTGAGAAAATCAAAAGTTTTAATGTTTTATTGTTTTTTTAAGGGTATTTTGAGTATTTTTAAGTCAAAATAAAGTATTAATCAGAAAAATATGTTGATTTAATTTAATGATAATATAGTGAAATAAAATACATAACTTTGAATACGAGGTATATATATTTTTATATGATATAAAAAGGTAAATAAGTCAACTATGTTTTTGTTTTTAAAGGAATTTTTGAGATTTTTACTAAAATTGTGTTGACGAACAAAAGATATAAATATATATATATATATATATATATATTTTAAGATTAATATAATGATTAAAAAAATATAAAAATTCAAAATATTTGATATATTCGCAAAATTCAGAGTGTGAAAATGTAAATGACCTTTTATGTAATGTTTTTCCCTCGAACAAATAACCTTGTCTTATTCGGAGACTTTTTTATTTTATTTTATTTATTTTCTCTTTGTACTTGACCCCTTGCTCTGCCCCAAGTCTTTCCCTCTTGGTCTGGTCTTCTCCTCCGGTTGTCGCTGGTATTTCCTCTGATCTTCCGTTCTATTTATAATCCGTTCATTAAATCTCGTTTACTCTGGGCACTTGCGGATTACTTACGGATTTTACCGACTGATCAGCTGCTGTATGATCCAATCATTTTAGTTTCAACGGACAGAACTTTTGATGTAAACACCATTCTTTGACAATTCTTCTTTTAGTTTCAGCATATACAATTCCTTTGTGTTTGTGTGTGCGTATAAATATAAATATAGCAACTTTCTTACCTGTGTGTGTATATGTATATATGTGTATGACAATGTCTTCTCTCTTGCAGTCGGATAGGTCTACTAGTTGTAATATTTTATTAAATATTTTGTAATTATTAACCAATTTACATGTAATTTTTTTATTTAAAACTATTAATCCAAAGAATAGGTATCATTAAAAAATGTTGTAGTGGAATCTAGTTGTTATCGGAATCAACTAGTTGTTGTCGTGGAATTATGATGATGTGAATATATATATATATATATATATATGATGTGAATTATGTTGTATATTCAAGAACTCAACATATATGTATCTTGTATTTGTAGTTTTCTTCTTGCATATTTACAACAAGAGCTCATCAAAGTCAGATTGAGTACTTGATCTTGATAGCTTTTCTGGGCCATGTTTGTCATTGTGTTTTACCAAGAAAGCAGAGGCATCAGAAAGATCCTGAAAGAAATTCGTAAATCAGTAGTTTAAAGAATTTTTAGATATTTAACCTTTTAGAAAAGATATTTATCATTTTGGAGAGCTTTAAACGGCTCAAAAGTTATAAACCGGTCTCCGAGAAAGTCGGATGATCAGGACACACGCCGCGGAAGAGCTTTCATTTCTTCGACCCTAAAACCTCTAAGTTGTAATCTGTCCACACTTCCTGGGTGGACATAATGAGAATATATATATATATGTATATATGTGTGTATATATATTATGTAGAAAGAGCATTATTCCTCAATTAATACTAGGACTTTATGCTTGTGCAGCAATCATATTTGCATTGTTTCAACTTCAAGTAAAGAAGTCGTAAACAAAATCGTGAAATGGAAGGGAGCAACCCCGTTTCTTTAGATCAAGAGCATCAGCCTGACGAGCTTGCGACATCATTGAGAAGAAAATTAAGGAACTTGTCACCATTGCCCTCTCGATGTTGCATCTACAGGGTCCCGGAGCGTTTACGTCACGAAAATGCAAGGGCCTATACCCCAAAGGTCGTCACCATTGGACCACTTCACCGTGGTGCCGAAGGTTTGAAGGCCATGAAAAAACATAAGATGCTTTATCTCAAAAGTTTTCTCAAGAGAACAAAACTAAGCATGGAGGATTACGTTGAGTTCATGAAGCAAAGGGGAGCAGAAAGTGCGTAATCATTACGATGAAGACTTCGAACAAATGGGAAGCGACCAGTTCGTGGAAACCATCCTTGTGGATTCTGCCTTTGTCGTTGAGATCTTGTGGAGGAACCTACTCCAAAGAAGCGGCGCTTGAAAATGACCGAATATTCAACAAGCCTTGGAAGATTATGGACATAAGGAACGATATGATGCTGTTGGAAAATCAGCTTCCGTTCTTTCTTTTTGAAGATATCTTTGATCTAGCGAAACTAAAGGTTCTTCGAGACAATGTTAGTGAGAGTGATTGTCCAAGTATTGAGAAACTTTCCCTCATTATGCTGACCTACGACTTCTTTAAATGTAAAGCTTACTTGGGGGATATAGAGGAAATCTTGAGTGGGATAAATTCTTCCAAGATCAAGCATTTTGTTGATTTCTTCAGAAAATGTCATGTACCGAGACCATTACCGCCTAGAGGTGAAATTCAGACACTAACCATACCCAATGTGACGGAGCTGTACGAGGCTGGGGTCAAGTTTGAGGTGAAACCAACTGGAGGATTGTTTGACATACAATTCTGCGAAGGAACTTTGGTGATTCCTCACTTGATCATACGGAAGTTCACCGAGAGCTTTATTCTGAATCTGCTCGCATTTGAGCAATGCCATATGCTTGAGTGTTACATCAATGATTATGTTTTCATCATGGACCGCCTCGTTGACACGACCAGGGCCGTTCAGTTGCTTGTTCAGAGTGGAGTAATTGAGAGTAAACTGCCAGATAACCAAGAGGTGGTAACATCCATTGATAAGCTTGTCCGTGGAAGTCTCTTGCGCCGTAAACATTTCTATTTTAATGATCTCTGTGACGGCTTGAATGCTTATTGTAGTAACCCCTGGAACACATGGATGACAAACTTAAACAACAATATTTCAGCTCTCCGTTGACCATTTTTGCTGTTGCCGTGGCTACTGCAGTCTTCATATTCACTGTCATCCAAACAGTGTGTTCGTGTGGAGTTGGGTTTAAGAAGTAGGAAAATATGTTCTTCCGAGTTTCGCTCTATGATTAGAAGCAATGGAAAACAGAAAAGTAGAATTATAGAAGGGTATTAAGAAAGAAGAATTTTTTTTTTCTTGCTTCTTTAAGGAAACATAGAAGTTCAAATGAAATATAGAAGGGTATTATGAAATACTGTTCAATATGTGTGTCTGCTGGTTGATGTGTTGATTATGACTTGGTTATTGAAAATCCTTTTTTTTTCTGTTTTGTTTGTGAAACAAATTCCTATTTGCAACATCTGCAAGTCTTCAACTTTTGAACAGGTTTTTTAACATTCTTTCCCTTGTATATCTTAGTCTGGCTAACTCATCAATAACATTTTTTCAAAGTCTTCAAATGCGATTCAACCTTTCAACTCTTTTTTTTTTTTTTTTTTAATTTTTTTTAAAATTTTTTTCCCTTCTACTTTCTAACTGGAATTCCTAAAAGAAAAGTATGTTGAGAAAGAGTGAAAAAAAGGAGCATACGTAAAATAAATTGGGCCAGAGGTAGGGACTATATTCTGTTATGGATAAGTTAAGAAAACCAAAATCATTGGGTTAACACAGGAAACAAAATCAGGCCATAACAGCTAGAACAATTAACCATGTTCATGCCGGAAAGTAAAGCGAACTTTATATATGAAATGATTTATTTAATGACTTGTTGAATCAAGATCGGTTCCTAGTTTGAATCATTGGGGTATCTGCCTACCCCTAAGAGCCTAAAACGCAATTATAAATAATTATAATAATAATAATAATTATAATAATAATAATGATTATAATAATGTTAGGAAGAGGGCAAGAATTAGATGTGTAACGTGTGAAGGAGAACAGAGTAGTGTTGAAGAGTAATCAGCAGGACAGCAGCCACTAGCGTTTACGATCTCGAAGAGGCATAACCTGTCTTGATTAACACCTTTGAAGTCGAAGGGATGACATTGACAAGATTTGATCTATAAAAAATTGATGTAAATACAACAATTATGATGCTATTACTATTTTGAAGCTTTTATCCGAACCGTTTAGACACGAGAAAATTTCGTGATGAATCAAGGGAGCAGAATTGGAATGCAATGTATCAAGTGCTGATCCTATTTTGAATAACAGGACATGTTATTTTATGAACATGTTAAAGAAGAAAACTAAAAGAAAAATCACCATAAAAGCCTTAAACTCTGTTAAAGAATTTAAACTTTATAGCCTGCGAAAAAAGAAAGAAAGAAATTTTAATCTTGATAAGCAGCTTTTCCTGAACAGTAGGACATTTCCGTAGAAACAACGTAACAGAGCGGTCTAATCAGCTCTATTGAATGGCTTCTCTTGAACTAATTAACAACTTCTTAATCCATCAGTAAGTCTAAAAACTTTTGTAGCAGTTGCTCAACACATTTTTCCCCCATCGAGCACAATCCGGCTCATTAAAGAACAAGATTTCATAGTCTACGGGAGCAATTCAACCCTCCGAAGTTTTTCACATTTGAAACACAAGAAACAAGTTGTTTCAGATAAATATATGATAAACACGATAAAACATCGATGATAAAAGGCAGAACTGTCAAGTTCAAATAGTCAGGAAATACCATAGCATTTCAAGCCAAACACGTACACAACATAAACCACACAAAGACCGGTACTATCCGTTACCGAAGATAGAAGAGAACCACAAATCCAAAGAACGAATTGCTTTGCTCAACAGCATAGAGTCTACATAGTTTACAAAAGGAGAACAAACCAAAAGCCTTGAGCAGCAAGAACGACCTACTGAGTTCACACCGGAAGTAAAGTGGCAAATATCTGAAATGATAATTTCATGACAGATTCAGTCCAGCTTGATCAATAAGTTTGAATCCTTGAGGCCTTTGACAGCACATAAAAGCCTAAAATAGAAGTATAACATATATATTGTGTGTGTGTATAAGAAGTTAGTAAGAGGTCGTGACATAATTTGAAAGAGCTGCAAAATAAGAGTGCAAAAACTTACAGAGTGGTCAGCAGTTACTAGTGCTCAAGACCTCAGAGATACGTTGTCTGTCATGATGAACAAACTTTAAAATGGAAAGAATACTATCAATGAATATGTTAATCAAGAACATAGAAAGAGAAATCTAAACTGGTAAATTTATTGCCATTTCGGTACTTTTCTCTGAACCATTCAGTCATGAGAAAGAAATTTTAAGAAACAAGGCAGCGGGATTAAGTTGACATTGAATACCATGATATATCACTTTCTTTTTAGAGGAGAGTTAATTAGCTAGTTTTGTATTTTCAACT
>BKCH01002149.1:0-58322 GCA_008635985.1 Ficus erecta
AAAACCCACGTAAGTCGTAAAGCAGGTGTAGGTTAACATCATCACTATTCACAACTAGTAGCTCAATTTTTTTGTTTTTTTATTCGCAGCAAGAACACAAATAAATCTCACAAGGCATCTTATTCTCAAACTTATTTTGTGCAGTATCATTTAAAATCCTTTCGAAATCTTTTTGAAATCTTCCATTGATACATTATTTCCAACACCATTTCTTCTTATCTTGAAAATGAGATGACTTTCTAAACAAATTTTTTTTTTAAGAAAAATTTTTTTGTTACACATCCAAATGAGATTTCATTCCCAAAATGAATTGACTTTCTAATTTCCAATAAGAAAAGTTTTCATCTTGGAAATGAGTATACAATCCAACAGGCCCTAAAACTTAGGGCTTGCTAGGAGAGGTTTTAGATATGGAGTTTTGAATTGGAGTAGAGATAAGTTTTCGAAATGTTTTTTAGTTACATAAATTGTTTGGAATATGAAAGTATAAAAACTTAAAATGTGTTTAGAACAAACTATTAATATAGATCTTATTTCATTTCTCTTGAAATTTTACGCAATTTGTAAAAAAAAAAAAAATAGAAGAATCATCTCATTTAGACTTGAAATAGCAAAGTTATGGACTTTTAAAGTTTGAGTTTACTATAAACATTTGGAGATATGAATAGTAAAAAGTAGTTTCAAGTTGAAAAAGGAAAAGGAAAAAAAAAAGAGATATGTTTGGAGAAGTCCTCCCAAACGTGCCCTTACACTTTTCAAGAGTAGGAGGGTATTTTAATAAAATAAAATAAACTATGAGGGAGCAAACTCTTAACTACTTAAGAATTTGGGGACCAACGTAATAGTTTATATGTGTATAAAAAAAATTAAAATAGTCCCTTTTGTTCACAAATGTTAGAAGTTTAACATAAAATGTCACGTGAATCACACATAATTTACTATTTAATTAAGGGTAATTATGAAAAAGAAAATTACATAGTTCAACCTATATGTGTCATAAAAGTGGTTTGTTTCATTTAATTTAGGACAAATTACAGTTTTCCCCCTTGAACTTTAGGCTATGTCACAAAATGCCCCCGGAATTTCAATTTGTAACATTCTTTTCCCTAAACTTTGGAAATTTTTACAAATTTTTCCCCTCAATTAAAAAATACATCTAACACTCGTTAAAAGCATCAGTTTATGATTTAAGTATAAAATTATGAATGGCACACATTGACAGTACTCCTGACACATGTTACCCTCATTAAATGTGAAATAATTAAGTTACCTATAAGATAGAAATATGATTAAAAAAAAGGACAATCAACCCTAAAATTTACTTTTTAACTTTATTATAAGTGTTTTACATTTAATATCCGCAACTCATACTTTAAACTAATGTTATGACTTATGTGTATTTTTTCGCCTAAAAAATAATTGAGGGAAATTCGCAAACTTTTCCAAAGTTCAGGGGGAAGAATGTTACAAATTAAAGTTTGTGGGGTATTTTGTAACAAGGCCTAAAGTTCGGGAGGGAAAAATATAATTTGTCCTTTAATTTATAACCTATGATAGTAAAAGGGATTTTTTGGGTACTCTTTTAAGAGTTTATAGAGTTTTAGCCTAGGGAAAAAAAAAAAAAGTTGAGAACCAAATTGCAACTTCATAAAAATGTTAAGGACGAAACAAGCAATTTACTTAAAATACGCACACACACACAGAAGTATGTAAGTCTGCTCTGTTTTCCTTTTAAGTTTGCTAGGTTGGTCTTTAAATTTTTAATTTTGTGCAACTTTGTTCCACTTTTTTTTTTTATATAGTTTAAATGATTCTAAACTATTAAAACATTGTTACAATAATCATTTCCATTAATTTTCGGATGGAATCCGTCAATGAGCATCAATTTTTTTTAATAAAAATTTCTGACAGAATATGTCCAAAAAGTAACAGAAATGATTATTTTAGTAACGTTTTAATAGTTTAATTTATAGTAATTCAAGCTATGGAAAAAAGAATAGGGTATAAAGTTACATAGAATTAAAAGTTTAGGGACTAAATAAGCAATAAAAAAAATAAAAGAACAAGAGAGATACAAAGACTGTCAAGCAACTAAACAGCAATCCCGAAAATCATAGTCCATGAACTGAATAGATGTGGGTAAATTCTCTTTGAGGAGTTTCCATAAGTCACAGGCATTTGTTGAAATTATAAATCTCTACTTTGTGTCTAAGAAATGTCATGTAATAAAAGGTTCACAAGTTATTTGTCGAAGATGGCATCTCCACAAGCAAGTACAACATACAATATTTCAATTATTTAAGAGAAATTGTATCAAATAACATATTTATGTATACTTTAAAGTTTATCATAGGTTTTTTAAATGATGATAAATTGTAGCATAAATTTACGATAAAGCCTTATATTTTTTTTTGATAAATTATCCTTAAATTTTTTAGCAAATAACATATTTATGTCTAATTTTTAATTAATAACCATTTGTATGCACAATTTCATGTTAGAGAGAGAAGGTGACGTTGGGGAGGGGGTAGTGGTGTTTTTGGTATTATGTGATGTAGTGGTGTTTTTGGTATTATGTGATCATAAATCTGAAATTGCTATTTATGATTTGTGTTTAAAATTTTATGTTACTATTTACTATTATTCTTTTTAAAAATATTATTTTGCGCTTTCTCCATACTGATAATTATTTTAATTTTAAGATTGATTATATTTAATAGTTTAGTTTAATATTGTTTTAAATTATATCTTTAAATTGAACGGCTAAATGTCCTACTTTTAAAATTTTAATTACTTCCGAGTATTTTATCACTGATTTTATAAACAAAATCGGTGTATTGGGTATTTGTATAATATTTGGCAGATTTTTGCTTTAGCACATAGAAAAAGAGAAGTAAAAGCTATGACTTTTAAATAAGTACTTGAAAATCACTTTTTTATAAGACCTTTAAAGTTTTCTAATAAGTAGTGAAAATATTTAAATAAAATTACTAATGTCTAACTTAAACTTTGATATAAGTTTAAAGTTTACTTAGAAGAGCTTTTTCCGTAGGTTATATTTTCTGATTTTGACATGACGCTTTTCTAGGGACTGTAAATTCTTTTAACAGATTATCTAAACACTTATAAAAGTAACTTTTGGACTTAGAAAGTTAAAAGAACCTTCTAGAAAAACTATGTTAAATAACAAAACAAGAAGAGAAAAAATGGTATTTAAACTAGACATAAAAGGTGTTTTGGGCATTTATACTTATGTTGTATGGTGGGTTTCTAATTTTTGAATTTTCCCGGCCAGTTTCCTTTCTTTTTTTCCTTTTTTTTTTTTTTCCATTAAGAATATTTTGATCAGTGCTTTAATTAGTCAAATTAACCATTGATCGATTGATAAAGTTCAAAATAAATGATATACTTTTTTTTTTTCTGAACTTAAAACACATAATAGTGGTATTTTCCAAAAAAAAAAAATATTATAGATATAATATAGTGGTAATTTCATATTTGACTATATTATAAGTAATTGAGTTCAAAAGAGCTGGGAATTCGGGCCGCCCGGCCCGAGCCCAATGGGCTATTTCAAAAATTTGGGCCGGGCTGGGCCTAATTTTTGAAATATAAGCCCAGCCCGATCTGCGGGCTGGGCCCGTCCTAGCCCAATTTTTTAAATTTTTATTTGTACTTTTTGAATAAATTTGTATATTTTGAATAATTTAATAATTTATCTTAATATTTTATCTTAGATAAAAAATAAAAAATTTTATTATACTATTTCTATTAATTTTATAATACTATTTCTATAAATTTTTACTTTTTATTTTCTTTTATATTGTTATATATATATATATATAAGAAAAATTATTTTTTAATAAAAATATATATAAATTTTTATTTTTAAATTTTATATATGTATAAATTTTTTAATTATTTTTTATTTTTTTAAATAATGGCCGGGCCGGCCCATCGGGTTTAAAAAAAGATTCGGGCAGAGTCTAAAAGGAGAGCCCATCCCGCCTCTTACTATAGGACCGGGCTTTTACCGGGCTCATAGAATACGGATCGGGCCGAGCTACTGATCGAGCCATGGACCGACCCGTTTGGCCCGGCCCAAATTCCCAGCTCTAGTTCAAATTCCCTTGCCTTTTAAATTAGGGGGAAAAAAGCGTACGTACACTAGGAATTTGCAACGTCCGAGTATCTCAAATGCGCATGTAGCGAACAATAAGCATTTTTGTATCTTCTAGCTAGGAAAATAGAAAAGGAAAAAAAAAAAAGAAAACAGAGAATTTTCTTATCTATATAATTGCATTTGTAGGAAAAAAACTCAACATTTTTTTTCCCTAAACCCAGATTCTCACACCTTCAAATATGCACCTGTAAACAAAACCAGTAATTTCTTTCATTTCCAGAAACTTCAATCTTAATAACCATTCAATCTATTCTAAAAAATAAAAAATTTATAAATAAGTTAGGTAAAAAAAATCGTGTATATGTTTTAAAAATATATTTTCTTTCGTAATTAAATTTCGTTTATATTTGCTAATTAATAGAATATTAGTATTTTTTCTTTGTGATGTGCATTTTTTCTCCCTAAAAGGCGTTGAATATATAATAGAGTTAAAAGTACAATATACGGTAGGGTAGCTTTTTATCTCATTTTTACTTTTTTTTTTTTTTGTAGACCTTGAATTAATACCCTTCCTTTTCTTTTGGTTTATATTTTTTTTTATTTTTAATAAGTTATCATGCAGATCATTATTAATTTAGTAAAACTAATAAATATTACAAGAAAGCAAAAAAAAAAAAAAAAAAAGAGTACCGTTTTATAAAGTTACCGGATATGAAAGAGTATACATATAAATTCAATTTTTTTCTCGACATATTGATCTTTGGACATTTAAACGACTAAAATATATCACAATATTGTGCAATTTTTATTATATTATTTGAATATAATTTATTATTCTGGAATTCTTTGAGTTTATTTGAATTTGAACTTCTTTTGGCCTTGTGGAGATATGATTTGATTTGTAAACCCATTAGAATTGTATTTGATGAAGGACTTTGTTTAGCACAGATCGATGGATATTTGAAGTACGATTTCTTGAAGGAGTCGAAGAGTATACGCTATGCTTATATAAAGCGAAATCCTGAACTTCTCATGTGAAAGACATATCTTCTTTTCGCAAGTACATCACTTTTTTTGTTTTGTTTTGCTTTGCTTTGTTTTTGTTTTTTTTAAGCACGAGTTCCTCTTCTCCTTGTTTAGTCAATCACGTGCCGTGCATGCGGGGTCACATACTACGCAACTTCGAGGTTTTTTTTTTTTTTTTTCCTTTGAATTGAACCCTTCTACATATTTATTTATATATCTATGTACCCTTTAATTATATGTATCATTTTAATCATCGTTTTGTCCTTTATGGGAATTATATTTACGTACCCTTTAATTATATATATCATTTTAATCATCAATTTTTCGTTTCTGGGAATTATAGATAAACTTTTTGAGTAACTTCTGCTACGTATTTTATCGTTGGCATCTTATGAAAACATCCAAGTTTAAGTCTGTAATGTAATTTGAGTTTGGGTAGAGTTAAGAAATTATGTGAATAATTCAAAATAAGTTTCCGAAAAAGAATAGGATTCAACATGCTTAGAAGTTTGATATTCAAACCATTGCAATATCTGTTACAACAATTATATGAGTCCTCTTTGGATTCTAATTTACAACCGAAAGCAACGTGCATGTTTTGGTGATAAAATCCTTTATAAATTACAGCTCCTAAACTCTTTAGGATTGCTCCCATTATAATCCGAAGTTATGGGTGTGCTTTCGAGAGTAAAATTTTCGCTTCTAATGCTTTGTGAGTTGTTTGCTTTTCGAAAAAAGAAATATAGTTTCCTTACTTTTTTTTGTATTATTTTATATTTTTGTTCCACAACCAATTTAATAGCTTGAAATTTTTAAAGTATCCACCATTAAACTCTATTAGACTCTAATGTAACCATGAAGAATAGCTTATTGTAGTTCGTTTATTATAACTTGAGAGCAAAAAATTCAGAATCACCGTTCCATCATAAAATAAAGAGTTTAAATCTCCCACCTAAAATAAAAATATAGAAAATAAAAACAACTCAAAAGCACGATTAGGGTTACTAATTAGCTTTGAAATCTTCTCTTTTTCTCTCTCTCAGAGATCAAGACACCAACAAATAGCAATCAAATAATGGACGGGAGCAATTGGGAAGAAGAGGAGTGGATTCTCAACAATCTGGTCGATTCGGCAGCGACGGAGAGAAACATATACATCACCGCATCGAAGAACACCTCCAGAGACGACCAAACCCTAACAAGAACTCGGTTGCACTACGTGTTATGCGTCATTCACAGAGCATCTTCAGACACTAATCCCGACAAAGAGGCCCGAATCGTCTGCTCTGCCAAGCAATACCGTCATCAATTAAGCCGAATCGCCTCGATCGACGAGGCAAAAGCCTTGGTCGCCCACATGTTTTCCGACCAACGAATCATGTTCGACTTCGACAGTGCGGGAAGCGATCAAAGTCTGCACTGGAAGGAGTTTCCTAACGACGACTCATCAGCAGTAGTAGAACAAGCACCACCTTTGCAGGGCTTGGACGACATCGTCACGAGGATCTCCGACGTTGCGACCCGCTTCGCAGCCGAGGTGACGGCATCGGGACTCAAGTCGGTCGAGCTGTTCATCACGATCGATAAGTGCACGGTTTTGCCGCACCAAGAATTCGATAGGATCTTGACATCCCGTGATGTGGAGCAACGGATGACTTGGGATCATGACAATCCGGAGCTGTATAGGCAAATTCGTGACTACTTTTTTGATCAGCATTTCAACGCAAGGTCGGTTATGGAGAGGTCACGTTGGTGTAGCAATCTGTTTGATTTTGATGATCACTATCCCATGTCGTATCATGATCAGGCCGGAGACTTAAATCAATTTGAGAGAGAGTTGACCGCCGCCGCAGTCGAACAGAGTTTCGTGGAGTCGGCGGCGGAGTTTGGGTCGGTGCCGGCGGCTGAGTCGGCGGTGGAGGCATTGAAGAAGTTTAGGTACGAGAGAAGCTGTGAAGATGAAGATATATTGAATTTGATGATGTGTGTGATCTGCATGGAAGAGTTGATGATTGGGTCCCACGTCACTCGAATGCCTTGTTCTCATGTTTATCATTCTGATTGCGTTTTGGATTGGTTACATGAAAATCATACTTGCCCCCTCTGTCGTTTCAAATTGCCTACCTAGTGATCATTGATGAAACCATGATTTTTTTTATTTTTTGTTTTCCTTTTTGAAGTTGGAAAAAGGGAATTCGAATGTGGAGTCAGATGTAAAATTATCAGATATCTGTAATTATGAATTTACAATTGCACTGAGATTTAATTTCAATCAAATTTATTTTATAAAGTTAATACTAAGTGACAAAAATACAAGCAATTTCGTATATGTTTGGTAATAAAAGTTTTCAATGTGCTCGCTACTTGATTTATATATATTTTTAAATGTTTTTCCATTTTATTCTATCTAGAATTTAGAAATATAATTTGAAGTGGCTATAATAATTCATTGTACATATTATAATATAGTATCATGAATATATATATATATATATATATATATATATGAAACGAATTGAAAGATACTTAGTAATTATCTAACAAGAAAAATTTTTACTAAAAAACGAAGAAAAATTAGTTTATAGATATTTTACAAAATAAAATGCGTGGTTAATTGGCAAAACACTTTCATCTTTGCACACTCTCTTCTAAATATACACCTCTTTAAATTTAAAAATAATTAAATTTACTTATACATACCCCAATATATTTCAAAATTAACATAAATATTATCATAGATTAAATATTATTCTTCTTGCTCTATCTCCAACTCTGTTTTATTTATTTTTTGGTTGAAGCTTTAGGCATGAAACCCTTTTGTCCATACATAATGAAAATTTGATATCTGAAAAAAATTAAATATATTTACTATCAATTTTTCAAATGAATATAATTACTAATACATTTCTTTAACTTTAAAAGTTTTCAAGAAAAATGAAACATGTCAGGGCGGTGTGTGAATAAAATCACCCAATAAAAAGTTTGAATTTTTTTGAAAGAATGATCATGTAAATTAAAATAAGATACAAACACTAATACCAAATACGACCTGTGGTATAAAATACACAACCCTCGACTAAGACGGCTTCCATTACAATCGATAAGTGCACTGTTTGGCCGCACCAAGAATTCGATATCAGAATATTGATAACCCGTGATGGGGAACTACGGATGGCTTGGGATCATGACAATCCAGAGTTGTATTGGCAAATTAATGGTGACTACATTTTTTATCAGCATTTCCACGCAAGGTCGGTTATGGAGAGGTTACGTTGGCGTAGCTATCTGTTTGATTACGATGATCACTATCCAATGTTGAATCATGATCAGGCCGGAGAATTAAATGAAGTTGAGAGAGAGTTGATCGCAGCTGGAGCTGAACAAAGTTTCTTGCAATGGTCGGTGCTGGCGGCTGAGTCGGCGGCGGAGGCATTGGAGATGTTTAGGTACGGTGAAAATAGAGATGAAGGTGATGAAGATGAAGATATATTGAAGTTGATGATGCGTGTGATCTGCATGGAAAAGGTGAGAGTTTGGGTCCCACATCACTCGGATGCCTTGTTCTCATGTTTATCATTCTGGTTGCCTTTAGGAATGGCTAGATGTAAATCATACTTGCCCCAACTGTCGTTTCAAACTACCTACCTAGTGATCATTCACGAAACCATGATTTTTATTCCCGAAAAGGCCTATACTATATTTTCCTAAGCGTCTTTAACATTTCCTTTCGTCATGGGGCTTGCATAAATCTAACCGGTGAGAATCAATGAAAGGTTTTTTTTTTTTTTTTTTGTTGGAAATTGGGGAAAAGGGAATTCGAACGTGGAGTCACATGTAAAATTACAATTTGTCCGTAACTATGATTGCATTAAGATCATCTCCAATGTTTTTGTGTAAGTCAATGATATATTTGTTACAGAATAGTGTGAAGATTAACATTATATTACTTTATACTCCAATGTATTATGCTATTTTTAATATTTCTATTTTTTGTAATTATTATTGTGCTTTGAAAATTGTAAAAGTGAACTTTTAATATTTAAATAAATGAAAAATAAAAATATTGTGATAATTACATGAGACAATAATCAATAAGAATTAAAAGTGAAATTTGACCTTGGCTATATCTTATCGTAAATTTTCTATAAAGTTTAGCATGCAACAAATTTAACATGAAAGATAGCACTATATTAGTGAGCACCTTTTTATTTATTTATCTAAATGCCAAAATTTACCATTGACATATTAATTTAGCGTTGTATTTAAGATGCTCTAAAATTTAGCTTCAATCAAATATATTTTATAAAATTAATACCACAATAAGTGACAAAGAATCAAACAATTTCGTATATGTTTGGTAATTAAAGTTTATAGAGAGAAGGAGAACTATAGAGAGAGAAAAATGAGTGAAAAATGAAACCCAAATCTAAACTTAGGGTAAAATCGGAAATTTTTAGAAAAAAAATAAATTAAAATTATATGAAAAGGCAAAATTATCAGTTTTAATATTAAGGCTAGCAAAATTATAAGGGGAGTCCAAATTATGGCTATTTCCCTATTTTTTTCTCTTTAAAAAATATTCGTGCATTTCCAATTTGTTCCGGAACCAATGCCAAAAGTTTTGTAAATTAAAAGTAGTAAAATCACTTTTTTTTTAATAGTAAATCTGTGATTATGATCAAGTATTTTGTCAATATTAGAAAATTTTTGAACTGATCAATCACTGATTGACTTTGATCAATTCATGTTCATGGGCCATTTTCTTAATTAAAAAAAAAAAAGTTCGGAAATAGATAGGAGCTCGATGTCATGTTGTACATAGTCCATCACCTTTTGGGAAGACAGGCATCATTAATATTAGTATACATCAAAAATAAGAAAATAGACATTCATAGAAAGATTAAAGATGGAATGCCAATGGGACTAACATCCATATTTTGCATTAGATAATCTCATTAAAAGATTCTAGCTAGATAAATAATCAACCGAAACAAAGTGTACCTAACAAGAGTCTTTTCATGCCATTCCACAGCCGATGACCGTGAACCGGACATGACCAAGAGGCAGCTCATGAATTTCCCCATGGATGGCGGCGGGAATGCTGATTCCTTTTGCCTCTTCCTTTGCTCCACGTTAACATTCCTTTCAAATTCTCATTAGTTTACCAAACAATCTTTCATATTTCTTCGTGGTATGCATCTTGTTAATTATATGTCCACATTGGATACGATGTAAATTTGAATGACATGCCATTTTTAGAACTGTGGCCCTGGTGGCAGAAATTGATATTTTTAGTCTCATTTAGAGTGTTAGAGTGATAGACGAAGACTAAAATTTGTTTCTGTTAGTTTCTCGACTCCGGATTGTCACACGTTCTTATTAGTGTTTTATTTGTTTTGTGATGAACTAAATTCAAGTGTTAAATTTTGGCCTATTTATAAATTGTCCATAATTTAATGATTTTAAAAAATATAAATTTTTTTTTTGAGGCTAATGCCTAGCCTCGACTAGACAAAATGTCTCGGTTCTTGTTTATCCTTTTCACACCTTTGTTGTTATTGTCTTTACAAACACACTTAAATTGTTTGACGCTTTTTCAGGTCCACAGTAGCCCTCTCCCTGCTAACAAAGAAGGAAGCAGCACAAGTTATTCTTGAATAACATAATCTGCACACGCAAGAATCCAAGGTTAAAATGTTTCCATGTGATTTTGTATACACTAATATAGACAAAAAATATATATATAGAGAAAGTAATTGTACTGTGGAGCCTAATAACACCCTTACAAAAATAAATAAATAATATTTTTAAAAAAACTTACGCATGCAGAGATAGCACGTCTTAAAAAGCTCTACCACAAGGACAATTTATTCATTAGAGGTATTTTGGGGATTTCACACTAGTAATTTTTAATTTTCCTAATTTTTCTTTATAAAAGTTGGCATGGTTATTAGAAGTTATTATTAGAGATGTTATAGAAAGATGCAAAGAATGTGAGGATGTGAATTCGTAAATTTCTTGATTATCATAGTAAATTACTACAGTGTTTGAAATAGGATGTAGTTTCATATTAATTAAAGTGAACTTGTATAATATTTGTGTATTATGTGATTGTTTCTTTTCTTCTACGGTTTTGCTATTCTCGATGATATAAAATTAGGGCACTAAGTCAAAATAGTAATTACATATATTGTCTAATTTTAGGATACCGTTTTAAAATCTAGTTTAATTTGCTATTTTTTGTATTTTGGATAAATTTTTATTTGGTGGTATATGTGTGTGCTTTTTTTTTTCCTTTCATAATTTACTTGACATTGTATTATTATTATCTGGCATTAATGATGAAATTAAGTGTTTTTTGATGAGCTGACGACTTTAACGAATCAAATCATCTTTTATTTTTCCCTCGTTTTATTTTTCAAACTCAATTCAAATATTGGCTTTGACGTTTTCACTTGTCATTTCTCGTTTTTTTTTAATAAGTTTTTGTTTTAAATTCTCGAGATGCTTTGCTCATCTTGTAATTAGTTGTGCTCTTCCCCCTTTCTGACATTTCAATCTTTGGGAAATATTTGCAATGTCGCTTCATTTTGATATAAATTCGTTATATAATATCTATATATAGATGAGTTTTCAATGGTTTCATTTTTTTTTCTTTTTTGTGTTTAGTTCAATTATAGAGTTAAATGCAAAATTTAATTACAATTGATCACCTAGCGTGTTTTCTGACTTGCTATAACAAGTTAATTAGCAACCAGTTAATCATAAACAATAATTTGAATGGACAATGAGTATCTAGAATATGAAGAAATTATAACTCTGAACCGAAATCACCACATAATAATTGTTCCTTGTTTTTTTACCTTTTCTAGTTCTAATTTTATTATGAATAATTGGACTAATTTCATGATAGCCCCTGTCTTTAGCTTTTCATAATTAGAACGAATCATGATTTTATGGTTAATTATGATAGCCTTAATCACTTTATTTAAAAACAGAAGAATTAAAATAATGAACAATATCTCTCTCTCTCTCTCTCTCTCTCTCTCTCTCTTGTTTTGATTCATTTCAATTAGGTAGGTTCTTGACACTTGTATTTCTTGACACTTGTATTTAATTTTCCCCCTTTCTCATTTGTGTAGGAAGATAAAGAGCTTGTTTGTGGAGGATCTGGAAGCCACATTTTCAAAACTTTTTTGGGGAAAGTACCTGAATAACATAAACTTAAAAACCAACATCAATTTGACTCAAAAAAGTAACAATAGACATAAAATTAAACTAAAGTAATCTAAAGTTTATTTTATATTGGTCAAGATAGGAGAATTTGTGTTATGTTGGTCAATAGATTGAAAAAAAGATATTTGGGTAATTTTCTCAAACTTTTTTTTTTTGGTCTTTTCTTCAATTCAAAACTACTTTTCACTACTCATATTTCCAAACATTAACAATAAACTCAAACTTTAAAAGTCCATAACTTTGTTATTTGGAATCTAAATGAGATATATTTTTTTTTTAATTCATAGAATTTTGAGAGAGAAATAATATATATTGATATATATATATATATTTTCGAAAATTTTCAAGTTTTTGTACTTTTTCATTGCAAATAATTTTTCAACCTCATAAACATTTTTTAAACTATTTCAACTCCAATTCATATATTTTCAAAACTCCGTCTTCAATGTCTCCTCAAATGGCCTAAGTTAAAAAGACAAAAATGGTAAATTGGGACAAAAGATTAGTAAAAAGAAAGAAGAATTCAGATCCATGAATTCCCTCACATGCACCAGGACATGCACGCACCACACGCGCTCGCAGCTATCTGATCAGCATCAAGATCTGTTGCAGGCTCGAGTGCTTTCCAAGAGCCGGTGCGTGATTGGGTAGTGTGTTCGAGCAGTGTGCCAAATGGAACGCTTTGTGACATTTTATCGGCCACAAACATAATGTTACCTTATTCTAACTAAAACAAATAAAAATTAAGAACATAACGTTACCTTAGAGAAATTACTAGACCAAAAAGGCATTATATTTCCTAATTCCCTCTACTAAGAATGTTTCAAGGAAAGAAGAGGACAAAACCTAGAGAGAGAATAGAATGTTTCAAGGAAAGAAGAGGACAAAACGTGGAGAGAGAAGAGTATTAAAAAGAAAATAACAAATAGAATTGTAGACTTATTTTCTTTAATTTTTTTCTAAAAACATAATCTTCTTATTATATCCTTATTGAATTAAAGAAAATGAAAGGGGAAAAATCTAATTTGAATTTTTGCTACATTTCAACCCTTAGAAACTTATTTCCCCTTTTTGAGTAAGAAGGAATAGCAAATTATTGAGCTTTCTATGCTCATTTACGGCCATCAGAGCAAAAGACTTTTGTAATTTGCAGTTTTTTAAATGTTCAAAATAAGTATCTTTAAATGACTATTATTGTTTTCTAGTATACAGTAATAAGTATCTTTAAATGACTATTATTGTTTTCTAGTATACAGTTTCAATACTTTATTCATAATATATATATTCTTTTATATAATTGAAGTTTTTGATTCATATGACTGATTACTGAATATTTTCTTGTTGCAATATTCAAAAAATAAAGATTTAGATTCTTTTTTTAGAAAAGGAATTTCTTATTGATCTCTTTTATTTCTGCATTTATATAGCTTTCAAACCTCTTCAATTGTTGTTTACTTTCCGATGTGGGACTAGACTCCCCTTTTATTTAGTCAAAATCCTAACAATCTCCATCTTGACTAAATAAAAAAAACTTCTATAGCAACTACAGTCATAATTTCTAACCCTAAAAATTATTATAGTCCACTATAAGCGTATACTCACTCTGCATTAACAAATTCAATGAATTTCAGTTCAACATATATAGAAAAATCTTATTGAAAAAAAAAAATTATGGTACAAGTTTCACATATGGCTTTCTCGAAAGTTTATCGGCTATTCACATAAATTCCACCATATACCTTATCAAACTAATACATGCGCGCAAACTTATGAATCCTCTAATAGCAACATATCCTCTTTACATGACAAAGCGAATATACCATGAAGATGTACATCAAGTGACACCACCATCTCCTATGAGAAAACATATACTATTAGTTTTTGACTAGGAGCATTTTGCAGAACCTGCTTGTAATAACCAAAATTTTATACCTCTATTTTATCAACTTATGATTTTTAAAGGAATGACATTAAAAAGAGAAAAAAAGAAAAGAAAAGAACTAAATGTTACACTAATGGACTTTCATCCATCCACAAGTCACCTCATGTCCACGTACGTGTTCATCTCCCAAGTCACCAGCACACGTGGCCTTAAAAAAAATAAAAAATAAAAGAGAGAGAGAGAGAGAGAGAGAGAGAGCTCAGTCTTTATCGGATGGCTCCATATTTATCGTCGGCAATCTCTGATTTTCTTCTCCACTACTTCTCTAGGGAGCTCTTACCTTCTATCATATTTCCTTCTATTTTATTAGACATATTCATAAACCTTTGTGGTAAACAAGCAAAACTCAAAAGCTCATCTCTCACAGTGTAATTATCCAATCAGACGGAGAAAACACTTTCTGCATGTCATTTTGAAGAACTCTATGGTTAAAGTTGTTTAGTTTATTATTCGAACAGGTTTATATATATATATATATATATATATTTATTTATTTATTTATTTGTATATATAGTTATATGCGTGGGGTTAATATAAAAAATGAATGCGATATGTAGTCAAGAAAATTAGCACTTTCATCAATATAACTATTCCTGAGATTTGTTTACAATTTGTAAGCCAGAAAGCTACAAAATCTTGATGTGTAATGGATGTCAATCTTAATTAATTAGTTCTCTTGGTTATCCTAATATAGAGTAAGTTTTCCTAAATTAGGATTTCTGCGGCAATACAACAATCTAAAAGAAATATGAGTATATCCCGGTGTACAAGTTTAGATTGAGTAACCTTATTTAAATCTAATATTATTATTCTGATCGGATGAGATATATATATATATATATATATATTTTTTGACTACATGCTTATGTATATGTAAATAATAAAAAGCGTTGTTCAGAAATTTGTACTATGTCCCATATAAATACTATAGAGATCTGGAGGAGCGTTCAAGCTTTGTGATTGTGGTGATATTCAAGTTCTTTGACTTAGTATTCACTATTATTTCAGCTATATATGCATTTAAGAAAACCATAATCAAATTCAATTTTATATGATGTTACATTTAATATATATATATATATATATATTTGCTTTTATGTGTTTCTGTGATACTTTTAATAGGAATATACAATGAAAAGGTGGGCCCTTTGTTCAGAAATAACTAATAATTACGTAATGATTTTTATATTACAGGCTAGTTAAGCTAGTAAAAGTCATCGAACTTTGATTTCGAACTTTGCCTTCTAATAACAATAACACTCAATGTAAGTATATTTTTAACTGTTTCACAAGAATAATAGTAGCATGTTTGTGTCTATATAATCTCTTATTTTATATATGTTTTATGTTTTTGAAAGGATACTCCCCATGGCATTTTAATATGTACATAGAGCATTGGAGCATTCATGACACTGTTTCATAAAGCATGTTTACAAAGAAAAAGCTTTTGTGCCCTTATTTTTTATTTTAAAATGTAGTGTGATGTATGACTTTGTACTTGGGTAGGCAAGAGACATAGGAGGAACCGGCGGACACAAATATTAGTGGTAATATCCCTTGAGGTACGAGGTTTTTAATGAAGGGTAGCCACTACGACTAAAAAGGAGCAGGTTTAATAAAATACACGGCCTATTGAGTATTAAGTCAGATTTTACACTTAATGGGGCTCAGGACGGTTTTGACTGAAAAAGTTCAAAGTGACTGAAAATTGGTACAATAAAAAGTTGAGGATTTTATACATGATTGCATACATTCAAATATTTCTACTTACTAAGCTTTGGCTTATTTAGTTTCTTGTGAGTCATGTTTTTGTTTTAGGATCACAAGATGTTGTCTGAATAGGAGATTTGGAAACCTATGATAAATGTTAATATAGAAAGTTATGTTAATTAATTATGTTTGTAAATATGGAGTCTTTCAAACTAGCTAGTAATGCATAAATTAAGGATTGACCTGTTAGCTAAGGGGACGTTACACTGCTCCACCTTTCAAATCCTTATGTAACCTAGATTGTATCATCACATCCTTTATTTGTACTTGCTACAAGCCAAAATTGATCCTCATCCTAATTTCTCTATTTCAAACTTCACAAAGTTTAAAAACTTCAACATTTCTACTTGCCTCTCCAGCTTAGTGAAGAACAACCATCCAGTAGTCGTGAATAGTGCCCCCCAAACTAGTTCACACGAAAAGACTGAAAAGACTGGAGGGGTCAGAGGTCCCGCTTAAAGTCCAATCTCTTTGGACAGAACTTTCTTATATCGTATGAATCCACAAATAAGTTTATCTTTGATACCACTTGTTTAAGAAATTAGATTCTAAAACCACTTTGAGGAATTGACATATAATAAATATATATATCTATATATATTAACAATCAACATATACAGATAATACATGAAAAAATAATCATATAACTATAACACAAGAAATTACATGAAAAAGTCCAAAATAGAAGAAAAATCACGACCATTATTAATAAATTTACTACATGAGTAATTTTTATAGCCACGCTGACTTTTTCTCACTCTCATGACCCTAATAATATATACATATTGAATGATACAAAGGCTTTAAAGAGACAAAATAATTAATAGAGAACACAATTTTGATTCTTGAGTCCCTTGTTTTCTGGATACATATCTTTGTTTCTTGCGGTTTACAAAAAATCAAAACTTGGATTTCGTTATACCTTTTGTCCTATTTTGATAAATCTGTTTCATCTAATCCTCTACTGGTTAGTTTGTTTGCCTTTGTAACTTGTTGAAATTATCATAATATCCATTTATGTTTCTTAAATCCAATACTGATACCAAAACTGTTTGCTAAGAATGTAATGACCTCTGAATAGTTGCATAACTGTGGAATTTCTAAGCATATATATGTTGTCTTTTACTTGTTTAAGATGAAAGATAGAAGTTGTACAAGCCGAAATTTGTGGTAAGTGCATTTGGATAGAAAATAATTACATAAAAAGTCTATATTTTAGTGTCTCATTTTAAAATTTGTCATTTTAAAAAAAATATTATGTATATATCTATTTTTTAAGAAATAAATGTTTGTAATATCTATTTTGCCTTTTTACTATAATTGACATCATTTCATCTTTATACAACTTCTTTTACTTTTTTTTTTTACTTTAAATTAAAATATTTTTTGTTAATAAATGTAAATTTCCTTTAGTAAATCAAAATTAGTTATAAATATCAAAGTACTTAAAATATTTACTGTAAAGATGATGATTCAGACTAAATAATAAGCACATTACAAAATATTAATAATAAAGATTGATGAAACTAAAATATTAACACTTTTCATATTAAGAAAGCAATAAATTCTTTATGAAAAAACTTATTTATTTATGTAATTCAGTACAAATCAAATGATTATCATTCATGTTTCAACCAAAAAAAATTAAAGAATGACACAAGAAATGGTATCAAATTGTTTTTTAAAAAACACTGCTATTTATGTAAATTAGTTGAAATGAGATTGATCTTATATTTATGATAAAGACTCATTTAGTTTACAAAAGATTATTTTGAGATCTATATATTTTTTTCTTTTTTTAACTTATTCTAGTTAATGTGAAATTTGATTTTGAGAAAACATTCCCTTTTTGATTCATTATGAATATTTACACCTTCTTTACATTAATAAATATTTATTTTTTTATGTTATCTTGTTAAATAATTCTATTAAATTAACTTTAGCTCTCTTTAGTAAACGTCATAGATTCCTTTTCTTTTTTTTTTTTTTTTCATTTTTTGTAATTTCTTTATTTGTTAATTCTCCATTCTTTATGAAAGATAATATTGTATTTATAATTATTTTTTTAGACATTTATGTAAATAAAAAGAAAAAGGGAGGTCTATTGACATCCCCTTGTTTGCTTTTCCCACCCCCAATTTATTAAATTATTTAATTACTAAATTACCCTTAAATAAAATTAGTTTTAAGGATAGATGTGTTTTAAAATATACTCTTCATACACCTCATTTTAAAATTCAAAAATAAATATTATAAATCTCCAAATATAATTCGTATAAAGTAATTAATAAACATAATAAAAGATAAAGCATTGCTAATCACAAGTTTTTTTTTTTTTTTTACTAATCAATAATCAACATCTACTTTTATGGTGAAATTAGCTAAACAAACAAAAAAGAAAGCGAAAAATCAGGGGGGAAAAAAAGTGTACTTTGTTTGACAGTATGAGAAAGTAGAGGGGTGGGTGGAAGTGGGGTTGTGATATATGCCTTCGAAAATCATTCTCTGGAATCCAGAGCTTGGATATATATATATATATATATATATATATATAAGGATTGAAATTCAAGTCTTTTTTTTTTGGATAAAGTATCATAAACTCATTTGAGATTTCTTAACAATAAAAATGTGGGATAAAAAAAATAGACAGCAACCGTAAAAAGAAAAAATAAAACTTAATTTATATCAACTAATTTAATATGGCAGCAGCGTTGGAGAAGCAAAATTTTTTTAAAGGAATGGAGGATAGACAAAGATAATTAGCAAAAAATAAGGGAAAAAAGAGAAAAGAGAGAAAACAAAAAAAAAAAAAAAAAAGGAAAAAGAGAGAAGGAAAATATAAAGTGGGATATGGTTGGTGAGTGAGAAAATGTAGGAGGGAAAAAAAATAGTTTGATTGTGGGGGTTGTTTTGGACTAAAAAAGGGGTGTAACAACTAATATTTAAAATTTAAAATTTTGATTGTGGATGGGGGTTTAAATAGAGGTATAGGAAAAGTAAATAAATGGGTGTCAATAGACCCTCCCAAAAGAAAATTGACATATTTTAAATCAACACCTTTAATTTAGACATATATGTAAATAACCTATCGTGACACTTAAAAATTGAAGTAAATAATTTTTCTCATTCACAAATTGGTGATAAATTTATAATATTACATAGAGATGAATTACAATTAGAAACGTAAAATCAACCCCTACAATCAAGCTAACTTATATGTATAGTTTTGTAAGATCTCAAAAAGATTGAAACAGTCACAAAACCGTAACTACTACAATTATCAATCAATCAATCCCTTAAAATCTCAACTCTGTCTCGAGTTGGTGCATACAAACTTGCCTAAAATTTTTTTTAAATTTCTAGATTTAATACTGTCTTGCAAGAATATGGGCCAATTGATTTTCTAATATCATTTTTCATATGTGTCTTCTATTTCAGCAGGTCACTTTGATTTTCCATGAATCTAAGAGAGTTTATTCCTCTCCGCAATGTGCATCTCCATCAGTACTTGGAACCCACCATCAGAGTTTAATTTGTTGCGAATTATTTCGGCATAAAAAATGCTTTTAGATTAAACTACAATTAGAACACATTTTGTCCCGGATGATTCAACATTTTTTCACTCATTTTCATTTTGTTTTTTCTTAAATTTTGTCTTTTTTTTGTTCTTTATTGTATTCTTTTATCCCTTTTCCTTTTCAGTTTTTTTAACCACGTGTGGTCATGACGAAAGAAAGAAACAATAATCATAATAATAATAATAATAAAACCCGATACAAAAGTTCCAAAAAGAAAGCAAAAAGACTTAATATGTAGGCCCCGCTTACAGAGACCTTCGACGTGGAGAAAAAAATTTAAGGCAAGTCCTTTGACTTAGAGGCGGCCTGGGTGATTCAAAAGATTCAATTGTTTAATACATACATATATATATATATATGTATATATATTTTCAGAGAATTCAAGGGTTTCGTTTTGTCATTTGCTTGGTGCGGGTTTGTTGATTTGTTTGGTGTGTTCAAAGGTTTTGCTATTTGCTCTTTGGTGTTTCGGTGCATGTTGTTTGATGTTTTGCTTTTTGGTGTTTTGGTATTTGGTGTACTGCTATTTGATCGGTAAATTAAATGGTTGAATTGTTTTGATATTAACTCTGATATCAACTTAAAAATTGAATCAAATAATTTTTCTCATTTACAATTTAGATACATTTATACCGGAGTATATATATAGATGAATTTAAATTAGAAAACCTAAAATCAAGCCCTATAATCAAGTCAGTTGATATGTAGAGTTCTGTTTGATCTTTAAAAATGGAAAGAATCACAAAACGGTATAATATGTATAGTTCCGATCGATCCCACAAAATCTTAACAGTTACACCCTTTTGTTTTGTGCAAAAATATAAAAACAAGTTCAAAGTGACTTACAAAAGTATAATCATCTATGCTTACATTTTTTTACGTACTATTTATTAGTTTCTCAATGGAAATAAGCTAATGAGGCTCATGATAAAACTGAAAAGTATAAATCATTTTTTGTTCAGGATATATATATAACTTGTTTCCAAAATTTGAGCAATTATCTCAGTAACGCAATTCAAGCTATCAGTCATTGCATGATCATCTCTTCCCCAAGTGTGTTCAAAGGCTCACAAGTAAAATCAAACCATTACTTGGACTGGTAAACATAATCATAAAATTTGTTCCGACTAAATTAAATATGTGGTCAGCAACTAATTATCATTAGTTGTCAATTTAGTGGCAAAATATGTTGAGATGTGTGGAGTCAAGTACGTTAAAAGTTTGCAAAGATATTCAAATTGTGCTTCAAAGTGATGATATGCTTGAGGAGGAGAAATTGGAACATAGGTTGATGTTCAAAATAGAGTACGGCAATTTGTCATTTATTAATTCACAAAAAATCTCCTGCATTCTCATTGACAGGTTGTAATTAATTACAAGAACTTTTATTTTCTCTTCATAAGTACCAAACACACCCTTTTATTCCAGATTTTCCAAATGACCAAATAATAGCTGCAAACCAAAGGGTGTGAATACGTTTGCTACAGTTGACTTTGAAAGCAGACTCGATCAATGTTCGGATATCAATAGAAATGTCCGCTTTGAGGTTATAATTCACTTCCAGATGTCTCCATGTTCTCTTACCATAATCACAATGAAAAACAGATTATGTTGGAAGAATGATTTTCAAGGCTTGAATCCACCAATTCTTCAAGAATATTCAAGGAAAAACCATGTGATTGAGCCTCCAAAGGTCCTTCTTCTCTAGGAATTTTGTGCCTCTCTTTCTTCTCTTATTTGAGAACTAGGGTTTGTTTCCCTTAAGTAAGCTCAAAATTTGGAGAAATATGGACCGTCATATCATCGAAAAGGGGCTGATCTTGTCCATTAGTAGCAAAGAGGCGCGGCTGCGCGGGCTTGGGGGCTTGGAGGGTCGCGGGAGCGCAACTGGCCAGTTCTGCCACGCGCCCTCTTGGTCAGCTAGGGCCTGCACGCAGCGTGGCCTTCTCGGGCAGCAGGGTGTCTCCACGAGGCGAGGCTACACAGCCCTCTTGGCCTGGCTTGAGGGGGGGGGGGGGGGGGGGGGGGAGCTGCATGAGGCACTGCCGTGCAGGCCCCTCGGCCTCTGGCCTGGACGGCTTCCACATGGCACGGCCACGCCATTGGCTTGCGCGACCGCGCAGGCCACGTGACGTGGCCTCTCTGCCAGAGGCTTTGATGCTTGCCTTTAGTGCTCCAAAGCTCCAGTTTTTTGTTTCACAATTTCACTAAGTCCCAAATTCTTAATATCCTACAAAATGTCACAAA
The DNA here is from genome assembly GCA_008635985.1 of Ficus erecta. NCBI lineage: Eukaryota > Viridiplantae > Streptophyta > Magnoliopsida > Rosales > Moraceae > Ficus > Ficus erecta. Next base: position 21,923 of record BKCH01002149.1, read on the forward strand.
GAAACATCAAAATAACACAAATGCTTGAGGTTTTCACAAATATCTAAGCTCAAAAGTAGTTGATTTATGATTATTTGAGATGTGTGGCATAATATGCTGAGATGTGTGGAGCAGATAATGGCTAAGTCCGCGAGGAGCTGCAAATTGTGCTTAAGAGTAATGATCTGCCCAAGAAAGAGAAATTGGGACTTAGATAGATAACTAAAAGAGAGTATGATGAAAAATTTAAGCCTCTTTGTTACTTCGTAAAAGTTCTCTCTTCTGCATTCTCATTGATAAGTTGAAATTAATCACCAAGATTTTTTTTTTCTTTCTGATCTTGCCAAACACACCGTTAATCAAATTTGCTGGAAATTTTGTTTGTAGATTTTCCATTTTTTATTACCAAAAAAAAAAAAAAAAAGTCTGAAGAACGTCTTTGAACAAAGAAAATATTTTGAAATTAAGTTTGGTTAAAACATCCTTAAATATCCTTTCCCAAATACTCCGTTTGGTAGAAATTAAAGAAAATAAGAGGGAGAGATAACTTATAAAAGATCAAAAATTAAAATGATAGAAAAAAGAAAAAAAAAAGTTTCCTTTAGGTTGTTTAGGTTGTTTGGTAGATAGGAAAGAAAGAAAATAATATATTTATTAAATTACTATATTATTCATTTATATATATTTTTTCTAGTTAAAAGTAGGATAAAAAGGTAATTTTAGTTATGTTTAGATGGATTTATGTTTTTCTCCCATTTTTTGAAATATTAAAAATTGTGGACTTCACTGCTATTTTTTCCCCTCCTATTTTCCATTCCACTTTCATTTCCTTCTTATCAAATAACCAACTTCATTATTTTCCCTCATCGCACTTTCTTCCTTTCTCTTTTCCTTGTATTAATAATCTTTTTACTCATTAATCATATTGGTGTAGGTTTGTTTATTATATATGTTTTAGGTTGGGATATAGAGGCAAATAGACTTTTTTAAAGAAGTTTTTTAACAAATGACCCAAGTTTTTAAAAATTAGTTAAAAGGCATTTTTCCCTTAAAATGGTTAATCAATTTTATAAATAGTAAATCACTGATTGACCATATTTAGTTAATCACTGATTAACTCTAAGTCAATCACTTATTGACTCCGCGTAAACCACTGATTTTCTTCAGGTAAATCACTAATTGACTACCAATAAATCACTGATTGATCATAATATATCATCAATTTTATAGTTAATCAGTGATTAACTATAATTAGATCAATGATTGACGAACATAAATCATCTATTTTCTTAGTCAATCACGGTTAACTATAAGTAAATCAGTGATTTACCATTAAGAAAATTAAAAAATGAAATAAAAAATGCAAATATCTCTTCCCCCCTCTGTCTCACTCCCCCAACCGTGATAGCCCAATCAAGAACATATTAACCATAACAAAATCAAGATAAAATAAATCCCAAAAGTTAATCACGGATAAATAATAATTAAAACAAAAAAAATACATTCACACTGACACACATATATATTCCCCCCCCCCCCCCAAAAAAAAAAAAAGGAATTTTGATACCAGAAAAGTTGACGGAAGAAGCATTGGCACACTTGACAGATTGTCAGAAGCAATTTCCCACGTTGGAGAAGAAATCAAAGAAGAATTTTCTGAAAAACTAAAACCCATAAAAGATCTGAGAAGAAAAATGAAACCCAGTTGGTGGAAGGGAATTTAAGGAGGGAGAGGAAATGTCCAACCAAGAAAAATGGGTCATCGTGATGGGCCATTGTTAACACGACTCTCTCTTCTCTGCTTCGTAGTTTTTAGTCATTTGAAAAAACGAGCAGAGGGAGGAGAGAAAGAAGGTGAAGGAGAAGGGGAGAGAGTGGGGTGTGTGACGCCCTAGAAATTCATAAACATAATTTCATGAATTATTATCATGAATTTCCTTCATTAATATACTTCTAATAAATTATTTCGATGAATATCAAATTTCAAGATCATGAATGATATTTATTATCAGTATAATGATGTCGACAATCTAACAATGTTGAATTTCTTTATTTAAATGAGAAATTATAGATACATAAAAAATGAGTCACAACGACATATAAATTATCGTATTAGAGTGATAAATGTTAATTTTTTGAAAGGAACCCCGGCTATTATTAGTAAGTCAATTTGCTGACGTTAGTATTAATTTGGGTCATGTCAATATTTAAGTATTGAGAGTATATGATTAAAAATTAATGTATCACATAGATAGGAGATGAATGGTTATGATTGATTAGGAGTATATCCAAAGGTGGAGGATTGATCAAGAATTGGGATTAGATTGGAAATCAATGGTGTAGAACTCATGTGAAAGGATCCTAGGCAAATCAATGGCCAAGTTTTGGATACTAAGTAACCAATGAGAGGTTAGGACAGGGATTGGTGTGGTGGATGATCAAATGGGTGAGATCAAAGATGATAACCCTTGGTCAATTGTTGGAAAATTGGAAGAGAGAGAAAAAAAAAAAGAAAATCATGAGAGAGCTAGATAGAATCGGATTTTCTAGTCAAACAAGCAAGAGGAGTTTTGAATCAAGATAAAAAGAGAATGTTGTGCATGCATGCAACATCAAACAAGAAATGGTGTGGGTTGTTTAGGCAAACTGACACACACAAGGTACACTTGATAGTGACCCTTTCTCTTCCACTTGGTACAGCAAAATTTCAAACCAACCCCCTCCCTCAAAGTGGTGACAATTGAAGGAGGAAATCAGCCAATATTTTCCAATTTTACCCTCAAACGACAACCCTTTTCAAAGCATATATTGGCTGAGCATAAGCCCTAGCGTCTCTTACAAAGTTTAAGCTCAAAACCAAACCTTTTCTAGCCACCACCAAGCCTCAAAAGCCACAAACTCTACCCCCCATCTCCAACACCCCTCTAACATCCTTTCCTCTCCATTCTCAAGCTCCAAGAAACCCCATTACCAAGTTCGAAGAAGTGTGAAGCGGAGATAGATGACATGTTACTAGAGGTAACCAAGTAGTTCTCTTTGTGTTTTGGTTATTTTTAGAGAACTAAAGCATATTATGTTGTTATAATCTTAATTTTAGACTCCTTATTACCTAGAAAAAGGTTTGGAGAAGAACTTTGGAGGTCCGAGGTCATAGAGGATCCACGGAGCATTTCGGTAAGATCTACAAATTTTGTTAGAGCTTGTGGTAGTTGTGATAATATGGCATGAGTTAGAAACTTTGGTCTGAAAAATAAATTATATGATAAGATTCTACAAAGTATAAGCATCATTTTAGGTTTTGGAATCACTTGTTTTGCTTATGCATGCCTAATGTTATGTGCATTTGAAGTTGGGATACAAAACTAGAAAGAAAAGGAACTTGTGGGGTACAGTCTAGTTATGAAATCCGAACTCCTTAAGCTCAAAATTTTGGATTATAAGTTATATATATATATATATATATATATAAACTATAATCTTTAAGCTTTCCAACAAGGTATCTTATGCCTTCAATGGATAACAAAATATAAGATTAAGTGTCGTACCAACCTCCAATTAGTGAAAAGATATGATAAGAACGCAAGTTATAAGTTATGACTTTAGAGGTTGTTGAAGGGTCACTCCCCAACTCCCCATTGGTTGCGCGTATATGGATACGACATAGAGGCCCTTAAATAGACAATATATATACATAATAAAGTATAGTTGAACACATATAGATCATATGCATTTTGAATATTCATGTTATGATGGGTGATGATATGATCTATGAAATTATTTTGTGAGATGTAGTTTGTACTTATTGAGGGAAATCTCATATGTGTGTGTTTGTGCTGTAGGTAACACGAATAAGCAACCCGCCACTTAGATGTTTTCTAGAATGACAAAGCAGTGCGGAGGCGATGAAGGAAGGGAGTGTGATACCACCATAAATTTAATTTTCATATTTAGACTTCCTAAATTATTTTGTATCGATTATCTTTAAAACTATTTTTTCAATATTTCGATACTACTAAACTAATAGGAGTACTTAAAGACTTCAAGGTCTTTCGTTTTAACTCACATGACGTTATAGCATTTAAATACTATATCAGTTAAAATTTTAATTTATCAAACTCTTCAAGTACAAATATGATCTGTATGTAAAAAAATAAAAATAAAATAAAAAAGTTCTGCATTTTTTAAATCAAACATAAACAAGTATAAAGATTATATTAACTAAAAATAAGTAAGTTAGTTAACAGTCCGAAAAGTCGGATTGTTACAGCGTGTTTGGGTAAAATTAAAATTGATTAATCAAAACATACACAATAGGTCATTTAACTAAATTTGGACTATCTATTAGATTAGGTAATTTAAATAGGCCACCGAACCTAATTTTTCCTTCCAGATCCAGGTGATTTTGAGTTATGGTATAATTGGTAAGGATTTGTTTACTGAATTTTCGATCAAAGTTATTTGCGTTATGATATAATTGGCAACTGGTTTGTTTCAATCAAAAAAATTGGTAAATGATTTTTGGGGGTTTTTTCTCTGAGTAAACGATTGGGGAGAGAAAAAAATTAAGACAACGCTAAAAAAGAAGGGCAAAATAGTAATTTAAAAACAAGGAGAAAATGTATATATATTTTTAAAAAATTAAATGACTTGAAATTTTATATTAGAAATTAAATATCTCTTTTTATTTTAATTTGAAATTTTATATTAGAAATTGAATATCTCTTTTTACTTTAAAAGTTTAATTTGGCACTCTAATATTTTTCAATTTCGTATCTTTAATCTTAACTTATCGAATGTTACCCAATGGCATTAATGTTTTTTTGGGACAAAGTTATAGATTTTATATTAACTATTGAAGTTCCTTTTTATCTAATATAAATATCTCCAAAATATCGAGTTATTTTTCTACTGAATGTTCTCACTCATTGATGTCTCGAGAAACATACTACAAAGCAGATGCAAGTTCATCAACTGCTTAGAATAAAGTTCCACGTGGTATCTTCAGAACCAATTTTCCGCCACCAAATATTTTTTGGTCGCCGTTTGGTATCTTCAAAACCAATTTTCAGGAAAGAGACTTACTGGGACTAAAATTTTGGTCCCCGAAAATACTTTTCCGCCACCAAATATTTTTTTGGTCGCCGTTTGGTATCTTCAGAACCAATTTTCAGAGACCAAATTAATTTGGTCCCGGAAGGAGATTTACTAGGACCAAATTTTGGTCCCCAAAAATACTTTTTCGCCACCAAATATTTTTTTTGGTCACCGTCTGGTATCATCAGAACCAATTTTCAGGGACCAAATTAATTTGGTCCCGGAAGGAGACTTACTGGGACCAAATTTTGGTCCCCGAAAATACTTTTCTGCCATCAAATATTTTTTTGGTCGTCGTTTGTCTTCTGTGGGAACGAATTTTTTTTTTCACGCTCTGCCATCAAAAAATAATTTGGTCTCCAAATGTCTCTTATGGTGACCAAAGTTTGGTTGCTGAAGGTTCTGAATTTCTGCTACCTAAATTTGGTCTCCGAAACTTCTCTTCAGGGATCAAATTTTTTTTGGTCGTACAATTTCTGGTCACTGAAAGTTCAAATTCTTGTAGTACATAAGTTAACCATCTATTGATAGAATACAACTTCTTTATAATGGAAATGCAACTTGCTAAAGAACTTATTCAATCGTGGTTTAATTTAATATATTTTTTGATACATAGATATGTCAACTTTGCAACATCTTTGCCAACGACCTAGAAAAGCCATTCCACCAATTTAGAAGTAGCCAACACCACAATCTTGTCAGAATAAAGTGTTTAGCTTTATTTATCAATAAGATAATATATGCTTGTACATTATCCTTACATATACATATAAAAGCAATAGGTCATGATATATCTTACTATAGTAAAATATATGAAAATAAATAACATGTAACTATTAATTATAATGCCAATAATACTTCATAAAAAATATCCCAAATGTCAAAGCATGCTTGCTTTAAAAACATCTTATTCTAACAAAAACATTCTTTATTTATTTTTTTAACATTTTAGTTCATAAATTTGATTATTGCTTCTGCTCAGACTGAACTTAAATCTTGAAACCATTATTGATTACGTGTTATAAAATTGTTATTAAATAAATGAAAAATTAGGTAAATAGATATATTTTAAACACTTATTTAGATATATAGCCATATTTTTTTTAAATGGTTGTCAATGAGTGATTTATTATGGTCGACCAATGATTGTTCACAAATTGATCATGATTAATCACTGATCAATCGTTTAATCATTTATTCATAATGAAAAAATAGTAATGTTTTAATATTACAAAACTTCGATCACTTATAAAAAAATTCTTAAAAAAGGTTATGTCCACACATCTTTAAGAAAAATTGTCATCTTAAATATCCTTTGTTTTTGTATATTATGATATAGGAAAACCGTAAAATATTAGTTAACAATCTAATTAATTATTTTTCAATAAGACTAACAACTTAACTTTCATAACGACCTCTAAATACAAGCAATAGAACAACTTAATATCTTGTATTTGAAGATACATTTGTCAAAAATTCAGTTGTTCAAGACAAATTTTAGATTATATTCACATGCCTGTTTATCTATATTTTAAAGACAAATAGTTAGGAAGAAAAAAAATTTTGATCAGCTCATACGAAATTCGTGCAAAATATATATACAAACATATATTGCTTTAAAAAATCTCCAACTAATAATTGTGAAAAAAGTCGTCTTTACTCGAAGACCAACTATTCTAATAATTTATTTACCCCAAAAAAACAAAAAACAAAACAAAACTATTCTAATCATTTACTTATAAATAAAAAAAAACTATTATTAATCATTGGATATTTTTAACCACTAATTCTATGAAGAAAACTATTTCGATCCTTTTTTGTTTGTTTGTTTGTTTGTTTGTTTTTTGTTTTTTTTTTGTTTTTTTGTTTTTTTTTCCCTCCACTTCTTTATGAATTGGTGGAGCAGCTCTGCTGCCTCTGTTGGACCACGTCAATAAAGCCCAAAAAGACAACTCACTTGTCGCATTCCCAAACAATAACAATAAAGTGGTAGGATGTCTCTACAGTGTATTTAAAATTAGACCATATTAGTTTTACATTAAAGTAAGCTTCAGTTTAAAATAAAATTTTTAAATTAAAATTGGTTGATTTTTAAAAAATTGTTATAATTTTTAATAATTTTTTTAAAAAGATGAAAATTAAGATAAAAAATTTAGGTTTGGACTTGAGAACTAAATGCAAGTTGAGAAATAATAAAAAGCAAACCTGGCCAGTTAAAGATCTTAGGCTAAAAACAATACCTTATTAATAATTATTAGTTATACACTGACGGAGTATGAAAACAATTTTGGAAAAGTATCATAAATTTATATATATATATATATATGTATATATCTGAAGATAATTTTCTATTCTATGGAGATACAAAAATTTAATATGGACGATATTTATAACTGCTATATGAAGTCCTGTTATATAAAGCTAACTAAAATTAATAGGACATAAAGAAATATTACTTAAATTAAATTAGGGTGATATAATACTCTCAACTTGGGGTGTTCATAATTGATCAAATCAATGGATCTAATTCAATCAACATTTTAAGGTTAATCATTTTAATGGAATTAGATTGAATGTTAAATTTTAAAAACGGCTGGATTGTGTTGGAGTCTCTAGTCCAGAAAAAACATAAACAGGGCCCATTATATTCTTTAATGTAAATTAAAATTTCTCTCCATTTCATTTTCAAAATACTAAAACTTAAAAAAAAAAACATAAATTTTTTTTTATTTCAAATAAGAAATAGATGATTTTTATATTAGAATATTCATAACCATAAAACAAATAAGATAATTTCCATTTTATAATTATTATTACAAACACATTTTCAATTTTTACATTATTATTTTGTGATAGAGTTATTTTCAAATCTTCCCTTAAATTGTTTGAGTCAAACAAACAACTTTAAGTTGTTTGAGTCAAACAAACAACTTTAAGACGCTTCTACATTTAAATCCCTAATTGAACATATTAGCTCCTCTCCATTTTATGGTTATTTCTTTATTGTGACTATCAAAAGACCAGATTGGTTGAGCGGAAGAGAAAATGGAATTGATCCTCTCACGTAGTGCACTGACGACCTCTCTCGCCATTGACAAGCTTTCTTCACTTTTTGTGCTCACTGGAGAAGACCCGAAGCTGCTAAAGGGAATGGAGTTAGCAGATCTTCAACACCTCAGAGCCGGACTGGCGCTCCTGGATTCGATCCTAAAAGATGCCGACGCCAAGTCGCGGAAAGCGGTTCCGGTGGCCAGCTGGATGGAGCAGATAAATGAGGTCGCTGAACTCATCGACGACATCGTCAACGACTATATGCGCAAAGTGTCGCAGCGGCTCCAGCAGCGTCCGTTGATACTTCGCACGTCGTCGGATAGTAGTACTCGCCAGAGCTTGTCTTCCCATGTCCAAAATGTCAAGGCGTTGTTGGTTAAAATCCAAGAAACTGGGTGGAGATATTACCCTTTGGAGTATGGAGATTTTCAGAGGTATCAACCTCGGTCGGATTTCCCTTTGATCGAGGAATTTATCGTCGGCGTTGACACGGCGGAAAATGATTTGATACAAAGGTTAACAGAAGGAGAAACCAGGCGGTTGGTCATTTCGCTTGTAGGCAGCGGCGGAATTGGGAAGACCACTCTTGCAAAGATGGTGTATCACAACGAAGTTGTGAGTCGATGCTTTGATTGTCGCGCTTGGATCACTGTGAGCCGGACATACAGTATGAAGGAGATACTAAAGGTCATGTTGATAAAGGAGATTGGCACCGAAGAGGAGCGATATGGCGAGATTGAATTGATGAATAGGAAAGAGCTAATCAGCACCCTGAGGCAATCTTTGTGGTCGAAAAGGTATGTGATTGTTTTTGATGATGTTTGGAGAGAAGAGTTTTGGCATGTTATGAGAGATGCTTTGCCTGATGATGACAATGGCAGCAGAGTGATTATCACAACCCGTAACAACGCAGTTGTTGCGTCGTGTGTCGAAAGCTCGTTTGATCATGTCCATAGGCTAGAGCTTCTGTCTGAAGCGATGTCTTGGGACCTTTTCTGTAGAATAGCCTTCCAATGTGACCCTGAACAGCGCTGTCCTCCTGAGTTGGAGAAATTTTCCGTTGAAATCATTAGGATTTGCGAAGGTTTGCCTCTTGCAATTGTAGCCCTGGCCGGTTTAATGTTGACGAAAGAAAAGGAAGCGGTTGAGTGGCAAAAACTACTCGAGAACTTCTATTTTCCACTTGAGTCCAATCCCCACCTTCTAAATGTTTGCCAAATCCTTGCTCTTAGTTTTCATGATCTACCATGCCAATTAAACCATGTTTCATGTATTTTAGCATCTTTCCAAGCGACTATTTGATTCCAAACGACACGATGTTTAAGTTGTGGATTGCTGAAGGTTTTGTAGAAGAAAAAGATGGAAAGACCTTAGAAGAAGTTGCGGAAGAATATTTGAATGAGCTCATTTGCAGAAACATGGTCCAAGCATGCGATGGGTTTTATTGTTTAGAGAAATTTTGCCGAGTTCCTAACTTGATGCATGACATTGCCCGAGAAAAGGCCGGTGAATTTAGTTTCTGTCATGTTCAGGATGACAAGAACTCAAGATCGGGAGGCAAAAACGGTCGGCTATTAATTTCTGGTGATGTTTTAAAGAATGCTTTGGAGACCATTGAAGGCTCTCAGCTTCATTCTGTTTTTCTTCGGAACGTTGCTGCCTTTAACATCTCTTTTTTGGGTACTTTGCTAAAAAAATGTAAGCTTTTGACATTGTTGGATCTTGAAAATGTTCCACTCGAACATCTCCCAAGTGAAGTCGGAAACTTGATCTACCTGAAATACTTGAGCTTGAAAAATACGAAATTAAAGTGGCTTCCACGATCTGTAGGCAAGCTTTACAATCTACAAACATTGGATGTTAGAAACACGCTACTGATTGAGCTACCGAGGGAGATCAATAAGCTTCAAAATCTCCGTCATCTTTTAGCTAGTGGTCACAACAGAAGAATAAGATTGGATTCGATGCAAGGTGTGGGGATAAAGAAAGGGGTCGGTTTTCTAGAGAACTTGCAGACATTAATGACTGTGGAAGCTCATCTTAGTGGTGTTGGTCCGATTATGGAGCTACAGAAGTTGAGGCGATTGCGAAGGTTGAGAATTTCAAGATTGACTTCAGGGGTTGCAAATGCTCTGTGCACCTGTGTTGAGAAGATGATCAAACTTGAATCTCTAGACGTACACTCGGTCAATAATTATGAGGTTCTCAATTTGCAATCCATTTCATCTCCACCGCCTCTTTTGCAGCGCCTGGTTCTGAAGGGCCGGCTAGAAAAGTTTCCAGATTAGATTTCGAGTCTTCAATATCTAAGCATGTTGTGCTTAAGCATCTCAAGGTTCGATGACGACCCGCTAAAGTACCTCTGTGGTTTGCCTAATCTGGTGTCGCTTTGGCTGTATCGTGCATATGACGGTGACAAACTCCATTTTGAGAAAGGTGGTTTTCAAAAACTGAAGCTGCTTGTTCTGAGGGAGTTGCATGAACTGAAAGAGCTCGAAATAGATGAAGGTGCTTTGCCTCATCTCGAAGAGTTGAGAATTGGTCCTAGCCCGCTTTTAAATGAGGTTCCCGTTGGAATTCAACACTTGGGAAATCTAAAAGTTCTTGCAATTTATAGTATGCCGAGTGAGTTTGTGCTCAGTATGCAACCGGACGGAGGGTCGGATCATTGGAAGATTGAGCATGTACCTTTGGTTCTTTTCTGGTACAGAGGTCAGGGAAGAAGTTATATTTCGTACAAGCTTGGCGAGCCGGCCTTGTTGGACCATTTGCAAGGGCTAGCCTCAAACATGTTTGGCTTTTCGCAGGATGATCATCGTTGGAGCTTCTGTTACAGCGATGCTGAAGAAGACTCGGCCTCAACCTCAGCCTCATTTGTCCCGTGGAATGACTTTCGGATGAGTTTCTCCAGTGATCGGTTTAGTTTCTTCAGTGATGATATTGAGGACTGATCGAATATTTTTAAGGTATGTTCTATGTCTCTCTTTAAGTGACATTCATTAGTACGTTTATCTTTATTCTATTTCTATATCTATACATAAAGAACTTCGTTATCTTGGTTGATTTTCACGAGACCGTTCTGTTTCATTACTTTTTTCCCCTGTTTTCTAATGAATCATTTTTCAAATGTAAATCGTTGAAAACAATATTACCTGTTATTCAAAATAGCATCAGCATTTGATATATTCCCTTTCGGTTCTGCTCACTTGATTCTTCATGAAAATTTCTTTCTCATGTCCACACAGTTTGGAGCAAATTTGAAACTGAATTTGCGTAAAAAGTTTTAGATTTGCATCAGCGTTTTTTAGATCGAAAAATTCACCACTGTCATCCCTTTCATTAAAGTTCCGTTCGCATGACAGGTTATGCGTCCCTGAGATCATTGATGCTAGTGGCTGCTGATCATCCGTTACTTCATTGTTTTAATTGATTTTACGCAGATACTAAGCGGAATCAAACTATGGACCAAGCTGGATTAAACAAGTCAGTAAATTTATCATCGCCTGTATTAAGTTTGTTACTTTGTTTCCCAGGTGAACTTGGTAGACTGTTTTAGCTGCTTATGGCCTTGTTCTGTTCTCCTATTTTAACCAAATAATTTGCATAAAAATGGACGTGTTGATATGACTGTAAACTAAATCCTTATTTGAAGTTTACCAGCCAAATCTTCTTTGAAGGTTAATGTGACGTATGCTTGATCTTGTCCGCGTTACATCTATCGTTCTTTAACCTGCCTTTAGTCACCCCTGTATGTTTTATCCCGTACATGATTCTCTCATAACGGAGAGCTGAAATATTCGTGTTTTAAGTTTTCCATTCACGTGTTCTACTGCAATAAGGATTCAGGTTGTCACAATAAAGATCGTTGAAGTTGAAATGTTTACAGTGAAAAAATTCTTCCTCGGACAAAGCTTGTCAATGCATGCGATGACCTCTTGGTCATCTGGCAGCTTACCTCGATTACTCCACTCTTCTAATTTTAAACTTAGGGGGTAAAGTGAGCGTTATAAAGTTCGGTGGTGCGAAATGGAAATGATGATCCAAATGTTGGGGCACAAGTGAGATTATCCTTAAATTAACCCTTCTTTCTCTTGATGGAAACCAATCCATTATAATTGAGCATAAATATGTATGATGATGTTGGAAAAATGGTTTTTTAAACCATTTTGAGGTCCAAATTTGAGTGGGACCTACTTAGTAAAAATAACGGGTCTTGGTAGATTTGCGTTCTCCATCGCGAGGAGATTGAAATCATTTATTCATACGTTCAAAATGGTATTCGGGTGAATGAGAAATTGATGCTCAAAGTGTGCCCAATGGAATAGAATTTTGTTGAAAAGTTGCTTATATATGTCGAGTCTCACATTGCTTAGGCATGAAAGCTTGATGGACTTTATAAGGATTTGCACTTTTGGACTTGGGTAAGATTGTGAACCCAAGATGCTCTCTCATGCGCAGGGGGGTGCAAATCACAGTCCAGGTGGGTTAGGGGCCTAATGTGTGCGCCCGCACGACGTGGGCGACGCGAATGTCGATTCGTCAAGCTTGCCCTCGTGCGGGTTTGTAGTCAATCATTGACCACTGATTGACCAATGGTCAATCAATTTTTGTTTATCATCAAACAGTGATTGACCAGGTGCAAATCACAGTCCCGGTGGGTTAGGGGCCTAATGTGTGCGCCCGCACGACGTGGGCGATGCGAATGTCGGTTCGTCAAGCTTGCCCTCGTGCGGGTTTGAAGTCAATCATTGACCGGGTCAATCAGTGATTTATCAATTGTCAATCAATTTTTGTTTATCATCAAACAGTGATTGATCGGGTGCAAATCACAGTCCCGGTGGGTTAGGGGCCTAATGTGTGCGCCCGCACGACGTGGGCGACGCAAATGTCGGTTCGTCAAGCTTGTCCTCGTGTGGGTTTCTAGTCAATCATTGACCGCTGATTGACCGGGTCAATCAGTGATTTACCAATGGTCAATCAATTTTTGTTTATCATCAAACAGTGATTGACCGGGTGCAAATCACAGTCCCGGTGGGTTAGGGGCCTAATGTGTGCGCCCGCACGACGTGGGCGACGCGAATGTCGGTTCGTCAAGCTTGCCCTCATGCGGGTTTGTAGTCAATCATTGACCGCTGATTGACCGGGTCAATCAGTGATTTACCAATGGTCAATCAATTTTTGTTTATCATCAAACAGTGATTGACTACAAAAATTTGTGAGTTATATTATAATAATTGATTTACCGATAATCAATCAGTGACTGACCGTTGTCAATCAGGGATTTACCGATAGTCAATCAATGATTAGCCAATGATCAATCAGTGATTAACAATACAATATGATCAATCAGTAATTGACTATTTCTAAACCATTCTAAGAAAAAAAAAATGTTTGTTAACTAATTTTTAAAAACTTAGGCTTTTTAACAAATTTTAAAAAACTTAGGCCATTTACTAAAAAACTTATTTAAAAAAAAAAGGTCATTTAACTATAAATCCCATATTATTACTCTATGATTCTTTATAAGTTTAAGAATTTGTTTCAATTTGCGTCTCCTCCCCTCCCTGTGTAAAAGATATCTGACTCCGTCACAACATAAAATTGATTCCATTTTTAAGTTTTTAATTTCCCTCATTTAATTAGCCCAACCACTTGTGTTAGCAGGTCAAGGGCAAAGGGGGATTCTGCAATTATCTCTTCATGTTCATCAAGATTGAGAGCCATCGTATATTTGTTTTTCTCTTCCTACATAGACTAAGAAAATTAATATGAGTAAGATTTTTTTCAGATTGTTGAATCACGAACAAATTTACTGAGAATAAAAACGTCAACGTTTTAAGCTGACGTGTCAAGAAAAGAGAAAATCCAATTAAGAAAACTAATGATGTCATAAAAATAGTATGTAAAGATTGCTAACAAAACGAACAGGCAGGCAGAGCACAGATTGGAGAAAAAGAGAGGAAAAAAACGGCAGAGCTTAGATTGATCTACCGAATTTCCTCACTCATCGGTGTCTCAAAGAGACATAGTATAAAAGCGTCAATCACTCAAGATTAAGGTCTACTTATAAATAAACCATCTAGTAATGGAATAACTGTAAATTCTTTATCGGCAAATGGATCTAACAAAAGAATATATCCCATTGTGGTCCATTTCAAATTCCAATACATGGATATCTCTACTTTATATGACACTCTTACAAACAACTTAGAAAAGCCCTCCCATCAATTTAGAAGTATATAACGTCACAACCTTATCAGAATAAATGTTCCGCTTTATTCACCGATTGAGGAACAATTATTAATGATTCAATCCTTAAAATCATATATGGCTGTATATGATCCTCAATATATGTATATAATCAATGATATATCTAAAAGCAATAGAATATGTTGTATCTTATAACATGCATTTATTAACCAAAATACAAAATTACTTTGTAATTAATGTCTAAAATATCAAAACATTATTGCTTTACGAGTCCCCAATTCTAATACGAAGGCCATTTTAGTGTTTGGACCATTTATACCTGAATGATATAAATTTAAAGATCATTTCACTAATATGACACAAAAAATTAATATTAGACTAATATGATATAAAATTAAACTAAAGTTAACTAAAATTTGTATCATGTTGCTCAAAAATGGGAAAGTTGTGTTATGTTGATCAATAGATGAAAAAAAAAAGTGATTATTTAAGGGCCTGTTTGGGGGGGACATCTGGAGCTGATGTTTTAAAGGTTGAATTAGAAATATGTTTTTTTTTTGGGGGGGAGGGGGGAAACTTTTGAAAAATTATGTGATATACAAAATAATGCAAAAATTTGAAATGTGTTTAGAAAAAAAATACAAAATAGATCTTTTTCTTGTTCGTCTAGTCGATACGAGCACTTTGATATAAAAATCATCTTATTTTGATTGGAAATGAGAAAGTTATAAACTTTTAAAATTTGAATTTTTGAAAATAAAATAGAGAAATTTTGATATAAAGTGGGGATTTTGAATTTCAAATGATAAAATACCATCTGAACATCTGTCCCAAACGGATCATAAGTAATTTTCTCTTCATTGTACTTCAGTCTTTTAGAGTTCAAAATTACTTTTTGATAAAAGTGATACAAAGGTGCACAAAATGAACTTATTGCACAACAAATTTTCAATTCCAAAGTCTAAAATATACTAGTCTTCGCACATAGTTTCGTGGGATATACATATTTAACACAACATATAGATCTCAAACTACAAATTTACACAGTTCACTAAATTTTGAAAATCTCTAAACTTTCCTTCAAAAGTTTAATCTTTTCTCAAATTTTCTTTTCAGCAACAGCATTTCTGAATATTTTTATTTCAAATCTAGTACTATATTTTAGTACTTTCATTTCTAGTACTGTCACATTAAATTGTAAGTGTCTCACACCTGCACATTAACAAATATATCTTTAGTAGAAACCCAATATTAACAATAGCACTTTTGAAAATAGCACTTTTGAAAATTTCCTTTATTAACAAAATTTCCTTTCTTTTAATTTCAACAATAGCACTTTTGAAAATTTTTATTTCAATCCTAATACCATTTTTCATTACTTTCTTTTGTAACATTACCACATCAGATTTATGGAGCCCATATAGTTAAATTGTCGAAAAGATTCAAGAGTTTTCAGCTCAAAACTCATTGTTAATAATGATAATAATTACCAGTAGTAATTATCGTTATGATACAAATAAGTTTACTTTTTTGTACCCTGTATTTTACCTTTTACTCAGAGAGTATACCTTGTATTTTGAACTTTTACATTTGTATATCATCAAATTACACTTAATATAAAAATTCATATATTTTCTAGGTCAGGTCAACACTTAAATTTGACCTTAAAATGCTCAAATTACCCTTAAAAAGAAAGACTGCAGTTATGTATTATTTACATTTTCATACCATGCATTTTGTTTTTATTCAAAAAGTATACAATGCAATTTAAAATTTTACATTTTTTTATTAATAGGTTACATTTAGCACATAAATCTATTAATTTTCTCCATCAATGCTTAATTTTTACATTTAAAATACCCAAGATACCCTTGAATTTAAAATTAAAAATAATCAAACAAATTCTAATTATAGTTTTGATCAAGAAAATGTATAGATTTATGTTCTAAATGTAATTTATTAATATAAAAATATAAAATTTTAAAATACATGAATACTTTTTAAATTAAAAAATGCATGGTATAAAAATGTAAATAATACATAATTATAGTCTTTCTTTTTTAGGGTAATTTGAGCATTTTAAGATCAAAATTAAGTGTTAACCAAGAAAGGGTATGAATTTATATACTAAGCATAATCTGATGGTATACAAATATAAAAGTTCAAAACGCGGGGTAAACTTTTGAATAAAAACAAAATATATGGTATAAAAACATAAATAACGTTACAAATAATAATCTTGTTAATTATTATTAATAGTTACGATATGGAAATTTGCAGAGATGTGCTCTTTAAATCCTCAAATTCACCCTTTTAAATATGTGTTTATATTACTTTTTTTATTATTATTTTAATCAGTCCCTATTAAGATTATTCTTTTTTTGTTTTTTTTTTTAAATATGTCCTTACTTAAAACGTTTTTAGTACAATTCTCCCAAATGTTGATTGGTAAAAGTGTTTATTATGAACACATTTTATCAATTGTCCCAATAAAATAATTTACTCTGACTGTTTTATGGGGCAATTTTCAACGATACAAAGTAAATTTTACAACAAGGACAACAACTATAGTCTCAAATTTTAATTTTTAAGTATTTAAATAACTATTATCAATTAAAATAAAAAAATTATATCTGTAAATAACAATGACAACTCACCGACACATACGACAATACTCAAAAATTTAGATTATAATTAGTATCGCTAATGTCATCCATATAATGATAAAAGCTAAAAATGGCTTCAATTGAATTTTATGTGATACATTCAACTTTTTCTAGTCCTATACAATTTTTTTCTTCGCAGATATTAAAATATAAATTATCATCTTCAATAGATAAAATCTACTTTATTATGACCTATTTAGATAGTAGATTGCATTTAAATGTTCATTCCAATTAGATGTTTGCATTCAAATATAGAATTTGTATTGTGTATATTCGAATGAAATGCATGTTTAGATAGTTTTTGTTAAAAGTAACTTTCGAATAGTGTAAAGATAGAGAAATGAGTGCAGTATGGATTTTTAAAAAGTGAAAATTTGGATTTGAATTTAAGTTAAATTGTTGTGAAATAATTAAATATTAAAATAGTTTTCACTCCATTAGTGGTCCAACCAAACGCGTATGCATATGGTATTTGTGTACAATTATAACTATTTGATTTTTTGTACGAATATCCTCTGAACTTTTTGAATTTGACAATATAGTCTCTAAACTTTTTTTCCCCGACAATCAACCCTTAAACTTGTAAGTTTTTGCACTATTAGTCCTTTTTGTTCAAATTCATTAAAATATGGACGGTTGTTTTTGCATATAACCCACAAATTATATCCCATGAAGTGCATTGATGACTATTTTTGTTTAATTTCAATATGAATTCCATTGAAAACTTGAACCTAATTAGATTATAACTCAAACTCAAATCTAAACTTTCAAAGGAATTTGAATTGAAATTAAGTAAAAAAATTATCAACAATGCCTTTCTTTGGCTATAATATGTAGGTCACGTGCAAAAAACAGTCTAAATTATAAAGGATTTAAGAAAAAAAAGGAATAACAGTGCTAAAAATTATAAGTTTTACAAAAAACAGGGCATTAATGGCTTATGGTGGGGCTTAGTGCACAAGATTAGTGAGCGGTTTGCTATAATGATTAGCTTTTGTCGTACTTGGAGCCAAAGACTTTTGGTCTTTGTCTGTGCACACCTTCCTCTGCTCAAACTCCGTCTCTCCCGATCTGTTCGTCTGCCAACTCGTTCAACGGTATTTCCGTTCCTTACATGTACCTTTTTTTTTTTTTTTTTTTTTTTTTTTAAATTCCTTATGTTATCTCTTCCTTTATATCTGTTTTATTTTATACCCGTAATAATTTTCAGTTCTCTCCATCTAAAATTCTCTATTGTATAAGCATGACTTAATTAGTTTTCAGCAAAAAAAAAAAAAAAATTATGTAAGTTTGAATATGCTTCATCTTTTGAAGAAATCACAATTCCTCAAGCTAAACACTTTAGACTTGTTGGATAAATTGGTGGGTTAGGCCAGTTTTTTTTTTTTTTTTTTTTAAGTCCACGCTGAATAAGCACCATAAACCTTAAACTTTAAAGTCATTGCCGTGTAAGGAAACATTTATTCGAATAGGAGTTAGAAAATATTGGGAATCTTTGCCAGACATGTCCAATTCATGGTTCAAAAGCATCAGAGCAGTTATTTCTAATTTTGGAAATTACTATTTTCTTGCAAACCTGCTTTATGGAGTATTTCAATGTCACTATCTAATCTGATTTTAATTTTTTTCCCCCCTCTAATTTGGCCTCAAGGAGGGGTTTTGTTTTGAAAAAGAAAACGGAAAGATCAAATTGGGATCATCTTTGTTTTTCCTGGTTTTCGCAATGGAAAATCGGATGATTAGTGAACAAAACAAAAGGGTTGCTTCATTTTTTTTTTTCCTTGTAGGCAGAATGAGACTATATTCTATGAAAAGCAACTGAAATAATCCAGTTTGAATTGGAATATCAAATAAATTCCTTTTTTTAAACAACAGAACTACACACCTTTTTTTTTTTTTTTTTTTCTCTGGTACACCTGTTTGAACTAACAATTCCAGTTTGAACAAAAAAAAAAAAAAACACACTTCAATCCTAACCTAAGTGAAAACCAACACCTATAGTGCATTATGTATAAAAATTTAAAAGAAAAAATAAACGAAAAGATAACTCAACTATACCAATTGTATTACGAAATCAGACATATGTTCTGCAGTTAGTGAATAATGTGAGATATATATGTGTGTGTGTGTGTGTATATGTTTTAAAAGGAGATATGTCTGTGTTTCTTTGAGTACAGATATTGTTGGTACACGTAGCAAATGGAAAGAAGAAACAATGTTTTTCTAAATCCAGGCCAGCCATCCAATGAGTTAGTAACTTCTTTGACCAGGAAACTACAGAACTTGTCCTCACAACCCTCTGAATGCTGTATTTATAGGGTCCCGGAACGGCTACGTCACGCGAATGAAAAGGCGTATACTCCTCAGTTTATCTCCATTGGACCATTTCACTATGGTAAAGAAGGCTTACAGGCCATGGAGGAAGATAAAATGCTATATCTGCAGAGTTTTCTCCAAAGAACCAAGATAAGCCTGGAGCACTACATTGAATTCGTGAGGAAAAGGGAGCAGAAAGTGCGTAGTCATTACGCCGAAACCTTTGAAGGTATAAGTAGCAATCAATTTGTGGAAATGATCCTTGTGGATGCTGCCTTTGTCGTTGAGCTTTTATGCAGGAACTACTGCAGGAGAGAGATTGATAAAAACGACCGCATATTTCACAAACCGTTGAAGCTTTTGGAGATAAGGAACGACATGATGTTGCTCGAAAATCAGCTTCCGTTCTGCATATTTGAAGACATCTTTCCCCTGACCAAACTAAATGTTCCTCAGAGTAGTGACAAAAGTGCTCTTATTAAAGTTACCTATAAATTCTTCAAAGCTAAAGCTTACTTGGGAGAAGAAAATAAAATCTTGGAAAAGATGGGTAACTCAGAAATCAAGCACTTTGTTGACTTTTTTAGACAATGTCATGTTCCAACACAGCCGCCACGCGAACGCAAAATTCAAACGCTAACTATACCTAATGTGACAAAGTTGTACAATGCTGGAGTTAGGTTTCGGAGATCAACTGGAAGTCTGTTAGACATCAAATTCTCTCAAGGAACCCTGGAGATTCCTCTTCCGCGGATAAGGACCTCAACAGAAAGCTTTATTCTGAATATGCTTGCTTTTGAGCAACGCCATTTTCTCGAATATTACATCAATGATTATGTTTTCATCATCAACCGCCTCATCAACAGCACTGAGGATGCTGAATTGCTTGTTCAAAGTGGAGTATTTGAGAGTAAGCTTACAGATACTCACGAGGTCGTAGCATCCATTAACAACCTTTCCAGAGGAAGTATATTGCGCCATAAACATTTCAACTTCAAAGATCTCAGCGATGGCCTGAGAGATTATTGCAGCAAACCGTGGAACACATGGATGGCAACCTTAAAGCGTAACTATTTCAGCTCTCCATTGACCATTTTCGCCGTAGGTGTGGCTAGTGCAGTCTTTTTACTCACTCTCATTCAAACATTGTGTTCGTGTGGAGTTTCGTTTAAGTAGCAGCACACTCTGCTGAGGTCCTGAACAACATCATCAAAATTAACATTCATAGTTGGACACAAAACGGCCTTTATCTACCGCAGAAGTTCGATTGTTTGTTCAAAATCACAACTTGAAAAATTATCATATTAGTCTTCCATGTACTATCTATGCAGCTGATGCACTGGCTTTCTTTAATTGAAACTGCTTATACTCCTTGAGAGCTTATATGGATTTCAGTTTTGCTTAATTTTTGGTGAATTTTCAGTTTGCTTTAACTGTTTATTACCTTATATAGCTCTGAGACGATTTACCTTGATAAGAATACAAAGTGTAGGTGAGGCACATTTTACTTGAGTTTTCATGTGTCGACTGGTTATTTTCTAATTTAGTTCAAAAGAAACACACACGCACCCAAAAGACAAAACATAAGCAATTCATAAATTATTGTCATCAACTTGGTGCTCGGATTTAAGCGTTACAACGGAGAGTAGGGAGCAATAGTGGTCGAGTTTACTTTGACGCCAGATTCAAAACCTGGTATTAGAAAGGATAAAAATGAATGGAATGTATCGTTGATGCAGGAAAATGGAAAGTCATAAGAGGTTTAAATTATTGATTTTCATTCTGTACCCGAAAAGAACCATTACTTGATATTATATTAGTAAGAGATGGAGATAAGAGATAAAGAAGGTAAGACTTATATCTCCGCAGTGTGATAGAAGTTAAAATATATATATATATATATATATCTGCTGTTTGAAAGGTAAATTGATCTAGATGTCGCGTATTGTTTGCAGTTCGTGGTACAGCTTGTTTTCCTATAAATAATTATATGAACAATCCGATTCATCAATCAGTTGCATAATTGTCCGGGGAATAAGCATGTTTTTAAATAAACTGACATTCAGCAGACATAACATCATTGACAAAGAGAGACTTTCCAAGCATTTATTGCAGTTTTATTTGCAGCAAGCACATGAAAAATAGTACTTTAAAGTCGGTGATGAGTTACAAAACAATGACAATAACAATTTAAAGAAGGGTTTAGCTTCACATGTAAAACCAAATACGGAGCATAATCAACTCTTGAGGATTTGGGACTGATTTGAGAAAATGACTCCAGCTTGATCCTTTAGTCCAAATCTTCGAGAAGCTTTTCCTACCGATAAAAAATAAATCAATTAAAAAGAGAGAATGATGTCAGTGGAACAGCATGGATGTTTAATAATGATTAGTGAAAGAAGAGACGGAAATTCTGATCTATAAAATCAAGCCAAAAAAAATAAATCTTATTTACTGCTATAAATAGAAAAGAACGAAAATGAAAACAACTAAGAGTAGTTTCTCTTGAAAAGAAAAATTGAAACTAACCAGAAGATATTGAATTAGTCTACAAAATCATGAGTGCAGAAACTATACTGGCCGCTCCATTCAGCATTTGAGGGCCTGGCCAACTCTTCGTCATCATAGTAAAAGCAACTCAGCTGACGGACGTATAACTCCACATTACTAGTGGTTCTTACTAATCTTTTCAAACGGCCCAAACAAGCCAGGTTCACCGAGCTTATACGACACATAATGGTTACCATGAATTTGATAACGGAAAACAACAGTTGGTACATGCGTAACCTTCCAATAATCCAAGCCTCCTTCCGGTTGCAGACAAAGTACAAATTCATCAGACATGTCATAGAATTCGAGAAGTTTGAGATTTTCTAGGTTTTGGATGTCAAATGACAAATCATTCAGGCATGGTCCAACTCTTAGCTCTTCTAGTGAAAGTATTGCCCCTCTCTCTATTTTCATCATCCACAAATCATGTAACTCTGTCAGAACAAGTTGCTTGATTTTCTGAAAGCTAGCCTCCTCAAAATTAAGTTGCTCGCCATCGTATGCTCGATCGTTTGACAAGTTTAAGCTACGAGACTCAAGGTGGTTCATCTTCTCAATGAAGGAGCAGAGAGTGCTTATCATGTCTGCAGTCAACTTTGAAATGCTCAACCATCTCAATTGTCTCAACTTCTCGATCTCACCAAGTGCACTACTCTGAGCATCCACAGTCATCAGAGTTTGTAAGTTCTCCGAACATCCAATCCCTTCTTTTATCTACACTCCGTGGACTGGATCGAAGCTAACTTTACTGTTATGAGTGCTGGCCATAAGGTGTCAAAGTTGCCGAAGCGTCTGGATGTGGATTGGTAGCTCACGCATCAACGTGTTTCCAACATCTAATATTTGTAGATTGATCATCCAACCCACAGACTTCGGAAGCATCTTAATATTTGTATTTCTTAAGCTCAAGTATTTCAAGAGGGACAAGTATCCCACTTCATTTGGAAGGTCATCAAGAGGAGCATTTTCGAAGTCCAACAACTCCAAGAGCTTGAACTTTTTAAATTAATTGACCAGTGATGACTTTCTGATCATTATTTCATTCACATAAAAAAGAAAAACAGAGCAAATATCAGGGCATTTAGAATGAATCTCCAAAGTATTTATCGCATCATCGTGGATTAACAAGCGGCGAGCTTGTTCACTGACTGACAACATTTTACTATCCTCTAACAATCTAGAGGTTGTCCTCTTCAAGACTCGAAAAAAACTTCGCCATTTAGCTCTTGCTGCGATGATATGATGCAAGAATCCGTGGACTTTGCACATTCTTTGTGTGCCGTCATAATTTTATACGAGAGACTTGGACTAAGTTTCTGTTGATGAGATCATTTAGGTATATTTCTGCAGCTCGTTCCAATTTCTTGCCCACCTCTTCTTTTACAAAATCTTCTTCAGTGATCCACAACTTTGCTAACTTTACATCAGGAATTAGACAGTCCTTAGGAAAAATGCCAAAGTACAATAAGCAGAGTCCACTACGGGAAGAAAGCTCATCATAATTATGGTAGAAATTTCTTGCAACTTCTTCGATAAGGAACGGAGTTTTGCCAATCTCATCGTCAAAATTGTCAAGCAATTATGTCCATTCAGACATGAGGTCTTTGAATAGGCCGAGAAGTGGGTTATGGGTAATAATATCACTCATGGCCATAATGTCATGTATGGATTTATTAATTCAGTATTCTTGTTTTGTGACATGATTATTGATTATGAGCTTGTTAATTTGTTTTGTTCTCGATTCAGTTACTGCTCTGTTTCAACAATATCTGTCAATATTAATTCCATTTCCGTGCTTAATGGCACAAATTTCAAAAATTGGAAAGAGAACGTTATGATTGTTCTCGGTTGCATGGATCTTGACCTTCGCTTGAGAAGAACGGCCTGCACCTCTTAGTGACAAAAGTTCCATTGATGACAAGGTGAACATGGAGAGGTGGGACCGTTCAAATCGCATGAGTCTTATGATCATGAAACGTTCCATTCTGGAAACCTTTAGGGGATCAATGTCCAAAGAGAAAGATGCTACAAAGTTCCTTGAAGAAATAGAACAGCTTTTTGCAAAAAACGAAAAGGCTGAAATAAGTACCCTTTTGGCTAACTTTGTTTTAATGAAGTATAAAGGAAAAGGGAACATAAGGGAGTACATCATGGATATGTCTCATATCGCTTCCAAAATAAAGGCACTAAAGTTAGAGCTGTCTGAGGACTTGCTGGTGCATTTAGTTTTGATTTCTCTTCCTACACAATACAGTCAGTTTAAAGTGAGTTACAATACTCAAAAGGACAAATTGACTCTTAATGAGCTCATATCCCATTGTGTGTAAGAAGAGGAAAGGTTGAAGCGAAAAAGAACTTAAAGTGATAACTTAGTATCTGCCTCTAAGGACAAGAAAAGGAAAAGAGGAAAAGAAGCTGCAGTTGGGACATCACAGCATAAGGTGCAAAAGAAACAGGATGAGGAGTTTACCTGTTACTTTTGTGAGAAGTTTACTTTTTTATTTTTTATTTTTTATTTTTTAAGGTCTGATGGGAATATCACTGGTTCTCCCAGATTTCTGCAATTGGAAAAAAAAAAAAAAGCTCCATTTGGATTGCGTGTCCATTTTCGAAAAGAAAAAATTTCTTGTTTTAAAGAGAAAATATTTTCATTTTGAGAATAAGATGGTGTTTGGATGTGTAAAAAATTTTCTTTTTGAAAACAAAAATTTGTTTGGAATGAGAAGAAAATGATGTTTGGGAAATAGTGCATTGTGAGAAGATTTCAAAAAAATTCCTTTTCTTTTTTCAAAATGGGTAAGTTTGAAAATGAGATTTTTTTTATTTTTTATTTTTATGGGAGAATGACGGAAAAATTTGAGACAAACTTTTTTGTAAAAATTTTATAGTTTCAGAAAATGGACATGTCATCCAAACAAAGGATTAGATGAAAATTGAACATCCCTAGAATACCTTCCCTATTGAGTTAAAAGAGTGAGATTATTTCCAGAAAGAAGGCTGCTCATGAGTAGAGTACTGCACCAATGCTCTGTTGCAATTCTGCTAGTAAGTCAGACTTTTTGTTCTGCAGATTGATATATTTGTTTGTGTTTGTTTGTTTTTTTTTTTCCCCCCTAAAGAAATAAGCATGTATTTCTCTGAGTACAGATATTGTTGGTACAACTAGCAAATGGAAAACAAGAAACAATGTGTTTCTTTTTTTTTTTTTTTCTTTTTCTTTTCCCCTAAATCCAGGCCAGCCATCCAATGAGTAAGTAACTACTTTGACGAGGAAATTACAGAACTTGTCCTCACTGCCCTCTGAATCCTGTATCTATAGGGTCATGGAGTGGCTACATCATGCAAACACGAAGGCCTAAACCACATCGGACCATTACATCACGGTAGAAGAAGGTTTTCAGGCCATGGAGTGTGGCTACTGCAGTTTTTACACTCACTATCATTCAAGCAGTATGTTTCATCTGGTGTTCCGTTTACGAAGTAGCACAGTTTGCGAAGGTGTTGATCGGCATCAATATATTCCACACATAAATTTTTGAATGCAAAACAAACATTTATCTACCAAAGATGTTCGATTGCCCGTTCAAAATCGAAACTCCAATAATTATCATAATAGCCTTCCATAGACTATCATTTCCAATTTTCTATCAGTGCAGTTATTGCTCGTATTCAGTAGACATGTCATTTTATTAACTATGATAAACATTTCAAGCATTTGTCTCATGTGTATTTGCTTTCATGCAAGATACAGAAAAGTTTTACAATGATACACAAATGAAAGAAGTCTTTTAACAATCCATGACCAAATAACATAACGAGCGCAGAAAACATAAACACAAATTGACTAGAAATACAAACAGAGCAATGAGTAACAATCATAAACCATGTTCATGTGGAAACATAAATCAACTCAGGAGGATCTGGGATTGATTTGAGAAAATGACTTGCTTGGGCCTTTTGCCCAAATCTTTGACGAAGTTTTCTTACCAACAACACCTAAGACAGTGAAAAAATAAGTGAAAGATGTTAGTAAAGCGGTTAGACATGTCGAAAAATGATTAGTGCAAGCAGGGATGCAAAATCACATTCATAAAATCGCGCCAAAAAAAAAAAAAAAAACTTCTTTACAACTATAAAAGGAAAAGAACGAAAATCAAAATAATAGACTGGTTTCTCTTGAAAAGAAAATGGAAACGAACCAGAAAGAGCTTGAATCAGTATTCAACATCATCGGTGAAGTTACTATACTGATCACTCCATTCGGCATTTGAGGCTCTGGCTACTTCTTCGTCATCGTTGTAAAAGAAACTCAATTGACGGTCATATAATTCCACATTGCTTGTTGTTCTTACTAACCTTTTCAAACGATCCAACAAGTCAGGCTCCCCAAGCTTGAAGGACACATAACAGCTCCCAGAAATTCGATATCGGAAAACAACTGATGGTACATGCTCAATCTTCCAATAATCCAAGCCTCCTTCTGGTTGCAGACGTAGTACAAATTCATCGGACAAGTCATAAAATTCAAGAAGTTGGAGATTTTTTAGGTTTTGGATGTCGAATAACAAGTCATTTTGGCATGGTCCAACTCTTAGCACTTCTAACATCGGCAACGCGCCTCTTTCGATTCTCACCATCCTCAAATAATGTAGCTCTGTTAGAACAAGTTGCTTGAGTTTTTGAAAACTAACACCCTCGAAATGAAGTTGCTCCCCCTCATATGCCCGATGAAGCCAAAGAAACTTTAAGTTGGGCAGACACTGAAGAACTTTTAAGGGGTCCACAGCTAGTTTTGAGAAACTTAAACCCAACATGCTCAGATTCTGAAGCCCCAAAATCCAATCTGGCAATTTCTCTAACCGACCTTTCAAGACAAGACGTCTTAGCAGAGGAGGTGGAGATGAAATGGATTCCAAATCAAAAGTTTCGCGATCAGTGGACAAGTATAAGCTTAGAGATTCAAGCAGGTTCATCTTCTCTATGATGGAGCAGAGGGTGCTTACCATGTCTGCAGTCAGTTTTGAAATGCTCAAACATCTTAACTGTCTCAACTTCTCCAGCTCCTCTATGACAACAAGTGCACTACACTGCGCTTCAACAGTCATTAGAGTTTGTAAGTTCTCCAAGCAACCAATCCCTTCTTTTATCCGCACTCCGTGGACTGAATCCAAGTTATCTTGGTTGTTATGAGCGCTGGCCATAAGGTGTCGCAGTTTCCGAAGCTTTTGGATTTGGATTGGTAGCTCTTGCATTAGTGTATTTCTAACATCTAATGTTTGTAGATTGATAAGTCGACCCACAGACTTTGGAAGCTTCTTCACTTTTGTATTTTTTAAGCTCAAGTATTTCAGGAATGATAACTTTCCAATTTCCTTTGGTAGCTCATCAAGAGGAGCATTTTCGAAGTCTAACAACTCCAAGAGCTTGAATCTTTCGTCTACATTTACAACAAAAGACTTTCTCATCATTATTTGATTGACATCAGAAAGAAAAACAGTGGAAGCAATAGGCTGCTCAGAAGTCATCTCCAAAGAACTTTTCGTGTCACCATAGAAGCAGCGAGTTACATCATTCGGAAATATTGTAGTCCTTGTCTCCCTCAAGACTTCAAAAATTCGGTCCCTTTGAGCATTTGATGAGATGATATGATGCATGAAACCATGGACTCTGCACATTCTTTCAGTGCCATCATAGTTTATACAAGAGACCTGGACCAAGTTTCTATTGATGAGGTCATTTAGGTATGTTTCTGCAACTTGTTCTAGTGTCTTGCCCATCTCTTCTTTAACAAAACCCTCAGCAATCCACAACTTAACTAGCTTTACATCAGGAATAAGATAGTCTTTAGGAAAGATGCCAAAGTACATTAAGCAAAGTCTGCTACGGGAAGGAAGCTCATCGTAATTATGATAGAAAACTCTGCAAACTTCTTCAACTTGGAAGGGACTCTTGCCAATCTCATCTTTGAAATTACGAAGCTGCACTTGCCATTTAGACACTCTCACTGCCGATCTCCTCTTTGTCATGAGGTCGCCCAGAACCCAAATAACAAGTGGCAATCCTTTGCAGCTCCTAAGAGCTTCAAGGGACAACATTTTTAGCTCATGCTGATTGCCAGGATCATGACGCCATATGAATTCAGAGAAGTTGAATAATTTTAAAGCCATTTCTTCAGACAAAGGTTGTAGTGTTTGAACATTATCACAAGCCGCAGCAATGACATCGTTACGTGTAGTGATGATTATTCTACTACCTTTGTTGTTATCCGGAAAAACATCGTTCATAGCTTGGAAAAAATCTTTTTGCCAAACACCATCAAAAACAATCACATACCTCTTCTTCATCAAGTATCGGTTCAAGCGACTAATTAGCTCTTCTACCGTGTCTATTTCCCCGTCAAGACAGTCTCCATACGGCAAATCAGTTCTGTTATATTCCTGAATAGATTATCAAAGTCATAGCATTGAGACACATTGATCCAAGCACGGCAATCAAAGTGTTGTTGAACATCTTCACTTTGGTAGACAACACTAGCAAGAGTGGTCTTACCAACTCCTGCTATCCCCACCAATGATATCACCGATCGTGTGGCTGTGGATGATTCTCCAACCAGCATCCTTACAAGATCTTCCTTTTGGGATTTAATACCCACTAGTTCTTCTTCCAGACAGACACGGGGAAAATTCTCCAACAAACTTGTGCTTCTTCTGGGTCCTTGTGAATATTTTGTCTCCAACTTGGCAAACATTTCGTGAATCTCCTCGACTACGTCTTTTCCGAAAACACTAGGACTGGACGCTTAGGTAGTTGCTGCTGCAGTTGTTCGAGGTTTGAAGGTATGTGTCCAACACGAATTTCACACTTTCCCACAACTCCTTCAATTCCTTGAAGCCAGATATGTCAACTGCCAGCCACGGTCTGTAGGAAACAACGATGGTAGCACGGAGAATCCGCAGGTCGAGTTTCAGACTCTCAGCCTCTGCTTCAGCTCCTCTGAACAACTTTGCTTCATCCTTCAGCAACCCAAGTATCTTGTCAACGACACCAACAGTACGCTCCAACAACCGTGCCATTTCTAGGCGGTGCTCGGCGTCTCAAAGCCAACGTGCAATGGGCTATCAAACGTGCTCCGATCAGATCAACGACTTCAGATCTGCGATGTGATCTTAGACGATTTCTGGGAAAATCTTCAACGACTGTTTTTTGTTTCGGAAGGAGCCTTTCCCAAATGTTGTCTTTTGTTACTCGGTTGAGTCCTCTTCATGTCATATTGTCTATGTTATCCAATGAAATGTTTTATTTATTTATTTTTATGTATTTATTTATCGTGCTCCTCCTCCTTTCTTCTTTTTCGAAGTTCATTAATGCCTTTCTTTTCCTTTAAGAGGGTGAGAGACTGGTAGATATAGTTATCATTCTGGAGGACCATCCATAGTTCCCATCTACTTTTCTTCTTTTTCGAATGTAATTAATGCCTTTTTTTTTTTTTTTTTTTCTTTCCTTGCTTCCTTGAGAGGGAGAGACTGTGGTAGTTATCATTTGAGGGGATCATCCATAGTTCCCAGTATTAGGTGTGATGATGCTATCCCAGAACGCAGACTTTTGGGTGGCAAATTAAGTATTATGAGCCAGGCCCATGAGATCCTTGCTCTTCTCTATCTTTGTGGCTCCACTTTCGTTTAGCCCCATTTGGAATATAAGTTGGAAGTGATGTTTAGGTGTGGATGTATGTGTGTTCAATAAAAATGTGAATCAAAAATAAATTATGATATTTGAATAGTATAAAATCTGAAATGTGTTCAGAAAAAATAGGTAAAATAATTCTTGATTTGTTCGTTAATCATTGTGAGCGTTTAAAGACAAGAAACATCTTATTTTGACTTTAAGTAAGAAAGTTGTGGATTTTAAAATTTTGGTTCTATAGAAATTGAATAGCAAGAAGAGAGATGTGGTATTTTTAAAGTAGTTAATTAAAGCTGGAGTTTTTAAAAATCAATCTAGAAAACATTAGTTGGAACTTCTATTCCAAATGGGTCCTTTACATTCATCCTCATTCTCTTATAAAAAAAAATTCACTCTCTCAACTTAAATTATTGAAGCTTTCAAGTTAGGATGTTCACTGATAGAATTAAGTGGATTTGACTCAATTCGTTTACCAATCCATAGTTAAGGGTAAAAAGAAACTTAAGTTTCACATCGTAAACATACAACAACAATAACAGACAAATAAAGATATAGGATCACTTCACTTGATAAGTTGACATTTTAAGTTCTCTCTTTATCTTCATACGGTATTAGAGCCAAACAAACTCAAGCGAGCATCGTGATCCATCCAATACAATATTGATGACTCCAAAAAGATAGCACCATCTTGTGGGGCCGTCTGAAGGATAAAAAAAAAATCACATGTCTCATATTGTAAACATGTCACAACAATAACAAACATATAAGAATATTAAGTTACTCAACTTAAACAGGTTGACTTTTTAAGATGGAAGCATAATCCCTTAATAGTCTCAAATTCCTATTCTTCTTTCTAATCTTCACATCCATAACCTTTGGAAAGAGATTTTCTCAATCCATTACCTCATATATATATTGCATAAAATAATCATTTAGAATAATTAATTACCTATTAGCAATAATTATCTTTGAGGACTTTGTAAGTTCTTTCATACAACTAAAGTCCTCGTAAGGAGATCGGTATAACCTCAAAAGGCTTCTCTATTTAAGGCCTCTTAACTCACATTTTCAAATATTCACTTATTTTTAATAATATAGAAAAAAAAAATCCAAAATGACGTTAACTCTGATCGGCGTTTCAAACGGGTTCTAAACAAATAAATAAATTTGAGGTGGTCCAGTCAATGCTTGACGAGGACTAGCTAGAGGAGATTTGTCTCTAGAATATTGCCAAGTTCTCATTAAATAATATTACTTTACGACTTAATCCCTCACGCCTCACGCACCTTCTTGGAAGATGTTATGTTACCGACTCTTTTTTTCTTTTTCTTTTTCTTTTTCTTATTCTTTTTTTTTTTTTGGTCAATTGAAAATGTTGTTTCATTGCATTATTGGCTACGCGTCATCCTCCTATTGAGATGGTAACCAACAGAGTCGACCAAGTAAAGACTAGGAAAGTTCGAGGAAGTTTTGCTCCGTTTCATTGTCAAGTAACATACCATGCCATTTTTTCTTTTAAGTATAAATAAAAACATGATAGGGGACAAGAATCTTTTAGTATTTGTTACTCATTTTAAAAAGATTTTATTTTAAAATTTAGGCTTGTATGCAAGAATGTTATAAATTTGACATCTCCTACTGTTTATACTTATTATAATATTAAAGTTGATAATTTTACTATTATATAACACTAAAACTATCAATTTTAATGTTAAAATAGGTAAAATTATAAAGAGGTATTCAAATCATGACTCTCTACCTAATTTTTTCTATAATTTAATATTTTAGGATTGGTGTTTAGGATAAAGGAAAAAAAAAATGTTGGCTGTGGATCTTAAAACGGTAAAATTTTTAAATTAAAATGAAAATTTTTTGGAATTTTTTTTTAAATTAGGTTCAAAATTATATACCAAACCAAGGGCTTACTCATTTAGCAAAGTATTTCAACAAAAAAAAAAAAAAAAAAAAAAAAAAAAACCTTAATTAAACATTGATAAAATCACAAAAAGATTGAATATCGATTAAAAAGGTTGCTTTTCATATTTTAAATTTGTATAAAATATACATTGTAAACTTGCCAAAAATGTTTTATAAAATTTTTTTCCCATATTATTTTAGAAATTTCGATAGAAATTTGAAAATATCAAAGTAAATTTGTTCATAAGTGTAATTTTGAGACGCATTAGCAGGCGAAACATAAGAAAATATATAATGAATAGTGTCTGTATCAATGGACTAGAAAACAAGAGATAAAATTCACTAATAAATTACGCTACAAATGAATTGTGTATAATAAAAGTTGTAATTACAAAATGGGGTAAGTTACTAAAAACTATCAAGTTTGCTTCAATGAAAATATTTCCTAATATGTATGTAAATATAAATAACTACAAAACTCCCGATAGACAAACTATACCAAAAAAAAATATAAAAAATATAACCTTTTTCTAACAGTGTTAATATAATTTTTTAGACTCCAGTGTTAACATAATTTTCACAAATTTACATGTAAAAGTAAAACATGTTGGTGAAAAAAAAAAAAAGTCTCCCAAAAAAAAGAAGGAAAAGAACAAATTTTATGAATTCACATATGTTTTAAAGATGTGCTTTAGAATTGTTCTAAATTAAATATATATATTATATATATATATATATATTGTTTAGTATTCACTCTTTCGTATGTTTTGGGCATATTTAATAGTGCTATTTTTTGTAGTTTGTGGGTCAAATATTATTTTAATAAAATTATGTTTCTAGATATTTTGTAATCTTTTATCCTTAATATTTAACACATTTATATATATATTAATACATGTGTGAATAATATTACATATATAATAGATATACTTTATTATCTTTTATAATATTACATGAATATATATAATTATACAATCTTTAATCTCTAATCTTTAACACATATATATAGTATATAATATTACATATGCATATATAATAAAAGTGCAAATGTGATTGAAGATATAACCTAAGAGTTATATCAAACTTGACTTCCCTGACTTCACCTTAGTCACCTAAAAGGTATAGAGTTCGAATCCTCCTATCTTAAGTTAAAAAAAAAAAAAATAAAAATAAAAAAGCGAGATGCTGATTTTTTGTCTCTAATCCAATACTTGTGAGTCTTCCGATATAATTTTTTATTTTTTTTTTTTACTTTTGCTTGCTCTTTTAGTGTTCTTATTATTAGTATTTTTGTTTCTTTACCGTTATTAAAATTATTCTTTTCAAATGCATCCACATTTAAACATTTTTTCTTACAACCCTCTCATATAATATTTTAGATAATAAACTATTTACGTACACGCTCCAACTAGTTATTCAAAAAAGTAAAAAGTCCCCAAAAAAAAACAGGAATGAACAGGGACAAATTTTATGAATTCACATATTTTTAAAGATGTGTTTTAGAATTGTTCTAAATAAATATATATATTGTTTAGTATTCTCTCTTTCGTATGTTTTGGGCATATTTAATATTGCTATTTTTGTAGTTTGTGTGTCAAATATTCTTTTAATAAAATTATGTTTCTAGATATTTTGTAATCTTTTATCTTTAATCTTTAACACATTATATAATAATACATGTGTGAATAATATTTCATATACATAATAT
The DNA here is from genome assembly GCA_008635985.1 of Ficus erecta. NCBI lineage: Eukaryota > Viridiplantae > Streptophyta > Magnoliopsida > Rosales > Moraceae > Ficus > Ficus erecta. The sequence continues at coordinate 55,097 of BKCH01002149.1, forward strand.
ATATACTTTATTTCTTTTATAATAACATTAATATATAAATATATAATCTTTTATCTCTAATCTTTAACACATATAAATAATATATAATATTACATATGCATTTTTTTTCCTTTTGCTTGCTCTTTAATTTTATTATTATTATTTTGCCCTTATTAAAATAATTCTTTTCAAATATATCCACATTTAAACTGTGACGACCCGACCTTTCAGGCCGTCGCTTAAAATTTGCTTACTTGGTTTTTCATCTATTTAAATCGTTACTAGTTCATTTCTAGATCTTCAAATTTTCAGGGAAATATTTTTTTGAAAACTTTATTTACGGAAGAAGTGATTCTTTAAAAATCATAATAATTAAAATTAGTTTTAAACAAAACATACTAACATAACAATTCATATTCAATCATACCGGCGTCTAATTAAGTCTTTCATACCTAAGTATTAAAATGTACTAACATCAAAACAATATTTAACAAATCCTCAAAATCATGTGCGGAATATAAGAATGTGGGTGGCATCCATAGAACCCATCACACTTTCACCCATCACGCATCCACACCGTCAGTCCATCAATGCTTAATATGTCATAGGCAACTTGCCTGAATTATCTATAGTGCAAAACGTAAAGGGGTAAGAAACTCATTAAGCATAGACATACAATCCCACATATGCATACAATTGAAAATGCATGGCAGATTATGTAATTATCCATTTATTTATTCAACATCATATGGGCCCTTGTATTCCTACCGGGGGTGCACGCGATCTTAAATGGGGAAGACGGGGGAGCAACCCAATCCGTCAACACGCAAGATCATAACTTTAACTTCATTGATCCTTATTTTCTCTCATTTGACCAGAGGCAAATATCATAGGCAACTTGACTAAATTATCAATGCTTAATACGTCATAGGTAAATTGCCTAAATTATCTATAGTGGGAAACGTAAAGGAGTGAGATAAACTCAGTAAGCATTAGACATATTAAGCATCAATGCTTAATATGTCATAGGCAACTTGCCAAAATTATCTACAGTGGGAAACGTAAAGGGGTTAGATAAACTCAGTAAGCATAGACATACAATCCCACAAATGCATACAATTGAAAATGCATGGCAGATTATGTAATAATCCATTTATTCATTCAACATCATATAGGCCCTTGTGTAATAACCAAAATTTTACTGACTCATGATTTCCTTATATGTAAAGGCATTTAAGTCGGTACTATGTGTTTATGTGATATTTCATGAAAATTATGAATATCAATGTGAAATTCATAATTTTATTATTAGAATATGTTTGAGTTCTTATAGTATCATAAGACTCGATTATGATTTGTGTTTTTATTCTGGCTTAAGTATGACCAGAATAACTCATGATCTATATAAAACGGTACTGCAGTATAATAAGCAGTATTGAAATTATACTACAGTCGATCATCATTACGGATGCAGAGTTAAGAATAAGGTATGGGATTGCTTTAGAATAATCAAGAGTAATATTTGAGCAATGAGGACTAAGTAGTTTCAAGTCTTAAGAAAAATCCATACGCGGTCTAGTTAAGTGCAGATGAATTCTGGACTACAGTTCAGTATGACTGTACTATTTATAGTTAAAACAGTATTGGTACTAGTTGGATTATTAAGAAAAGGACTGTTTATTAGGAGGGAATGCCAAACATGGCATTACTTGGAGGCCAAGTAAGTAAAGATAAATATGTAAATTTTGGGATTTTTGAAAATATGGGGAAATGAATATGAGGATTTGGGACTGATTTGAGAAAATGACTCCAGCTTGATCCTTTAGTCGAAATCTTCGAGAAGCTTTTCCTACCGATAAAAAATAAATCAATTAAAAAGAGAGAATGATGTCAGTGGAACAGCATGGATGTTTAATAATGATTAGTGAAAGAAGAGACGGAAATTCTGATCTATAAAATCAAGCCAAAAAAAATAAATCTTATTTACTGCTATAAATAGAAAAGAACGAAAATGAAAACAAATAAGAGTAGTTTCTCTTGAAAAGAGAAATTGAAACTAACCAGAGGATATTGAATCAGTCTACAAATCATCAGTGCAGAAACTATACTGGTCGCTCCATTCAGCATTCGAGGGCCTGGCCAACTCTTCGTCATCATGGTAAAAGCAACTTAGCTGACGGACGTATAACTCCACATTACTAGTGGTTCTTACTAACCTTTTCAAACGGCCCAACAGCCAGGTTCACCGAGCTTATACGACACATAATGGTTACCATGAATTTGATAACGGAAAACAACAGTTGGTACATGCGTAACCTTCCAATAATCCGAGCCTCCTTCCGGTTGCAGACTAAGTACAAATTTTTCAGAGAGTGTTTAACATGTCTGTAGTCAACTTTGAAATGCTCAACCATCTCAATTGTCTCAACTTCTCGATCTCCTCCATGGCACCAAGTGCACTACTATGATCATCCACAGTCATCAGAGTTGTAAGTTCTCCGAACATCCAATCCCTTCTTTTATCTGCACTCTGTGGACTGTATCGAAGCTAACTTTGCTGTTATGAGCGCTGGCCATAAGGTGTCAAAGTTTCTGAAGCTTCCGGATGTGGATTGGTAGCTCACGCATCGACGTGTTTCTAACATCTAATGTTTGTAGATTGATCATCCAACCCACAGACTTCGGAAGCGTCTTAATATTTGTATTTCTTAAGCTCAAGTATTTCAAGAGGGATAAGTATCCCACTTCATTTGGAAGGTCATCAAGAGGAGCATTCTCAAAGTCCAACAACTCCAAGAGCTTGAACTTTTTAAATTATTTGACCAGTGATGACTTTCTGATCATTATTTCCTTCACATCAAAAGAAAAACAGAGCAAATATCAGGGCATTTAAAAGGAATCTTCAAAGTATTTATCGTATCATCGTGGATTAACAAGCGGCGAGCTTGTTCACTGACTGATAACATTTACTATCCTCTTAACAATCTAGAGGTTGTCCTCTTCAAGGCCCGAAAAAAACTTCACCATTTAGCTCTTGCTGATGATATGATGCAAGAATCCGTGAACTTTGCACATTCTTTGAGTGCCGTCATAATTTAACAAGAGACTTGGACTAAGTTTCTGTTGATGAGATCATTTAGGTATATTTCTGCAACTCGTTCCAATTTCTTGCCCGCCTCTTCTTTGACAAAATATTCTTCAGCGATCCACAACTTAACTAACTTTACATCATGAATTAGACAGTCCT
>BKCH01002150.1:0-226739 GCA_008635985.1 Ficus erecta
AGATACGAGCTCGTTATATCCAAGTCTATATAAAATCTGCATTCTGAAAACAGAAAATATGGATAATATAGTCACAACCTTGCATCAAAATACATAACATTCATATCCTGACAATTCAGCTCCATCATGGAAAGTATGTTCTATCGTTTCATAAATAGTTTCTATTATGAATTCAACATGATGGGACCAAACTCTTCGCCACAAAAATTCGCCATAGGCAAAAGGCTGTTGATGAGATACAAAGCACAACAACAGAGAAATTGAACAGAAACTTGAGAATCTTTTGAGAAGAAATGAAAAATTAAAGCCACCAATCAAGAACCCTAAATCAGTGGAGTTCGAGAGGACCACTACTCCCCCCAACTTGGTTCCCAAAACCAATTGTATTCAACAAAACAATTGATTAAACTACGCAAAAACAACTAACCGATCTTATATACAACCGATCATATCCGCTCTGATTCTGAATCTGATTCTGTAAGGCTTGTCCTTGTTCTGGTTCTGAGTCTGAATCTGATTCTGATAGGCTGGTTTCAGTATCAGAGTCTGAGAGTTAGAGCACATAGAGAGTCTGATCATTGACTTCATCATCAGCAAAGAAAATAGATTCCACTTCATTGTCTGAGAGTGAAAACCCAGTTGCGTCTCTGATGTGAGCGATCATCTTTTGTGATTTGGCCTTAGGACAATTCTTCATGAAATGGTTTTTACTTCCACAGATGAAACATCTGGTTGGTTTTCTCGTTCCAAAGCTTCTTCCTTTACGTAGGAACTTCCATGAACCTTTCTTTTTGGAGAAGAACTTGTTTCGTTTGAAACCTTTCTTCTTTCTGAATTTTCTGGGGGAGGCTTGGAAGAGCATGATGCGCATGTGCATCCTGGAGTAGGATTGCTGGGGCACTTGGTGTAGAGCTCCTTGTTGGTACAGACTTTATCAAGATTCTTCGTCTGCTTTATATGTTCTTGGAGAAACTTGTTCTGCGAGCACATCTTGTCTATGGCTTTGATAATAAGTTGGCAGAGTTCTCCAAACGTTGTGTCTGCAATCTTTTTGTTGGCGGTTGATAAGAGTCTGAATGTTTTCTTCTCTTAGAGTAAAGGTCTAGGGCCTGCTATTGGAGGCTGCTGTTGTTGATGCTTGAGGCTGTCGGGGTGGTTGATTTACTTCATCTGGATGTTTCAGTGTTTGGGGTTTCCATGGTTGAGAAAAACAATATACTTTTCAGAGTATGTATAATCCGTTATAATTCTATACAATTCTTCCAGGCTCTGATACCACTTTCCTGGATGCCTGGTACGATCAGTAGGGAGATAGTCTAAAAGGACTTAAATCTCCTGACAGAGATCTCTCTCTCGCCTAAAGAAGAGACTTAAAAACCTTGCAACTGTATTAGCTCTAAAGTGACACCTTTGCCTGGACAAGCATTGACAGTCTAAAGGCTCTTGAGTCTCCTATCACTGAGAGAGCTAACTCTGACAAGGTATTAAATCCTAAAAAACTATTCCTATACTAATAATACCAGTGTGATGACTGTTAAATTCTTAACAGCAGAATATGATACCTGGATCATTGTATAAGACTATAACAGATATACAGGGACTCCTAAAGTATATCAGAAAATATTTAGCTAGACATGATTGAGGAAATGGAAATCTTATTCAGAGAAAATTTCTTACATTTGATGCCTTCTCAAGGAAGGAGAATGCCTCTTATATAGAGGAGGCCAGTGAAGGGGGTTTGGATCTGAAATCCGGAATTCAAACCTATTTTACAAATAGTAGAGACAATAATTAAAGCCGAGACAGGTGGCCGACAAAAACAAAAGTAATTCGCTGGAATCACGTGGATAGAAGAAAAGTCGGTTTATGCCGACACTAAAAAATAAACTAAAGTACTATAGTTTTTGGACAGGTGGCTGGAGAATCTTTATCCCTCGAGGTAGTGCTAGATGACGTAAGGGCTTACGTCTGAGGAGGCTGAGCTGGTTGTTGGGTGGCGTCATGGCTATCATCACCAGCTGGATTTATTGATCGGCTCATAGCTTGGGCTCATGTTGGCTTTTTCGGCTTGTTCAGCTGCTTCAATTGCTTTTATCTCGTCAATGACTTATAGAACCTCTTGACGGTTTTCTTCATCCTCCTAAAACTTATCTGTATACCACTCCATATTACAAAGCCTGTGAATGCTTTGTGGAGGAGAGCAGTGGGTTTCTCTTGATATGTGGTATTTGAATGAACAACTCTGGGTGACTTGTGGTTGTTTTTGGGGAAGACCGTTGTGATGACAGTTCCTGCATTCAGGGTTGTCTGCATAGTTGCAATAACAGTCTTCACACTGGTATTATTAGTATAGGAATAGTTTTTCAGGATTTAATACCTTGTCAGAGTTAGCTCTCTCGTTGATAGGAGACTCGAGCCTTTAGACTGTCAATGCTCGTCCAGGCAAAAGTGCCGCTTTAGAGCTAATACAGTTGCAAGGTTTTTAAGTCTCTCCTTTAGGTGAGAGAGAGATCTCTGCCAAGAGATTTAAGTCCTTTTAGACAATCTCCCTACTGGTCGTACCAGGCGTCCAGGAAAGATTTTAGTGTCGACAGAAACCGACTTTTCTTTTATCCACGTGATTCCAGCGAATCACTTTTGTTTTTGTCGGCCACCTATCTCGGCCTTAATTATTGTCTCTACTATTTGTAAAATAGGTTTGAATTCTGGATTTCAGATCCAAACCCTCTTTTCTGGCCTCCTCTAAATAAGAGGCATTCTCCTTCCTTGAGAAGGCATCGAATGTAAGAAATTTTCTCTGAATAAGATTTTCATTTCCTTAATCATGTCTAGCTAAATAATTTCTGATATACTTTAGGAGTCCCTGTATATTTGTTATAGCCTTATACAATGATCCATGTATCATATTCTGCTGTTAAGAATTTAACAGTCATCACACTGGTATTATTAGGATATGAATAGTTTTTTAGGATTTAATACCTTGTCAGAGTTAGCTCTCTCATTGATAGGAGACTCAAGAGCCTTTCGACTGTCAATGCTCGTCTAGGCAAAGGTGCCACTTTAGAGCTAATACAGTTGTAAGGTTTTAAGTCTCTCCTTTAGGTGAGAGAGAGATCTCTGCCAGGAGATTTAAGTCCTTTTAGACTATCTCCCTACTGATCGTACCAAGGTTTTGATCTGTATATGAAGAAGCCAGGATTAAAAATCCTTCCTCAAAACCATTAAACAACTCATAAAACCCACCCCCAGAGCAGTAAGAGAATACACACTACTCACAACCCTCACTTACTCTCTTTAACCTTCATAGAGTAAGCGAACACATGGGTTGGGCTGCGGGGGGGACGGTCCAACACATGTAACATCAAGACTAGTGCCTTGTAGCACTAACTCATTTATGTGTGACATTTTCCGTTAATACTTGTCACTTTTAGTAAAAGATCCAAAAACTAACATGTTATCCATATCGTTACATCTAGATCAACTAGTAGTTACAATAGTCTGGGGAAGGGGAAAAAAATAAATAAATAAGAGCTACATCTATTGGACCTGTATGGCTGTCAAATGGGAGACTCATATATAGATATATACATATTTAAATATGTCTGTATTTGTATATAAAGTCCAACAAATTCATTTTAAAGATCAATTCTCTGAAAATGAGAAAGAAATGAACAGCGAAAGTAGAAATATCAGATGCAGTAGCCTAAAAATCGGCTACTGCTGAATACGAAATTCAGTAAATTGTATTTTCCAAATTCACAAAGATCTTGCCTTTATAGTTATAAAAATGTTAAACCATCTAAACAATTTGAACCCATTGGATATGAAGGAAAAAAAAAAACCCAACCAACCGATCAAAATTCCAATAAATAAAACAGAATCTAATAGCCAAGCACCTTGAGTATGAGTATTTTGCTCAAGAAAAAGTCATTAATAAAACAAAAAATCCAGGCAAAGAAAAGTCACCAGATTTTTGCCATCGACAAGAACACGATTCTGAGAGCGAATAACACGCTTAACAACACCAGTTTCGCCTTTATTTTTGCCCCTAATTATCATCACCTGAAATTCACAAACACAAAGAAATTTAATATACATACCTATATATATATATATATATATATCCATTTAACAGATATTATAAAGGAAAATATTTTCATCTTCCGGTTTACATTATCTCCTCTGAGAACCTTCCAGTGCCTAAATAAGATTTTGAGCCGCTTACCAAGCCATATTCGTTCTCAACGCAACACCTAAAAGGTAGATATATATATTATATTTATATACACACATGCAAATATATTAGCAAAACCCTTGGCCAACGTTGGCAAAAACATATGGTTAACAAGAAAATCATGAAGGAAAAACTTAATAATCCCATTACTCATAATGAGAATTTTGGGATTACACTTTTAGAACAGAAATGAACAAGGAAACACAAATCGAAAAGAGAAATTAAAGATTAAGGATAGTCAAGAGAGAAAACCATACCTCAAAATTTGAACTTGCTTTCTGAAAAGTTTTGCTACAGAAATTGGCCTTCTTCTACTCGCACATCGCTCTAGCCGACCACCCACCTTCCCTTTTCAAGCCCCCACAAGGCTAGATTCGTAGCAGGACTACGGAGCCCCGTCACCCTCCAACCCACCCCTCCAGTCCCTAAGCGTGGTTGATATGGGATTTGTAGTTCGCCCAACAAAAGCTGTTGTTTTTTTATAAAGTTTTCGCTTTTGCTTTCGGTCTAGAAAAAAAAAAATATATGATTTTTCAATAAGTGTTTAGAATCAAAGAGTTTTTAGGATCAAAATTATATTTAAAATTTTTTAATAAGTAATAAAAATATTAAAGTAAAATTTATAATACCTAATTTAAATTTTGTTGTAAGTTTTAAAGTCTATTCAAAAGAGTTTTTGTTAGAAGCTATAATTTTTGAATTTGACAGGAAGTACTTCTGGAGATTGAAAATTTTTCTAACAGATCATCCAAACACTTTTATAATCTGTTTTGGAACCTAAGAAGTCAAAAACATATTCTAGAAAGCTCTACCAAACAAGCCTGTATTTATCATCATGCCACCATTATTAATGGCGATATCTACTCTTATATTAATAGCAACATACAATCACGTAGTCAGGATTTATTGGTAGGGTTCAAAAAAAAATTTTTTTTAATCAAAATTATATAACATATATCGAAAATCCTTACCTTTTTTCCTGTTCTATCCAAATGACCTAAAAAGTAACCAGCACCTCTCTTTTAAAGACCTAACGGAAATTCTTATATGCAAAACAGTAAAAAATCATTTCATTCTTTTAAAAATTAATTGTTTCTCTACTTCTTTTTTTTTTTTTTTTTTCTCAAATTTAATTCAGTAATTATTCTATACCATCAAGAATTATTTCTTCATTTTTCTTCCGATTTAACTATTTCATTGTTTTAAATCTTCAAGTATATTTGTAACAGCTTATATCAGCTCGTTTCTACTGCATCTTTCCTAAACCCAACATGAAAAAAAAAAAAAAAAAAAGTTACTAGAATACATAAATTAAGTAATATAATTAAATTTCCTAAACCCAATATGAAAATGAAAGAATTAGAATACATAAATTAGAAATTGAAATAGAAGTGGAAAAAAAAAAGGATTATAAAGGGAAGAAAGAAAAGGAGAAGGGAAAAAAAAATCTCACCTTCAATAATAGAGTAAATTTCCAATCTTCTTTGAACCTTGAAAAAAAAAAAAAAAAAAAAAAACTAAGATTCGTTATGTCTCTAGAAATTTGTTTGGGAGTGGTGGAATAGCAAAGTGAAGAATTGGTTTCCTTTAAAAGCTTTTAGTTTATATAGAGACAAAATATTACTTAGCATAAGGAGCTAGTCTTTTAAAACACTGGGCCTATTAAAATTGTAGCTCATATTTATATTTTGATCAAGCCACTATGTCCACTAATATTTATGAATTAAATAAAATTGTTTTATTTCTTAAAATCTAAATTGTTTGTTCAATAAAATATATAGAACTATTAATTTAAGAGGGTCAAGACTAATTTATACACATACTTACTATATTAAAATTAAAAAAATAATTTATTAAATAAATACAACAACAATAATAATGATGATAATAATAATAATAATAATAACATAAAAAATATAAGGGGACGATAACCCCCTCCCCCGTCCCTCTGTCATTCGCGACATATGCCTTTTGTGTAAATTAATTTTATCGGCAATTTATTTTGCTGAGTTATTTTTTTGGGTTAGATAAATAGTGAAACAAAAACAATAAAAGTAAGAGATATTATATGCCAATCTGCAAGGACAAATTGGTTCCAAGTCTTTCTTTTTTTTTTTTTTTTTTTTTTTATAAAGAAACTAATAAATTATAGCACATAATATTTTTTATAGGCACTTTCAAAATATTATAATATGATTTTAAAAAGATGATAAATTATAGTATATTTTTATGAAAAAAATCCTTGAATTTTCTAGTAAATAACAAATTTACGGATAAATAATATTAGGTTTTAATGACGGTGTCAGCACCGGCGATATCAAGGAGAGAGAGTCGCATTAGAGAGAAGAGAGGGAAGGAGTTGGAGAGATAATTTCAATATTTTCATGTATAATTAATACAAATATGATATTTATTACTAATCTTTAAAACTTATTTACTACAATTTTAAAAGAGTTTCCAATATATTATTTGGCTCTCTTTTTTTTTTTTTTTTTTTCTCCCCCCCCCCCCCCCCCCCTTTTTTTTCTCCCCTTAAGTTAGAGCCGAAAGAAAAATTCCATTCCTCTAAAATAGAAAACTAGCCAATTAGGGGAATAGGGGGGAAAAGAACTTCGCAATTAAAGAGAAAAATTTTGCAATCTAAGGTCTCCAATATTAGGAAGAAACCAGAAACAAATGTCTATCCGCATCTCAAAAAAAAAAAAAAAAAAGGTATTTATTGTATATTATATTTTAAAAACCAAAATTATATAACTTTTCTTGATTAAGCATTGATTTTCAAGACTTAAATAATAATGTTACTTATTTAATTCACTCACGTAACAAAATTTTATTTTTTTGAATAAGTACGAGATTTAAATTAAACCCTTCGTAGAATTAGAAAGAAATTATCCTGAAGTAATTTGAAACGACCAAACATTTTGGTGGTAAAAAAAATAATTCTACTTTTTTTTTTCCTTAAAATTTTTCTTCTACCGTGATGCCATAGAAATTCATAAGCATAATTCATGAATTATTATTATGATTTCTTCATTAATATGCTCTTAATGAATTATCTTGATGAATTTCAAATTTCAAGATCGACTGATAATATATGTATCATCGGTGTGATGATGTCGATGATTTAACAATGTTAAATTTCTCTATTTAAATGAGAAATTTTAAATACATAAAATATGAGATGAACGACATAAAAAAAAATTTATACGAAAAATTAATTATGTCGTATTAGAGGGATAACGGTAAATTTTAGGAAGAACCCCGATTTTTTTTATGAGTAGGTCAATTTAAGGATCTTAGTATTTATTTTGATGATATCAATAGTCAAGCTTTGAAACTATGATTGGGAATTAATGTGTCACATGGATAGAAGATGAATTATTAGTATTTACTCTTAGGAAATCCAAAGGTGGAAAATTGATCAAAAATTGTGCTTGATTTGAAATCAATGGTGTAGATTTTATGTTAAGGGATCCTAGGCAAATCAATGGCCAAGCTTTGAATGATAAGTGACCAATGAGAGCTTAAGGTGAGGATAGGTGTGATGGAAGATCCAATGGATGAGAATGAAGATGACAACTTGGATCAAGGGTGGAAATTGGAAGAAAGAAAAACAAAAATGAAAATGAGAAAGCCATGGGTGGATCCGGATTTTTGGTTCAAGAAACAAGGGGAAATGTGAACAAAGGAGAAAAGAAGAAAGTGTTGCATGCATGCAACCTTGTATAAGACATGGCATGGTTTATTTAGACAAGTTGACCTAAAGAATAGACAAGTGAAAGTGACATATTGTCTTAACTTTATTGAACCAAATTTCATCCAAAAACCCTCCCAAAGTGCCGGCCATTCAGGGGCTGATTCAGCCAAATATTTTTCAAATTTCCTCCCTCAAAAGACAGCTCTCTCAAGGCCAAAGTTGGCTAAGCACAAACCCCTAACACCCCATTTTCTTTCTCACACAAGTTAAGCACTCAAACCCTAACTCTCTAACCACCACCAAGCTCTAAACAAAACCAAGAACCACCAACACTATTCTCCATCTCCAACACATCTCTAGTACCCTCCTCCATCCATTTTCAAGCTCTAAGAAACCCTGTTCCGAAGATCGAAGAAGTGAGAGACGGAGTTAGAGGACGTTTCACTAAAGGTAACCTAGCGGTATTCTTCATGTTGTAGTTTTTTTGGGAGAACTAAAGCATGATATTTAGTTATGATCTTAATATTAGACTTCTTCTTACCTAGGAAAAGTTTTGTGAAGAACTTGGAAGGTTCGAGATCTTAAAGGATTCCCGGAGCATTTCGGTAAGATCTATGAACTTTGTTGAAGTTTGTGGTTGTTGTGGTAATATGTCATGCATTAGAAGCTTTGGTATAAAAAATAAATTATGTATTAAGATTCTACAGAGGATAAGCTTCATTTTAGACTTTGGAATCACTAGATTTTCTTTTATATGTCAAAAGTTATGTGCCTTTGAAGTTGTGGCACTAAAATGAAGAGAAAATATGAACCTCCGAGACACAACATAGCCACGGGTTTACTGTACACCAAACTCTTTAGACTCAAAATTTTGGATTATAAGTTATAGATCTAAAAACTATATTCTTTAAGGTTTCCAAAAGGTATCTTACGCCTTGAACCGATAAATGTGCAATTTTTGACGAATTTTACAAGTTTGGACCATGAACCGAAAATCATGGCTGGAACCCTGTGCTAGCCACGGGTTTTGTATTTTTTGAGTTAGTAAATCTTAACGTTTTATAAAACTATTCTCATCATACAAAATAGAAATTATAAGCTTTCCAATGACATATCTTTTGTCTTATTTGGACTTGTAAGTAAATTGTTATGATTTTTCTAATCTTACCTATGAATCTGGATTTATGGTTTAAATGTGAAACCAATAGTAACAAAACCTAAGTTGATGGTATGAATAACTCAAGTAATAAAGAAATGACTTTACCACTGTAAAGTAGACATCTTAGGCTTCAAAATGAGATATCATGCGTTTAAAACGGATATGTACATAAATTTTAATAAATCCCTTAAGATTGTAGTGTAATCTGGTAATCTAAGATTTTACCATAAGACACTTAGAAAAACGTCCACATTAATGCTTGAAATACATGAAATCTTGGAAAACAAGTTATAAAGACAGAAACTAGATGTTTCAAACTTTCCAACAAGCCATCTAGTGTCCAAAACGGAATTATACTCAAATCTAAATAAATCTTACAAGTTAGAGTCCTACACCGATAAAATGATTAAACAGTAAAATGTGACACAATGGTAAGTCTTGACATATGAATATATTTAGTTATGAAATGAATTGATTTTAAGTGTATGATCAAATAATGTGAAAACCCTAACTTTATGAAATTAAATCATAAGTTTTAAATGGGCCAAGATAAAGTATACTAGATGGTTACTAAGCGTATACCAAGAGATTACCTTAGCCCAACTAAATGAACATAACTTAGGGGTTGGGCTAGCCCAATAATAAAAGAGAGGTATACCCTTTGGTGACTCCTTGTCATCTTGATTGATTAATTAATTAATTAATTAATTAATTAATAAATACATAACCAAATGTAATTAATAAAGTAATTAATTGATTAATTGATTAAAAATTAATTAATTAATTATAAGAGTTAGTAGATGATAATCAAGATTATTATGTTGAATAACTACATAATTATAATATATGATTAATTAGAGATTAATTAATCATTAATTATTAATCATTGATAAAATCATCAAAATAATTATGGATAATTAACTAGAGATTAATCAAACATCAATTATTAGATTAATCAAATTATTGATTATTACTATTAGAATTAATAATTAATAATTACTATATGAGAATGAATATTTAAGTAACATAATTAAATTATTAACAAGATAATTATTATAAGTCAATTAAAATTATATAATTGAATTATAATTTCTTAATTAAATAAAGTAATAATTAATATTAATTAATTAATTAATTAAATGATTAATTAATTAATTAATTAATTAATTAATTAAATTAATTAAATTAAATTAATAGAAATTTATTTTAATACTTAATAATTAATAAGAATTAATTGTTAAGGTTAATTATGATATAAGTAAATTAAGTTCTCTATAGTTTATTAAATAAATAAATAAAATAATATTACTATAATTCTATCTAATAATGAGATATTGTTAATCAGGACAATTTCTCAAATCTGCGTAGTAGAGATACAACTTCGGAAGTTTAAGCATATAAGACAAGTAAGTACAAACCTCACCTACAGCATTAAACAAAATGTCTTTATTTGTGGATGCTCTACGTTTGTTATGACTTGACTTGATGATGTGATGAGTATATGAGTTATACGTATTTTTTTGATTAAGTATTTGATGTGCATAATTCCTCTTGCACTGACATGATCGGCATACCTCACATATATTTATGTCATAATGGTAGATGCATAGTGACATGTAAATCTACACACTGTCACGACTAATAAGAACGAGGCAAATAAAAGATAGGATTAAGTGTCGTACCAACCTCCAATTAGTTAGAGGATATGATAAGAACGAAAGTTATAAAATATGACCTTGGAGGCTGTTGGAGGGTCGCTTCCCTAACTCCCAATTGGTTGCGCGCATATGGGTACGACATAGGGGCCCTTAAGTAGACAAGATATGTAAATAATAAAGCATAATTTAACACATATAGTTCACATGCATTTTTAAACATTCATGATGTTACATGTGATGATATGATTTTATGAAAATAATTTGTGAGATATTGTTTGTACTTGCTGAGCGAAAGCTCATCATTGTGTGTTCGTGCTGTAGGTAACGCGGGTAAGCAGCCTATTGCTTAGATGTTCTATGGACTGGCGAAACTGTGCGGAGGCGATGAAGGACGGGAGTGGGATACCACCATGAATTAAATTTCCGCATTTAGATTTCGTAAAACTATTTTATATTAACTATATTTATAATTATGCTTCAATGTTTTGGCACTACTAAATTAGTATGAGTATTTTACAAGAAAAGACCTTAGACTATTTCCTGATAATTTTTATGAAATTATAACTTTTTTAAAATATCATCTAGTTACGATTTTAAATTGGATAATTAGTTGCTAGAAGGTTACAATTTCCTCAATTAAAAATTTTAGTGATTCTAACTTTTGTAGTACGAATATGATATTTAAAAAAAAAAATTTCTGTATTTTCGGAACCAAACGTAAATGAATGTTAAGACTAAATTAAATAAGAATAAGTAAGTTAGTTAACGGTCTGAAAAGTCGGGTCGTTACACCTACAAATGCATTTTCAATTTCATTTTAAATTCTCTTTTAATTTTTTTCTTCTTTTATTATTATTATTTTTGAACTTAGGGATGAATGATTCGAATTCTACACTTTTATGTGGAGTCATGTGTGGTATTACCGTTAGTTATGTCTACAACCACATTAAATTCATAAGTGGAGTCATGTGTGGTATTACCGCTAGTTATGTCTACAACCACATTAAATTCATACTTTTCGATAAGTTGCATTTCAATCATTTAAAATGACTCATGTACTTTGTAAGATAAACAGCCTCCCAATATAAATCACATATATAAATTTCTATAATTTTTATTTATAAAATAGTATTCTTAAAAATAAAAATAAAAAATAAAAAAGATTTACTCACTTGTACTTTCTCTCACTATATCTGGTTATCTAGTTATCTAGTTATTACACAAAAAAAAGAGCGAATAGGTTTCTGAAGTGAAGTCTCGTACGTTTCTCTCTTCTAAGCGGGTCCCTGAATGGTTTCGTCACGTTTTTTGTGCATTGATGATGCAAAGAGATGAGAGCATTGATTGTAGATGCTTCAATATATATTTGTATGAACTTCAAAAAAGTGGCTCAGATGATATGATGCTTTTTTTTTTTTTAATTGACAAATTATACTTTTATAATCTATGTATGTAATATCTAACTATAATCTGTTACTATATTATACAGAAAAGTTGATTTTTTGATAGTACTTTTTCTCTAATTTTTGTTTTGTTTTTTGTTTTTGTGTACTTATTTCTTTTTTCTTGTAGTGGGCTCATTTAAAACACTTATTTCAATTTTGCTCTGGCAGGCTCTCAGTTCTTTCCATGGTAGGCTGGTGGTTCACCACCTTAGTTTGTTTATGACCAATCATGTTTCGGATGAAGATCTAGAGATTTTCGTAATCTCTTGCTGTTCGAGAATCAGCCTTCAAATTCCTTGTTGGATCGGAGACTACATCATGACCTGCAACTTGGTCGACCAGCAGGCTGTGTGAAGGTTAATGTTGATGCCTCAGTTCAAGATTATCTGGACTTTTGTTGGTATTGGAGTGGCTATTCGAGATGAAGAAGGTGTTCTTTCATTCATTAGGTTTCCTGGTAAATTCTCTCCTCATGTTGCAGAATGTCTAGGAGGTAGAGAAGGTGCCAGACTTATCTCCACATGAGGAGAGAATTTACCTGCTAGACATTGGACTATGGAACTGGATGCAGTTAATGTGGTGCGTGCTTTTCAGAACCCGGCTCCAAGAGCTACAGAAGCGTCGATCATTGAAGAAATTAGAGAGCTCTCTAGAGCGAATAGTCGCAAGTTTTTGCAACATTTCCGAAGATGTCCCAACCAATTTTTTTCTTACAATTCTTCAAATTGGTGTGTTCAATTTTAATCACTAGTTACTTAATTTTGTTAAACTCGATTTTATCTAAGCTATCAAAATTAAAAGGAAATGAAATAAGCAACTAAATTAAGCAATTAAATTAAACTAAAGTTAAGTAAAATAAAAGCAATCGAAGATATGGATTGAAGGGAACTCGATGGTGTGTAAGGTTAGGGGGTTTTGATTTTACTTGACTTAACTATGCTTATCCAATTCAAGGCTTGTTAATCGAATTCATTCAAATCATTAATTGTAGGCGACAAATTTTAATTTCACTCCCTCTCCCGAATGCCAAGTAAAATAATAAGCAAAATTAATCAAATTAATATCCCTATTAACTCAACCAATTAAGCACTCATTACGCAATCCTACTCTAGTGATTACCTAAGTCATGTTAGCCTCCCAAACTTAATATTACTATGGGTTGTATTTCTCAAGTCCCAACATATGAAATTAACTCTCACAAGCCCAATTTCACACATCTAATAACTCTAATTTAATGGTAAATAAAATTAGGAAAAAGCATAGAGAAACACAAACGATTCCGAATGGGATTCAATCAACAAGCATTAAATTTATCAAAACATAGTCATCATCATGCTACATCATATCCCCTAGCTTAGAAAGTTTAGCTAGACTTCAGAGTTCTCAAATCCATAACCAAATTTAAAACAAACATCAAACCCATTTTCAAACACGAAATCAAATAGTAAATGCAAGTTCAAGAGCAACAAAGAGAGAGGAAAGTAGAAGGAAGGAGAACTAGTTGAAGAACAAGCTCCCAAATCTTCAATCTCCTTGAATCTCCAAGAAAAGCCCTCCAAAACCTTGAAGTTTTCTCTCTTCTTTCGTTTGAGGTTTGGGTCTCCACAAGCTCTCTTTCTTTTTCGCACCATTCCCTTTTAAATGCCCCAAAAATTAGCTCATTTTCACCTTAAATTCAATCATCCACGTGTGCAGGCGCTGCAGTGGACAAACGGGGGTTGCAGCGTGCATTTGGCGGCTAGGGTTTCTCAGGAGGCGCGCTGCAGCGGGCTTTTAGTCCGTTGCAGTGTGCCTAAAACAGGGGAGGGGCAGGCTGCAACGGGCTTTATGTGTGCCGTAGCTTGCAAAGTCTAACTGTTTGGCCTAGGAGCTTTAACGCGCTGCAACAAATGTTTAGTACGCTGCAGCCCGTTTCGTGCTTATTGAATTCCTCTTTTGGTGCCTTTTTGCTCGTTCTTGCATTTTACCTTCAAAACAACATGAACATAATAAAAAAAAAAACATTAATAAAAGTGCTCAAAAACCAACAAAAAGAATAAATATCGATAAAATCACTATATCAGAGATCATTTATATAGATAGCCAAATTAGGACCATTATTTTGACAAATGTCTAAAAATAAACTTATTTGCAAGAATAAACAAAATAAGAAACGGCCTTTTGCATTGTGAGTAAAATATAAAATATCAGAATCCCCCAATAAAAATAGGATAATTATTTGTTGTACATCTGACAAAGTACAATGAAAGAAGAAAACAAATAAGCAAATAAAAAACCTAATGAGTTAAAAGGAAAAAAAAAAAAAAAAAAAAAAAAAAAACCTAATGAGATTCAAACAAAACAAATCAAACTTAAAATCTAAATTATTTCCTAACCAAATTCGAACTCAGTAAACCATATATATATATATATAAACTATGTAATCATATGTTGATCAACGCTGACAACAAATTTTTTATTTATTTATTTATTTTTTCCAATCTCCACTGTTTTCTTTGCAGCCGACAACAATTGAGGTGACTGTCTTGGTGAGGGAGAAGCCGTCCCTTTTCTAGTGTCTTTCCGATGTCTTTCTAGCATTCTTTTTGTGGATTTCTTCATCACTATCGGCATTTTTTGTGAGAAGGAGAGTGATGAAACAATGAAAGTATCGTTTTTTTTTTTGGTGTGTGTGGAAGATTCAGGGATGATTAATAGGAGTTAGTTTTGGTTTTTTTATTAATTTTTTTAAATAGCAGAAAATAATTATCCTATTTTTATTGGGGGATTCTGATATTTTATATTTTACTCACAATGCAAAAGGCCGTTTCTTATTTTGTTTATTCTTGCAAATAAGTTTATTTTTGGACATTTGTCAAAATAATGGTCCTAATTTGACTATCTATATAAATGATCTCTGATATAGTGATTTTATCGATATTTATTCTTAGGCATTTTGTTGGTTTTTGAGCACTTTTATTAGTGTTTTTTTTTTATTATGTTCATGTTGTTTTGAAGGTAAAATGCAAGAACGAGCAAAAAGGCACCAAAAGAGGAATTCAAGAAGCACGAAACGGGCTGCAGTGTACTAAACATTTGCTGCAGCGCGTTAAAGCTCCCAGGCCAAAGAGTTAGACTTTGCAAGCTACGGCACACATAAAGCCCGCTGCAGCCTGCCCCTCCCCTGTTTTAGGCACACTGCAACGGACTAAAAGCCTGCTATGATTACTTTTTCCATCAAAACGCTCAATATGATCAAATCTTACTCCAGACATCATCTCGATTTTTTTTTAAATTTATTTCAGATCTTCAACCTGGCTTTGATACCTCTTATTGGGAAAAACACTCTTGTACACAAAATGTGGCAAAAAAATAAACTAAAACAAAAATATGAAAAAAAAATAATTAAAGTAGTTTGGCAAATTGCCCACGTCTATGAGAGAGGGAGAATGAATTCACTAACACGTTCAGAATTACACACTCATCAAATCTCTCAACATCTCCCTACGTAAAAGCCCTTACACCGTTTACCTATATGTCTTCTTACTTTTTCTTAAAAGTAGGCACACACTCTTTCTATTTTTCTGACCACACAGAAAACTCTTAACACAATAAACCTATTTGTAGGCTCTCAACAAGACATAATAATACAATTTTCTCAAAACCCAAAAGCTAATTAGAGTCATATACCTAACAATAAATATGTTTCATTTATACTTCTACACACAGAACGTTATTAAAATATTTTTCAATTAAAAAAAAAACCACAACAGAAAAAGGAGTTAGTGCCTGCTTATTGTATGTGCTTGAATGGCGCATATAGTTGAATTCACCTCAAAACCAAAGATTTTGCAATCTTTACCCTACAAAGAACTTTTTCTCTCTCTCTCAAAAACCGGATTAGGAAAAACTGATAGTGCAATGATCCTAAATCTTTGATCGTAGGATTTCAAACTACCCTACCAGACTTTTCACTTTCACACGTTTTTTTTTTTTTTTTTTTGGGGATAAAACTCACTCGTTCCAGTACACTATCATGTTGTTACTTTTATTTTCTTGCCCGGAAAAAAAAACAAAACAAAACAAAAGACAAAATAATCGCCAAAAAAAAAAAAAAGATTATACTCTTACTATTAAAATACTAATTAACAAGACATGCATGCGGTTGACAAGAAGAACAAATAAGTAGTACCAAAAAAAAAAAAAGCAAGAAAGAAATAAAGAACACTAGGAAACTTATGGAAGACCCGACTCTTCGGCTCGGTACATCGTGTAAGGCGCAGCGAATCCTCATGTATATTTCTACATGTATAACACGTATAAAATATTGATGAAAAAAACAAAATTCAGAAGAGAAAATGAAGTTAGTGCTTGCATGGCGCATGGTTAAATTCACCCCCCAGAAGCAAAGATTTTGCAATCTTTACCCTACAATGAGCTCTTTCTCTCTCTCGAATACCCCCCAGAACCAAAGATTCTTAGGAAAACTGTAGATAGTATTTGAGAGGAAAGAGAGCTCGTTTTAGGGCAATGATTCTAAACCTTTGGTTGGAGGATTTCAACAGTACGTTTTTCTTCTTCTTCTTCTTCTACATTTTTTTCTTTTGGGATAAAACTCACTCGTTTTTCTTTAATAAATAGGGTAGACCCTACGTCTATATATATATATATATAGACGCCTTTTGTTGGATTGGTAGAGTTCTACTCCTATTAGGAATCGTGTTACAATTTCTTTTATTTTCTAAAAATTTGTCGACTTATATATATATATATATATATATATATATATATAAAGAAGACAAAATAATTAAAATTTGAAACTAAACAATTGCCGGTTACAATTTAAAAAAAAAATGAATTACAAATTATAAAATCTATAACAACACAATTACGTAACCAACATCATCAATATAATTTTCAAATCAAACAAAAAGGAAATCCTCAAGGCATAAATAACTGTTCCATCAATTTAAATAAGATCTTGAAATCTCTCTCTTAAACGTACATAATAAAAAAAAAATTAATAATAGAAACAAACAATCCCGGATTGCCAAAGTGGCGAAGCTCCTGCACACCGAATCTCACTCACTGACCCTTATTTTTTTAGAATAAAACTCACTTGTTCCAATACATTATTATGTTGTCACTCTTATTTTCTTGGAGGAAAAAAAACAAAAACAAAAGACGAAATAATCGCCAAAAAAAAAAAAGGTTATACTCTTACGATTAAAATACTTATTAACAAGACATGCATGCGGTTGACAAGAAGAACAAATAATTAGTACCAAAAAACAAAAAAAAACAAAAAAAAACAAAAAATAAAAAAACCAAGAAAGAAATAAAGAACACTAGGAACTGATGGAAGGCCCTACCCTTCGGCTCGGTACATCGTGTAAGGCACAGCGAATCCCCATGCATATTTCTACATTTATAACACGTATAAAATATTTTTTTAAAAAAAAAATCCAGAACAGAAAAACAAGTTAGTGCTTGCTTATTGTATGTACTTGCATGGTGCATAGTTAAATTCATACCCCAAAACAAAAGATTTTGCAATCTTTACCCTACAACCAGGACTTTCTCTCTCTCAAATACCCCCCAGAACCAAAGATTCTTAGGAAAACTGTAGATAGTATTTGAGAGGAAAGAGAGCGCGTTTCAGGGCAATGATTCTAAACCTTTGGTTGGAGGATTTCAACAGTACGTTTTTCTTCTTCTTCTTCTTCTACATTTTTTTTTTGGGATAAAACTCACTCGTTTTTCTTTAACAAATAGGGTAGACCCTACGTCTATATATATATATATATAGACGCCTTTTGTCGGATTGGTAGAGTTCTACTCCTATTAGGAATCGTGTTACAATTTCTTTTATTTTCTAAAAATTTGTCGACTTATATATATATATATATATATAGAAGACAAAATAATTAAAATTTGAAACTAAACAATTGCCAGTTACAATTGGAAAAAAAATGAATTACAAATTATAAAATCTATAACAACACAATTACGTAACCAACATCATCAATATAATTTTAAAATCAAACAAAAAGGAAATCCTCAAGGCATAAATAACATTCCTAATTAATTAATTCATCACAGCCTTGTTTAAACCGACAATTTTTCCATATATCATAATCAAAAACATTGAACATTTAAGTTGAAAAAAAAAAAAATTAGTATCTTTATTATAGAAACATTTTTAAAAAATACCCAAAATTCGACAAACTAAAACATTAATTTAAAATTTAAGGGGGCAAAAAAACAAAAAAAACAAACAAACGCTCTCTCATCAATCTCATTGAAAAAAAAAAAAAAAAAAAAGCCAATCACCCTTCGACGAGAACTTTGACCCATCCACCATTCGAAGACCTCATGAAGCTCTTCAGGGTCGAGGTCTACAATTCTTGGGCCGCCATGGAGCTCCATCACGAGCAAGAGGCCAAGGAGGCTGACATCGCTTAATTTGCGTTGGAGCCAAGGATCACCTCGATTCCGCCATGGGAACCGCCATGGATGTTCCACCGATTAAAGAGGCAAATGGAGGGGATGGCCATGGAAGCTACCATGGATCACCGATCCGATTACGCCGTGAAAGCTGTTCCTTGGATTTACATAAAATCTTGAAATCTCTCTCTTAAACATACATATAAAAAATAATAATAATAGAAACAAACAATCCCGGATTGCCAAAGTGGCGAAGCTCCTGCACCCGGATTCCCACTCAATGATCCTTATTTTCTTGGCGAAGCTCCTGCACCCGGAAGTTAGTGCTTGCATGGCGCATGGTTAAATTCACCCCCCAGAACCAAAGATTTTGCAATCTTTACCCTACAATGAGCTCTTTCTCTCTCTCGAATACCCCCCAGAACCAAAGATTCTCAGGAAAACTGTAAATAGTATTTGAGAGGAAAGAGAGCTCGTTTTAGGGCAATGATTCTAAACCTTTGGTTGGAGGATTTCAACAGTACGTTTTTCTTCTTCGTCTTCTTCTACATTTTTTTTTTTGGGGATAAAACTCACTTGTTTTTCTTTAACAAATAGGGTAGACCCTACGTCTATATATATATAGACGCCTTTTGTCGGATTGGTAGAGTTCTACTCCTATTAGGAATCGTGTTACAATTTCTTTTATTTTCTAAAAATTTGTCGACTTATATATATATATATATATATATATATATAGAAGACAAAATAATTAAAATTTGAAACTAAACAATTGCCGGTTACAATTTAAAAAAAAAAATGAATTACCAATTATAAAATCTATAACAACACAATTACGTAACCAACATCATCAATATAATTTTCAAATCAAACAAAAAGGAAATCCTCAAGGCGTAAATAATTGTTCCATCAATTTAAATAAAATCTTGAAATCTCTCTCTTAAACGTATATAATAAAAAAAAATTAATAATAGAAACAAACAATCCCGGATTGCCAAAGTGGCGAAGCTCCTGCACCCCGGCTCTCACTCACTGACCCTTATTTTCTTGGAATAAAACTCACTTGTTCCAATACATTATTATGTTGTCACTCTTATTTTCTTGAAGGAAAAAAAACAAAAACAAAATACAAAATAATCGCCCAAAAAAAAAAAGGTTATACTCTTACGATTAAAATACTAATTAACAAGACATGCATGCGGTTGACAAGAAGAACAAATAATTAGTACCAAAAAACAAAAAACAAAAAAACAAAAAAAAAACAAAAAAGCAAGAAAGAAATAAAGAACACTAGGAACTGATGGAAGGCCCTACTCTTCGGCTCGGTACATCGTGTAAGGCACACAGTGAATCCCCATGCATATTTCTACATTTATAACACGTATAAAATATTTTTTTTTTGAAATAAAATCCAGAACAGAAAAAGAAGTTAGTGCTTGCTTATTGTACGTACTTGCATGGTGCATAGTTAAAGTCATCCCCCAAAACCAAAGATTTTGCAATCTTTACCCTACAACCAGGACTTTCTCTTTCTCAAATACCCCCCAGAACCAAAGATTCTTATGAAAACTGCAGATAGTATTTGAGAGGAAAGAGACCTCGTTTTAGGGCAATGATTCTAAACCTTTGGTTGGAGGATTTCAACAGTACGTTTTTCTTCTTCGTCTTCTTCTTCTACAATTTTTTTTTCGTTAACAAATAGGGTAGACCCTACGTCTATATATATATAGAGACGCCTTTTGTCGTATTGGTAAAGTTCTACTCCTATTTGGAATCTCGTTACTATTTCTTTTATTTTCTGAAAATCTGTCCACTTTTTATTTATTTATTTATATATAGAAGACAAAATAATGAAAATTTGAAACTAAACAATTGCCAGTTACAAATAAAAAAAAATGAATTACCAATTATAAAATCTATAACAACACAATTACGTAACCAACATTATCAATATAATTTTAAAATCAAACAAAATGAAAATCCTCAAGGCATAAATAACATTCCTAATTAATTAATTCACCACAGCCTTGTTTAAACCGACAATTTTTCCATATATCATAATCATAAACATTGAACATTTAAGTTGAAAAAAAAAAATTAGTATCTTTATTTTAGAAACATTTTTAAAAAATACCCAAAATTCGACAAACTGAAACATTAATTTAAAATTTAAGGGGGGCAAAAAAACAAAAAAAACAAACAAACGCTCTCTCATCAATCTCATTGAAAAAAAAAAGCCAATCACCCTTCGACGAGAACTTTGACCCATCCACCATTCGAAGACCTCATGAAGCTCTTCAAGGTCGAGGTCTACAATTCTTGGGCCGCCATGGAGCTCCATCACGAGCAAGAGGCCAAGGAGGCTGACATCGCTTAATTTGCGTAGGAGCCAAGGATCACCTCGATTCCGCCATGGGAACCGCCATGGATGTTCCACCGATTAAAGAGGCAAATGGAGGGGATGGCCATGGAAGCTACCATGGATCACCGATCCGATTACGCCGTGAAAGCTGTTCCATGGATTTACATAAAATCTTGAAATCTCTCTCTTAAACATACATATAAAAAATAATAATAATAGAAACAAACAATCCCGGATTGCCAAAGTGGCGAAGCTCCTGCACCCGGATTCCCACTCAATGATCCTTATTTTCTTGGCGAAGCTCCTGCACCCGGAAGTTAGTGCTTGCATGGCGCATGGTTAAATTCACCCCCCAGAACCAAAGATTTTGCAATCTTTACCCTACAATGAGCTCTTTCTCTCTCTCGAATACCCCCCAGAACCAAAGATTCTTAGGTAAAATGTAAATAGTATTTGAGAGGAAAGAGAGCTCGTTTTAGGGCAATGATTCTAAACCTTTGGTTGGAGGATTTCAACAGTACGTTTTTCTTCTTCTTCTTCTTCTTCATTTTTTATTTTTGGGATAAAACTCACTTGTTTTTCTTTAACAAATAGGGTAGACCCTACGTCTATATATATATAGACGCCTTTTGTCGGATTGGTAGAGTTCTACTCCTATTAGGAATCGTGTTACAATTTCTTTTATTTTCTAAAAATTTGTCGACTTTTATATATATATATATATATATATATATATAGAAGACAAAATAATTAAAATTTGAAACTAAACAATTGCCGGTTACAATTTAAAAAAAAAATGAATTACCAATTATAAAATCTATAACAACACAATTACGTAACCAACATCATCAATATAATTTTCAAATCAAACAAAAAGGAAATCCTCAAGGCATCAATAACTGTTCCATCAAATTAAATAAAATCTTGAAATCTCTCTCTTAAACGTACATAATAAAAAAAATTAATAATAGAAACAAACAATCCCAGATTGCCAAAGTGGCAAAGCTCCTGCACCCCGACTCTCACTCACTGACCCTTATTTTCTTGGAATAAAACTCACTTATTCCAATACATTATTATGTTGTCACTCTTATTTTCTTGAAGGAAAAAAAACAAAAATAAAAGACAAAATAATCGGCCAAAAAAAAAAGTTATACTCATACGATTGAAATACTAATTAACAAGACATGCATGCGGTTGACAAGAAGAACAAATAATTAGTACCAAAAAACAAAAAACAAAAAAACAAAAAAACAAAAAAGCAAGAAAGAAATAAAGAACACTAGGAACTGATGGAAGGCCCTACTCTTCGGCTCGGTACATCGTGTAAGGCACACAGCGAATCCCCATGCATATTTTTACATTTATAACACGTATAAAATATTTTTTTTTGAAATAAAATCCAGAACAGAAAAAGAAGTTAGTGCTTGCTTATTGTACGTACTTGCATGGTGCATAGTTAAATTCATCCCCCAAAACCAAAGATTTTGCAATCTTTACCCTACAACCAGGTCTTTCTCTCTCTCAAATACTCCCCAGAACCAAAGATTCTTATGAAAACTGCAGATAGTATTTGAGAGGAAAGAGACCTCGTTTTAGGGCAATGATTCTAAACCTTTGGTTGGAGGATTTCAACAGTACGTTTTTCTTCTTCGTCTTCTTCTTCTACAATTTTTTTTTTTGGGATAAAACTCACTAGTTTTTCTTTAATAAATAGGGTAGACCCTACGTCTATATATATATAGAGACGCCTTTTGTCGGATTGGTAGAGTTCTACTCCTATTAGGAATCTCGTTACAATTTCTTTTATTTTCTGAAAATCTGTCCACTTTTTTATTTATTTATTTATATATAGAAGACAAAATAATGAAAATTTGAAACTAAACAATTGCCTGTTACAAATAAAAAAAAAAAAAGAATTCCCAATTATAAAATCTATAACAACACAATTACGTAACCAACATTATCAATATAATTTTAAAATCAAACAAAAAGAAAATCCTAAGGCATAAATAACATTCCTAATTAATTAATTCATCACAGCCTTGTTTAAATCGAATATTTTTCCATATATCATAATCATAAACATTGAACATTTAAGTTGAAAAAAAAATTAGTATCTTTAATATAGAAACATTTTTAAAAAATACCCAAAAGTCGACAGACTAAAACATTAATTTAAAATTTAAGGGGGGCAAAAAAACAGAAAAAACAAACAAACGCTTTCTCATCAATCTCATTGAAAAAAAAAAAAAAAAAAAAAAAGCCAATCACACTTCGACGAGAACTTTGACCCATCGACCATTCGAAGACCTCATGAAGCTCTTCAAGGTCGAGGTCTACAATTCTTGGGCCGCCATGGAGCTCCATCACGAGCAAGAGGCCGAGGAGGCTGACATCGCTTAATTTGCGTTGGAGCCAAGGATCACCTCAATTCCGCCATGGGAACCGCCATGGATGTTCCACCGATTAAAGAGGCAAATGGAGGGGATGGCCATGGAAGCTACCATGGATCACCGATCCGATTACGCCGTGAAAGCTGTTCCACGGATTTACATAAAATCTTGAAATCCCTCTCTTAAACATACATATAAAAAATAATAAAAATAGAAACAAACAATCCCGGATTGCCAAAGTGGCGAAGCTCCTGCACCCGGATTGCCACTCTGATCCTTATTTTCTTGGCGAAGCTCCTGCACCCGGAAGTTAGTGCTTGCATGGCGCATGGTTAAATTCACCCCCCAGAACCAAAGATTTTGCAATCTTTACCCTACAATGAGCTCTTTCTCTCTCTCGAATACCCCCCAGAACCAAAGATTTTTAGGAAAACTGTAGATAGTATTTGAGAGGAAAGAGAGCTCGTTTTAGGGCAATGATTCTAAACCTTTGGTTGGAGGATTTCAACAGTACTTTTTCTTCTTCTTCTTCTACATTTTTTTTTGGGATAAAACTCACTCGTTTTTCTTTAACAAATAGGGTAGACCCTACATCTATATATATATATATATATATGCCTTTTGTCGGATTGGTAGAGTTCTACTCCTCTTAGGAATCGTGTTACAATTTCTTTTATTTTCTAAAAATTTGTCGACTTATATATATATATATATATATATATATATAGAAGACAAAATAATTAAAATTTGAAACTAAACAATTGCCGGTTACAATTTAAAAAAAATGAATTACAAATTATAAAATCTATAACAACACAATTACGTAACCAACAACATCAATATAATTTTAAAATCAAACAAAAAGGAAATCCTCAAGGCATAAATAACTGTTCCATCAATTTAAATAAAATCTTGAAATCTCTCTCTTAAACGTACATAATAAAAAAAAATTAATAATAGAAACAAACAATCCCGGATTGCCAAAGTGGCGAAGCTCCTGCACCCCGACTCTCACTCACTGACCCTTATTTTCTTGGAATAAAACTCACTTGTTCCAATACATTATTATGTTGTCACTCTTATTTTCTTGGAGGAAAAAAAACAAAAACAAAAGACAAAATAATCGCCAAAAAAAAAAGGTTATACTCTTACGATTAAAATACTTATTAACAAGACATGCATGCGGTTGACAAGAAGAACAAATAATTAGTAGCAAAAAAAAACAAAAAAACAAAAAAACAAAAAAAAAAAAAGCAAGAAAGAAATAAAGAACACTAGGAACTGATGGAAGGCCCTACTCTTCGGCCCGGTACATCGTGTAAGGCACACAGCGAATCCCCATGCATATTTCTACATTTATAACACGTATAAAATATTTTTTTTTCAAATAAAATCCAGAACAGAAAAAGAAGTTAGTGCTTGCTTATTGTACGTACTTGCATGGTGCATAGTTAAATTCATCCCCCAAAACCAAAGATTTTGCAATCTTTACCCTACAACCAGGTCTTTCTCTCTCTCAAATACCCCCCAGAACCAAAGATTATTATGAAAACTGTAGATAGTATTTGAGAGGAAAGAGACCTCGTTTTAGGGCAATGATTCTAAACCTTTGGTTGGAGGATTTCTTCTTCTTCGTCTTCTTCTTCTACAATTTTTTTTTTTGGGATAAAACTCACTCGTTTTTCTTTAACAAATAGGGTAGACCCTACGTTTATATATATATATAGAGACGCCTTTTGTCGGATTGGTAGAGTTCTACTCCTATTAGGAATCTCGTTACAATTTCTTTTATTTTCTGAAAATCTGTCCACTTTTTTATTTATTTATTTATATATAGAAGACAAAATAATGAAAATTTGAAACTAAACAATTGCCTGTTACAAATAAAAAAAAATGAATTACCAATTATAAAATCTATAACAACACAATTAGGTAACCAACATTATCAATATAATTTTAAAATCAAACAAAAAGAAAATCCTCAAGGCATAAATAACATTCTTAATTGATTAATTCATCACAGCCTTGTTTAAACTGACAATTTTTCCATATATCATAATCATAAACATTGAACATTTAAGTTAAAAAAAAAAATTAGTATCTTTAATATAGAAACATTTTTAAAAAATACCCAAAATTCGACAAACTAAAACATTAATTTAAAATTTAATGGGGGCAAAAAAACAAAAAAAAAAAAAAACAAACAAACGCTCTCTCATCAATCTCATTGAAAAAAAAAAAAAAAAAAAGCCAATCACCCTTCGACGAGAACTTTAACCCATCCACCATTCGAAGACCTCATGAAGCTCTTCAAGGTCGAGGTCTACAATTCTTGGGCCGCCATGGAGCTCCATCACGAGCAAGAGGCCGAGGAGGCTGACATCGCTTAATTTGCGTTGGAGCCAAGGATCACCTCGATTCCGCCATGGGAACCGCCATGGATGTTCCACCGATTAAAGAGGCAAATGGAGGGGATGGCCATGGAAGCTACCATGGATCACCGATCCGATTACGCCGTTAAAGCTGTTCCACGGATTTACATAAAATCTTGAAATCCCTCTCTTAAACATACATATAAAAAATAATAAAAATAGAAACAAACAATCCCGGATTACCAAAGTGGCGAAGCTCTTGCACCCGGATTCCCACTCAATGATCCTTATTTTCTTGGCGAAGCTCCTGCACCCGGAAGTTAGTGCTTGCATGGCGCATGGTTAAATTCACACCCCAGAACCAAAGATTTTGCAATCTTTACCCTACAATGAGCTCTTTCTCTCTCTCGAATACCCCCCAGAACCAAAGATTCTTAGGAAAACTGTAGATAGTATTTGAGTGGAAAGAGAGCTCGTTTTAGGGCAATGATTCTAAACCTTTGGTTGGAGAATTTCAACAGTACGTTTTTCTTCTTCTTCTTCTACATTTTTTTTTTGGGATAAAACTCACTCGTTTTTCTTTAACAAATAGGGTAGACCCTACGTCTATATATATATATATATAGACGCCTTTTGTCGGATTGGTAGAGTTCTACTCCTATTAGGAATCGTGTTACAATTTCTTTTGTTTTCTAAAAATTTGTCGACTTATATATATATTTATATATATAGAAGACAAAATAATTAAAATTTGAGACTAAACAATTGCCGGTTACAATTTAAAAAAAAATGAATTACAAATTATAAAATCTATAACAACACAATTAAGTAACCAACATCATCAATATAATTTTAAAATCAAACTAAAAGGAAATCCTCAAGGCATAAATAACTGTTCCATCAATTTAAATAAAATCTTGAAATCTCTCTCTTAAACGTACATAATAAAAAAAAATTAATAATAGAAACAAACAATCCCGGATTGCCAAAGTGGCGAAGCTCCTGCACCCCGACTCTCACTCACTGACCCTTATTTTTTTGGAATAAAACTCACTTGTTCCAATACATTATTATGTTGTCACTCTTATTTTCTTGGAGGAAAAAAAACAAAAACAAAAGACAAAATAATCGCCAAAAAAAAAAGGTTATACTCTTACGATTAAAATACTTATTAACAAGACATGCATGCGGTTGACAAGAAGAACAAATAATTAGTAGCAAAAAAAAACAAAAAAACAAAAAAACAAAAAAAAAAAAAAGCAAGAAAGAAATAAAGAACACTAGGAACTGATGGAAGGCCCTACTCTTCGGCCCGGTACATCGTGTAAGGCACACAGCGAATCCCCATGCATATTTCTACATTTATAACACGTATAAAATTTTTTTTTTTTTTGAAATAAAATCCAGAACAGAAAAAGAAGTTAGTGCTTGCTTATTGTATGTACTTGCATGGTGCATAGTTAAATTCATCCCCCAAAACCAAAGATTTTGCAATCTTTACCCTACAACCAGGTCTTTCTCTCTCTCAAATACCCCCCAGAACCAAAGATTCTTATGAAAACTGCAGATAGTATTTTAGTGGAAAGAGACCTCGTTTTAGGGCAATGATTCTAAACCTTTGGTTGGAGGATTTCAACAGTACGTTTTTCTTCTTCGTCTTCTTCTTCTACAATTTTTTTTTTTGGAATAAAACTCACTAGTTTTTCTTTAACAAATAGGGTAGACCCTACGTCTATATATATATAGAGACGCCTTTTGTCGGATTGGTAGAGTTCTACTCCTATTCGGAATCTCGTTACAATTTCTTTTATTTTCTGAAAATCTGTCCACTTTTTTGATTTATTTATTTATATATAGAAGACAAAATAATGAAAATTTGAATCTAAACAATTGCCTGTTACAAATAAAAAAAAAAGAATTCCCAATTATAAAATCTATAACAACACAATTAGGTAACCAACATTATCAATATAATTTTAAAATCAAACAAAAAGAAAATTCTAAGGCATAAATAACATTCCTAATTAATTAATTCATCACAGCCTTGTTTAAACCGACAATTTTTCCATATATCATAATCTTAAACATTGAACATTTAAGTTGAAAAAAAAAAATTAGTATCTTTAATATAGAAACATTTTTAAAAAATACCCAAAATTCGACAAACTAAAACATTAATTTAAAATTTAAGGGGGGCAAAAAAACAGAAAAAACAAACAAACGCTTTCTCATCAATCTCATTGAAAAAAAAAAAAAAAAAAAAAAAAAAAAAAAAAAAAAGCCAATCACACTTCGACGAGAACTTTGACCCATCGACCATTCGAAGACCTCATGAAGCTCTTCAAGGTCGAGGTCTACAATTCTTGGGCCGCCATGGAGCTCCATCACGAGCAAGAGGCCGAGGAGGCTGACATCGCTTAATTTGCGTTGGAGCCAAGGATCACCTCGATTCCGCCATGGGAACCGCCATGGATGTTCCACCGATTAAAGAGGCAAATGGAGGGGATGGCCATGGAAGCTACCATGGATCACCGATCCGATTACGCCGTGAAAGCTGTTCCACGGATTTACATAAAATCTTGAAATCCCACTCTTAAACATACATATAAAAAATAATAATAATAGAAAGAAACAATCCCGGATTGCCAAAGTGGCGAAGCTCCTGCACCCGGATTGCCACTCTGATCCTTATTTTCTTGGCGAAGCTCCTGCACCCGGAAGTTAGTGCTTGCATGGCGCATGGTTAAATTCACCCCCCAGAACCAAAGATTTTGCAATCTTTACCCTACAATGAGCTCTTTCTCTCTCTCGAATACCCCCCAGAACCAAAGATTTTTAGGAAAACTGTAGATAGTATTTGAGAGGAAAGAGAGCTCGTTTTAGGGCAATGATTCTAAACCTTTGGTTGGAGGATTTCAACAGTACTTTTTCTTCTTCTTCTTCTACATTTTTTTTTGGGATAAACTTACTCGTTTTTCTTTAACAAATAGGGTAGACCCTACGTCTATATATATATATATAGACGCCTTTTGTCGGATTGGTAGAGTTCTACTCCTATTAGGAATCGTGTTACAATTTCTTTTGTTTTCTAAAAATTTGTCGACTTATATATATATTTATATATATAGAAGACAAAATAATTAAAATTTGAGACTAAACAATTGCCGGTTACAATTTAAAAAAAAATGAATTACAAATTATAAAATCTATAACAACACAATTACGTAACCAACATCATCAATATAATTTTAAAATCAAACAAAAAGGAAATCCTCAAGGCATAAATAACTGTTCCATCAATTTAAATAAAATCTTGAAATCTCTCTCTTAAGCGTACATAATAAAAACAAATTAATAATAGAAACAAACAATCCCGGATTGCCAAAGTGACGAAGCTCCTGCACCCCGACTCTCACTCACTGACCCTTATTTTCTTGGAATAAAACTCACTTGTTCCAATACATTATTATGTTGTCACTCTTATTTTCTTGGAGGAAAAAAAACAAAAACAAAAGACAAAATAATCGCCAAAAAAAAAAGGTTATACTCTTACGATTAAAATACTTATTAACAAGACATGCATGCGGTTGACAAGAAGAACAAATAATTAGTAGCAAAAAAAAAACAAAAAAACAAAAAAAAAAAAAAAAAAAAAGCAAGAAAGAAATAAAGAACACTAGGAACTGATGGAAGGCCCTACTCTTCGGCCCGGTACATCGTGTAAGGCACACAGCGAATCCCCATGCATATTTCTACATTTATAACACGTATAAAATATTTTTTTTTTCAAATAAAATCCAGAACAGAAAAAGAAGTTAGTGCATGCTTATTGTACGTACTTGCATGGTGCATAGTTAAATTCATCCCCCAAAACCAAAGATTTTGCAATCTTTACCCTACAACCAGGTCTTTCTCTCTCTCAAATACCCCCCAGAACCAAAGATTATTATGAAAACTGTAGATAGTATTTGAGAGGAAAGAGACCTCGTTTTAGGGCAATGATTCTAAACCTTTGGTTGGAGGATTTCTTCTTCGTCTTCTTCTTCTACAATTTTTTTTTTGGGGATAAAACTCACTCGTTTTTCTTTAACAAATAGGGTAGACCCTAAGTTTATATATATATAGAGACGCCTTTTGTCGGATTGGTAGAGTTCTACTCCTATTAGGAATCTCGTTACAATTTCTTTTATTTTCTGAAAATCTGTCCACTTTTTTATTTATTTATTTATATATAGAAGACAAAATAATGAAAATTTGAAACTAAACAATTGCCTGTTACAAATAAAAAAAAATGAATTACCAATTATAAAATCTATAACAACACAATTACGTAACCAACATTATCAATATAATTTTAAAATCAAACAAAAAGAAAATCCTCAAGGCATAAATAACATTCCTAATTGATTAATTCATCACAGCCTTGTTTAAACTGACAATTTTTCCATATATCATAATCATAAACATTGAACATTTAAGTTTAAAAAAAAATTAGTATCTTTAATATAGAAACATTTTTAAAAAATACCCAAAATTCGACAAACTAAAACATTAATTTAAAATTTAAGGGGGGCAAAAAAACAAAAAAAAAAAACAAACAAACAAACGCTCTCTCATCAATCTCATTGAAAAAAAAAAAAAAAAAAAAAGCCAATCACCCTTCGACGAGAACTTTAACCCATCCACCATTCGAAGACCTCATGAAGCTCTTCAAGGTCGAGGTCTACAATTCTTGGGCCGCCATGGAGCTCCATCACGAGCAAGAGGCCGAGGAGGCTGACATCGCTTAATTTGCGTTGGAGCCAAGGATCACCTCGATTCCGCCATGGGAACCGCCATGGATGTTCCACCGATTAAAGAGGCAAATGGAGGGGATGGCCATGGAAGCTACCATGGATCACCGATCCGATTACGCCGCGAAAGCTGTTCCACGGATTTACATAAAATCTTGAAATACATATAAAAAATAATAATAATAGAAACAAACAATCCCGGATTACCAAAGTGGCGAAGCTCTTGCACCCGGATTCCCACTCAATGATCCTTATTTTCTTGGCGAAGCTCCTGCACCCGGAAGTTAGTGCTTGCATGGCGCATGGTTAAATTCACCCCCCAGAACCAAAGATTTTGCAATCTTTACCCTACAATGAGCTCTTTCTCTCTCTCGAATACCCCCCAGAACCAAAGATTCTTAGGAAAACTGTAGATAGTATTTGAGAGGAAAGAGAGCTCGTTTTAGGGCAATGATTCTAAACCTTTGGTTGGAGAATTTCAACAGTACTTTTTCTTCTTCTTCTTCTACATTTTTTTTTGGGATAAAACTCACTCGTTTTTCTTTAACAAATAGGGTAGACCCTACGTCTATATATATATATATATAGACGCCTTTTGTCGGATTGGTAGAGTTCTACTCCTATTAGGAATCGTGTTACAATTTCTTTTGTTTTCTAAAAATTTGTCGACTTATATATATATTTATATATATAGAAGACAAAATAATTAAAATTTGAGACTAAACAATTGCCGGTTACAATTTAAAAAAAAATGAATTACAAATTATAAAATCTATAACAACACAATTACGTAACCAACAACATCAATATAATTTTAAAATCAAACAAAAAGGAAATCCTCAAGGCATAAATAACTGTTCCATCAATTTTAATAAAATCTTTAAATCTCTCTCTTAAACGTACATAATAAAAAAAAAATTAATAATAGAAACAAACAATCCCGGATTGCCAAAGTGACGAAGCTCCTGCACCCCGATTCTCACTCACTGACCCTTATTTTCTTGGAATAAAACTCACTTGTTCCAATACATTATTATGTTGTCACTCTTATTTTCTTGGAGGAAAAAAAACAAAAACAAAAGACAAAATAATCGCCAAAAAAAAAAGGTTATACTCTTACGATTAAAATACTTATTAACAAGACATGCATGCGGTTGACAAGAAGAACAAATAATTAGTACCAAAAAACAAAAAAAAAAACAAAAAAACAAAAAAAAAAAAAAACAAGCAAGAAAGAAATAAAGAACACTAGGAACTGATGGAAGGCCCTACTCTTCGGCCCGGTACATCGTGTAAGGCACACAGCGAATCCCCATGCATATTTCTTCATTTATAACACGTATAAAATATTTTTTTTTTTAAATAAAATCCAGAACAGAAAAAGAAGTTAGTGCTTGTTTATTGTATGTACTTGCATGGTGCATAGTTAAATTCATCGCCCAAAACCAAAGATTTTGCAATCTTTAACCTACAACCAGGTCTTTCTCTCTCTCAAATACCCCCCAGAACCAAAGATTCTTATGAAAACTGCAGATAGTATTTGAGAGGAAAGAGACCTCGTTTTAGGGCAATGATTCTAAACCTTTGGTTGGAGGATTTCAACAGTACGTTTTTCTTCTTCGTCTTCTTCTTCTACAATTTTTTTTTTTGGGATAAAACTCACTACTCGTTTTTCTTTAACAAATAGGGTAGACCCTACGTCTATATATATATAGAGACGTCTTTTGTTGGATTGGTAGAGTTCTACTCCTATTAGGAATCTCGTTACAATTTCTTTTATTTTCTGAAAATCTGTCCACTTTTTTTTTATTTATTTATATATAGAAGACAAAATAATGAAAATTTGAAACTAAACAATTGCCAGTTACAAATAAAAAAAAAATGAATTACCAATTATAAAATCTATAACAACACAATTACGTAACCAACATTATCAATATAATTTTAAAATCAAACAAAAAGAAAATCCTAAGGCATAAATAACATTCCTAATTAATTAATTCATCACAGCCATGTTTAAACCGAAAATTTTTCCATATATCATAATCATAAACGTTGAACATTTAAGTTGAAAAAAAAATTAGTATCTTTAATATAGAAACATTTTTAAAAAATACCCAAAATTCGACAAACTAAAACATTAATTTAAAATTTAAGGGGGGCAAAAAAACGGAAAAAAAAAAAAAAAAAAACAAACAAACGCTCTCTCATCAATCTCATTGAAGAAAAAAAAAAAAGCCGATCACCCTTCGACGAGAACTTTGACCCATCCACAATTCGAAGACCTCATGAAGCTCTTCAAGGTCGAGGTCTACAATTCTTGGGCCGCCATGGAGATCCATCACGAGCAAGAGGCCGAGGAGGCTGACATCGCTTAATTTGCGTTGGAGCCAAGGATCACCTCGATTCCGCCATGGGAACCGCCATGGATGTTCCACCGATTAAAGAGGCAAATGGAGGGGATGGCCATGGAAGCTACCATGGATCACCGATCCGATTACGCCGTTAAAGCTGTTCCACGGATTTACATAAAATCTTGAAATCCCTCTCTTAAACATACATATAAAAAATAATAATAATAGAAACAAACAATCCCGGATTGCCAAAGTGGCGAAGCTCCTACACCCGGATTCCCACTCAATGATCCTTATTTTCTTGGCGAAGCGCCTGCACCCGGAAGTTAGTGCATGCATGGCGCATGGTTAAATTCACCCCCCAGAACCAAAGATTTTGCAATCTTTACCCTACAATGAGCTCTTTCTCTCTCTCGAATACCCCCAGAACCAAAGATTCTTAGGAAAACTGTAGATAGTATTTGAGAGGAAAGAGAGCTCGTTTTAGGGCAATGATTCTAAACCTTTGGTTGGAGGATTTCAACAGTACGTTTTTCTTCTTCTTCTTCTACATTTTTTTTTTTTGGATAAAACTTACTCGTTTTTCTTTAACAAATAGGGTAGACCCTACGTCTATATATATATAGACGCCTTTTGTCGGATTGGTAGAGTTCTGCTCCTCTTAGGAATCGTGTTACAATTTCTTTTATTTTCTAAAAATTTGTCGACTTATATATATATATATATATATATATAGAAGACAAAATAATTAAAATTTGAAACTAAACAATTGCCGGTTACAATTTAAAAAAAAATGAATTACAAATTATAAAATCTTTAACAACACAATTACGTAACCAACATCATCAATATAATTTTAAAATCAAACAAAAAGGAAATCCTCAACGCATAAATTAATAACTGTTCCATCAATTTAAATAAAATCTTGAAATCTCTCTCTTAAACGTACATAATAAAAAAAAATTAATAATAGAAACAAACAATCCCGGATTGCCAAAGTGGCGAAGCTCCTGCACCCCGACTCTCACTCACTGACCCTTATTTTTTTGGAATAAAACTCACTTGTTCCAATACATTATTATGTTGTCACTCTTATTTTCTTGGAGGAAAAAAAACAAAAACAAAAGACAAAATAATCGCCAAAAAAAAAAGGTTATACTCTTACGATTAAAATACTTATTAACAAGACATGCATGCGGTTGACAAGAAGAACAAATAATTAGTACCAAAAAACAAAAAAAAAACAAAAAAACAAAAAAAAAAAAAAACAAGCAAGAAAGAAATAAAGAACACTAGGAACTGATGGAAGGCCCTACTCTTCGGCCCGGTACATCGTGTAAGGCACACAGCGAATCCCCATGCATATTTCTTCATTTATAACACGTATAAAATATTTTTTTTTTTAAATAAAATCCAGAACAGAAAAAGAAGTTAGTGCTTGTTTATTGTATGTACTTGCATGGTGCATAGTTAAATTCATCGCCCAAAACCAAAGATTTTGCAATCTTTAACCTACAACCAGGTCTTTCTCTCTCTCAAATACCCCCCAGAACCAAAGATTCTTATGA
This sequence comes from Ficus erecta, assembly GCA_008635985.1. Lineage (NCBI taxonomy): Eukaryota > Viridiplantae > Streptophyta > Magnoliopsida > Rosales > Moraceae > Ficus > Ficus erecta. The sequence continues at coordinate 34,465 of BKCH01002150.1, forward strand.
AAACTGCAGATAGTATTTGAGAGGAAAGAGACCTCGTTTTAGGGCAATGATTCTAAACCTTTGGTTGGAGGATTTCAACAGTACGTTTTTCTTCTTCGTCTTCTTCTTCTACAATTTTTTTTTTTGGGATAAAACTCACTACTCGTTTTTCTTTAACAAATAGGGTAGACCCTACGTCTATATATATATAGAGACGTCTTTTGTTGGATTGGTAGAGTTCTACTCCTATTAGGAATCTCGTTACAATTTCTTTTATTTTCTGAAAATCTGTCCACTTTTTTTTTATTTATTTATATATAGAAGACAAAATAATGAAAATTTGAAACTAAACAATTGCCAGTTACAAATAAAAAAAAAATGAATTACCAATTATAAAATCTATAACAACACAATTACGTAACCAACATTATCAATATAATTTTAAAATCAAACAAAAAGAAAATCCTAAGGCATAAATAACATTCCTAATTAATTAATTCATCACAGCCATGTTTAAACCGAAAATTTTTCCATATATCATAATCATAAACGTTGAACATTTAAGTTGAAAAAAAAATTAGTATCTTTAATATAGAAACATTTTTAAAAAATACCCAAAATTCGACAAACTAAAACATTAATTTAAAATTTAAGGGGGGCAAAAAAACGGAAAAAAAAAAAAAAAAAAAACAAACAAACGCTCTCTCATCAATCTCATTGAAGAAAAAAAAAAAAGCCGATCACCCTTCGACGAGAACTTTGACCCATCCACAATTCGAAGACCTCATGAAGCTCTTCAAGGTCGAGGTCTACAATTCTTGGGCCGCCATGGAGATCCATCACGAGCAAGAGGCCGAGGAGGCTGACATCGCTTAATTTGCGTTGGAGCCAAGGATCACCTCGATTCCGCCATGGGAACCGCCATGGATGTTCCACCGATTAAAGAGGCAAATGGAGGGGATGGCCATGGAAGCTACCATGGATCACCGATCCGATTACGCCGTTAAAGCTGTTCCACGGATTTACATAAAATCTTGAAATCCCTCTCTTAAACATACATATAAAAAATAATAATAATAGAAACAAACAATCCCGGATTGCCAAAGTGGCGAAGCTCCTACACCCGGATTCCCACTCAATGATCCTTATTTTCTTGGCGAAGCGCCTGCACCCGGAAGTTAGTGCATGCATGGCGCATGGTTAAATTCACCCCCCAGAACCAAAGATTTTGCAATCTTTACCCTACAATGAGCTCTTTCTCTCTCTCGAATACCCCCAGAACCAAAGATTCTTAGGAAAACTGTAGATAGTATTTGAGAGGAAAGAGAGCTCGTTTTAGGGCAATGATTCTAAACCTTTGGTTGGAGGATTTCAACAGTACGTTTTTCTTCTTCTTCTTCTACATTTTTTTTTTTTGGATAAAACTTACTCGTTTTTCTTTAACAAATAGGGTAGACCCTACGTCTATATATATATAGACGCCTTTTGTCGGATTGGTAGAGTTCTGCTCCTCTTAGGAATCGTGTTACAATTTCTTTTATTTTCTAAAAATTTGTCGACTTATATATATATATATATATATATATAGAAGACAAAATAATTAAAATTTGAAACTAAACAATTGCCGGTTACAATTTAAAAAAAAATGAATTACAAATTATAAAATCTTTAACAACACAATTACGTAACCAACATCATCAATATAATTTTAAAATCAAACAAAAAGGAAATCCTCAACGCATAAATTAATAACTGTTCCATCAATTTAAATAAAATCTTGAAATCTCTCTCTTAAACGTACATAATAAAAAAAAATTAATAATAGAAACAAACAATCCCGGATTGCCAAAATGGCGAAGCTCCTGCACCCCAACTCTCACTCACTGACCCTTATTTTCTTGGAATAAAGCTCACTTGTTCCAATACATTATTATGTTGTCACTCTTATTTTCTTGGAGGGAAAAAAACAAAAACAAAAGACAAAATAATCACCAAAAAAAAAAAGGTTATACTCTTACGATTAAAATAGTTATTAACAAGACATGCATGCGGTTGACAAGAAGAACAAATAATTAGTACCAAAAAACAAAAAAAAAAAAACAAAAAAACAAAAAAAAAAAAAAGCAAGAAAGAAATAATGAACACTAGGAACTGATGGAAGGCCCCACTCTTCGGCTTGGTACATCGTGTAAGGCACAGCGAATCCTCATGCATATTTCTACCTTTATAACACGTATAAAATATATTTTTTTTTTTTTAAAATCCATAACAGAAAAAGAAGTTATTGCTTGCTTATTGTATGTACTTGCAGGGTGCATAGTTAAATTCGTCCCCCAAAACCAAAGATTTTGCAATCTTTACCCTACAACCAGGTCTTTCTCTCTCTCAAATACCCCCCAGAACCAAAGATTCTTATGAAAACTGCAGATAGTATTTGAGAGGAAAGAGACCTCGTTTTAGGGCAATGATTCTAAACCTTTGGTTGGAGGATTTCAACAGTACGTTTTTCTTCTTCATCTTCTTCTTCTACAAATTTTTTTTTTTTTTTTTGGGGATAAAACTCACTCGTTTTTCTTTAACAAATAGGGTAGACCCTACGTCTATATATATATAGAGACGCCTTTTGTCGGATTGGTAGAGTTCTACTCCTATTAGGAATCTCGTTACAATTTCTTTTATTTTCTGAAAATCTGTCCACTTTTTTTTTATTATTTATTTATATATAGAAGACAAAATAATGAAAATTTGAAACTAAACAATTGCCTGTTACAAATAAAAAAAATGAATTCCCAATTATAAAATCTATAACAACACAATTACGTAACCAACATTATCAATATAATTTTAAAATCAAACAAAAAGAAAATCCTAAGGCATAAATAACATTCCTAATTAATTATTACATCACAGCCTTGTTTAAACCGACAATTTTTCCATATATCATAATCATAAACATTGAACATTTAAGTCGAAAAAAAAAAATTAGTATCTTTAATATAGAAAAATTTTTAAAAAATACCCAAAATTCGACAAACTAAAACTTTAATTTAAAATTTAAGGGGGGCAAAAAAACAGAAAAAACAAACAAACGCTCTCTCATCAATCTAATTGAAAAAAAAAAAAAAAAAAAAAAAAAAAAAAAAAAAAAAAAAGCCAATAACCCTTCGACGAGAACTTTGACCCATCCACCATTCGAAGACCTCATGAAGCTCTTCAAGGTCGAGGTCTACAATTCTTGGGCCGCCATGGAGCTCCATCACGAGCAAGAGGCCGAGGAGGCTGACATCGCTTAATTTGCGTTGGAGCCAAGGATCACCTCGATTCCGCCATGGGAACCGCCATGGATGTTCCACCGATTAAAGAGGCAAATGGAGGGGATGGCCATGGAAGCTACCATGGATCACCGATCCGATTACGCCGTGAAAGCTGTTCCACGGATTTACATAAAATCTTGAAATCCCTCTCTTAAACATACATATAAAAAATAATAATAATAGAAACAAACAATCCCGGATTGCCAAAGTGGCGAAGCTCCTGCACCCGGATTGCCACTCTGATCCTTATTTTCTTGGCGAAGCTCCTGCACCCGGAAGTTAGTGCTTGCATGGCGCATGGTTAAATTCACCCCCCAGAACCAAAGATTTTGCAATCTTTACCCTACAATGAGCTCTTTCTCTCTCTCGAATACCCCCCAGAACCAAAGATTCTTAGGAAAACTGTAGATAGTATTTGAGAGGAAAGAGAGCTCGTTTTAGGGCAATGATTCTAAACCTTTGGTTGGAGGATTTCAACGGTACATTTTTCTTCTTCTTCTTCTTCTACATTTTTTTTTTTTGGGATAAAACTCACTCGTTTTTCTTTAACAAGTAGGGTAGACCCTACGTCTATATATATATATAGACGCCTTTTGTCGGATTGGTAGAGTTCTACTCCTATTAGGAATCGTGTTACAATTTCTTTTATTTTCTAAAAATTTGTCGACTTTTATATATATATATATATATATATATATAGAAGACAAAATAATTAAAATTTGAAACTAAACAATTGCCGGTTACAATTTAAAAAAAAATGAATTACCAATTATAAAATCTATAACAACACAATTACGTAACCAACATTATCAATATAATTTTAAAATCAAACAAAAAGAAAATCCTCAAGGCGTAAATAACATTCCTAATTAATTAATTCATCACAGCCTTGTTTAAACTGACAATTTTTCCATATATCATAATCATAAACATTGAACATTTAATTTCAAAAAAAAAAAATTAGTATCTTTAATATAGTAACATTTTTAAAAAAATACCCAAAATTCGACAAACTAAAACATTAATTTAAAATTTAAGGGGGGCAAAAAAACAAACAAACGAACGAACGCTCTCTCATCAATCTCATTGAAAAAAAAAACAAAAAAACAAAAAAACAAAAAAAAACAAAAAAAGAAGCCAATCACCCTTCGACGAGAACTTTGACCCATCCACCACCGAAGACCTCATGAAGCTCTTCAAGGTCGAGGTCTACAATTCTTGGGCCGCCATGGAGCTCCATCACGAGCAAGAGGCCAAGGAGGCTGACATCGCTTAATTTGCGTTGGAGCCAAGCATCACCTCGATTCCGCCATGGGGACCGCCATGGATGTTCCACCGATTAAAGAGGCAAATGGAGGGGATGGCCATGGAAGCTACCATGGATCACCGATCCGATTACGCCGTGAAAGCTGTTCCATGGATTTACATAAAATCTTGAAATATCTCTCTTAAACATACATATAAAAAATAATAATAATAGAAACAAACAATCCCGGATTGCCAAGGTGGCGAAGCTCCTTATCCTTATTTTCTTGGGATAAAACTCACTTGTTCCGGTACATTATTATGTTGTCACTCTTTATTTTCTTGGAGGGAAAAAAAAACAAAAGACAAAAGACAAAATAATCGCTAAAAAAAACAGATTATACTCTTACGATTATAATACTAATTAACAAGACATGCATACGGTTGACAAGAAGAACAAATAATTAGTACCAAAAAACAAAAAAAAACAAAAAAAAGCAAGAAAGAAATAAAGAACACTAGGAACTTATGGAAGACCCGACTCTTCGGCTCGGTACATCGTGTAAGGCGCAGCGAATCCTCATGTATATTTCTACATGTATAACACGTATAAAATATTTATGAAAAGAAAATTCAGAAGAGAAAAGGAAGTTAGTGCTTGCTTACTCTATGTGCTTGCATGGCGCATGGTTAAATTCACCCCCCAGAACCAAAGATTTTGCAATCTTTACCCTACAATGAGCTCTTTCTCTCTCTCGAATACCCCCCAGAACCAAAGATTCTTAGGAAAACTGCATATAGTATTTGAGAGGAAAGAGAGCTCGTGTTAGGACAATGATTCTAAACCTTTGGTTGAAGGATTTCAACAGTACGTTTTTCTTCTTCTTCTTCTACATTTTGTTTTTTTTGGATAAAACTCACTCGTTTTTCTTTAACAAATAGGGTAGACTCTACGTCTATAAATATATAGACGCCTTTTGTCGGATTGGTAGAGTTCTACTCCTATTAGGAATCGTGTTACAATTTCTTTTATCTTCTAAAAATTTGTCGACTTATATATATATATATATATAGAAGACAAAATAATTAAAATTTGAAACTAAACAATTGCCGGTTACAATTTAAAAAAAAAATGAATTACCAATAATAAAATCTATAACAACACAATTACGTAACCAACATCATCAATATAATTTTCAAATCAAACAAAAAGAAATCCTCAAGGCATAAATAACTGTTCCATCAATTTAAATTAAATCTTGAAATCTCTCTCTTAAACGTACATAATAAAAAAATATTAATAATAGAAACAAACAATCCCGGATTGCCAAAGTGGCGAAGCTCCTGCACCCTGACTCTCACTCACTAACCCTTATTTTCTTGGAATAAAACTCACTTGTTCCAATACATTATTATGTTGTCACTCTTATTTTCTTGGAGGAAAAAAAAAACAAAAACAAAAGACAAAATAATCGCCAAAAAAAAAAAGGTTATACTCTTACGATTAAAATACTAATTAACAAGACATGCATGCGGTTGACAAGAAGAACAAATAATTAGTACCAAAAAACAAAAAAAAACAAAAACAAAAAAAAAAAAGCAAGAAAGAAATAAAGAACACTAGGAACTGATGGAAGGCCCTTCTCTTTGGCTCGGTACATCGTGTAAGGCACAGCGAATCCCCATGCATATTTCTACATTTATAACACGTATAAAATATGTTTTTTTGAAAAAAAATCCAGAACAGAAAAAGAAGTTAGTGCTTGCTTATTGTATGTACTTGCATAGTGCATAGTTAAATTCATCCCCCAAAACCAAAGATTTTGCAATCTTTACCCTACAACCAGGTCTTTCTCTCTCTCAAATACCCCCCAGAACCAAAGATTCTTATGAAAACTGCGGATAGTATTTGAGAGGAAAGAGACCTCGTTTTAGGGCAATGATTCTAAACCTTTGGTTGGAGGATTTCAACAGTACGTTTTTCTTCTTCGTCTTCTTCTTCTACAATTTTTTTTTTGGATAAAACTCACTAGTTTTTCTTTAACAAATAGGGTAGCCCCTACGTCTATATATATAGAGACGCCTTTTGTCGGATTGGTAGAGTTCTACTCCTATTAGGAATCGTGTTACAATTTCTTTTATTTTCTAAAAATTTGTCGACTTATATATATATATATATAAGGCAAAATAATTAAAATTTGAAACTAAACAATTGCCGGTTACAATTTTAAAAAAAAATGAATTACCAATTATAAAATCTATAACAACACAATTACGTAACCAACATCATCAATATAATTTTAAAATCAAACAAAAAGGAAATCCTCAAGGCATAAATAACTGTTCCATCAATTTAAATTAAATCTTGAAATCTCTCTCTTAAACGTACATAATAAAAAAAATTAATAATAGAAACAAACAATCCCGGATTGCCAAAGTGGCGAAGCTCCTGCACCCCGACTCTCACTCACTGACCCTTATTTTCTTGGAATAAAACTCACTTGTTCCAATACATTATTATGTTGTCACTCTTATTTTCTTGGAGGAAAAAAAACAAAAACAAAAGACAAAGAAATCGCCAAAAAAAAAAAAAAAAGGTTATACTCTTACGATTAAAATACTAATTAACAAACATGCATGCGGTTGACAAGAAGAACATATAATTAGTACCAAAAAACAAAAACAAAAAAACAAAAAAACAAAAAAAAAAAAAAAGCAAGAAAGAAATAAAGAACACTAGGAACTAATGGAAGGCCCTACTCTTCGGCTCGGTACATCGTGTAAGGCACAGCGAATCCCCATGCATATTTCTACATTTATAACACGTATAAAATATTTTTTTTTTGAAAAAAAATCCAGAACAAAAAAGAAGTTAGTGCTTGCTTATTGTATGTACTTGCATGGTGCATAGTTAAATTCATCCCCCAAAACCAAAGTTTTTGTAATCTTTACCCTACAACCAGGTCTTTCTCTCTCTCAAATACCCCCCAGAACCAAAGATTCTTATGAAAACTGCAGATAGTATTTGAGAGGAAAGAGACCTCGTTTTAGGGCAATGATTCTAAACCTTTGGTTGGAGGATTTCAACAGTACGTTTTTCTTCTTCGTCTTCTTCTTCTACAATTTTTTTTTTTTTTTTGGATAAAACTCACTCATTTTTCTTTAACAAATAGGGTAGACCCTACGTCTATATATATATATAGAGACGCCTTTTTCGGATTGGTAGAGTTCTACTCCTATTAGGAATCTCGTTACAATTTCTTTTAATTTCTGAAAATCTGTCCACTTTTTTTTTTATTTATATATAGAAGAGAAAATAATGAAAATTTGAAACTATACAATTGCCTGTTACAAATAAAAAAAATGAATTACCAATTATAAAATCTATAACAACACAATTACGTAACCAACATTATCAATATAACTTTAAAATCAAACAAAAAGAAAATCCTCAAGGCATAAATAACATTCCTAATTAATTAATTCATCACAGCCTTGTTTAAACTGGCAATTTTTCCATATATCATAATCATAAACATTGAACATTTAAGTTCAAAAAAAATTAGTATCTTTAATATAGAAACATTTTTTAAAAATACCCAAAATTCAAAAAACTAAAACATTAATTTAAAATTTAAGGGGGGCCAAAAAACAAACAAACAAACAAACGCTCTCTCATCAATCTCATTGAAAAAAAAAAAAAAAAAAAAATGAAACAAGAAGCCAATCACCCTTCGACGAGAACTTTGACCCATCCACCATCGAAGACCTCATGAAGCTCTTCAAGGTCGAGGTCTACAATTCTTGGGCCGCCATGGAGCTCCATCACGAGCAAGAGGCCAAGGAGGCTGACATCGCTTAATTTGCGTTGGAGCCAAGGATCACCTCGATTCCGCCATGGGAACCGCCATGGATGTTCCACCGATTAAAGAGGCAAATGGAGGGGATGGCCATGGAAGCTACCATGGATCACCGATCCGATTACGTCGTGAAAGCTGTTCCATGGATTTACATAAAATCTTGAAATCTCTCTCTTAAACATACATATAAAAAATAATAATAATAGAAACAAACAATCCCGGATTGCCAAAATGGCGAAGCTCCTGCACCCGGATTCCCAGTCAATGATCCTTATTTTTTTGGGATAAAACTCACTTGTTCCAGTACATTATTATTTTTTTGGGATAAAACTCACTTGTTCCAGTACATTATTATGTTGTCACTTTATTTTCTTGGAGGAAAAAAAAAAACAAATGAGAAAAGACAAAATAATCACCAAAAAAAAGAGATTATACTCTTACGATTAAAATACTAATTAACAAGACATGCATACGGTTGACAAGAAGAACAAATAATTAGTACCAAAAAACAAAAAACAAAAAAAAAAAGCAAGAAAGAAATAAAGAACACTAGGAACTTATGGAAGACCCGACTCTTCGGCTCGGTACATCTTGTAAGGCGCAGCGAATCCTCATGTATATTTCTACATGTATAACACGTACAAAATATTTATGAAAAAAAAATTCAGAAGAGAAAAGGAAGTTAGTGCTTGCTTACTCTATGTGCTTGCATGGCGCATGGTTAAATTCACCCCCCAGAACCAAAGATTTTGCAATCTTTACCCTACAATGAGCTCTTTCTCTCTCTCGAATACCCCCCAGAACCAAAGATTATTAGGAAAACTGCAGATGAGGATTTCAACAGTACGCTTTTTTTTCTTCTTCTTCTTCTACATTTTTTTTGGGGATGAAACTCACTTGTTTTTCTTTAACAAATAGGGGAAGACCCTACATCGATATATATATATATATATATATGTATATATATATATAAGCCTTTTGTTGGATTTCCTATTTCTAGTAGGAAAGTTTTTCCTTGAGGATTCTGAGTATTGGTAAAGTTCTACTCCTATTAGGAATCTTGTCACAATTTCTTATCTAGTAGGAAAGTTTTTCCTTGAGGAAATTTTATTTTGCTTTATGGATTTTATTAACTAAAATTGGTCATTTTTGTAATGAGAATATCATTATTGTGTTAGATTTTTTCTGTTTCGGTTTGGATTTTTTCCGTTTCCAGAATCTTCCGAACGGATTTTCGAAATTCGAAAATCTATATAACAACCGGAACATACCCATTATGTGGTCCATATTCATTCCATTTGTTTACGAACGTTCGTAACCGTTCTGAGATTCTCGCCCATTAAACGTGTACGTCTGAGAATGATTCTTTGATGGAAAGAATCTATAAAAGGGGACGTAGCAGTTCGGTTTTAGTACCCTAAGCCTGCTTTCTCATTTAGAATCGGAATACACCATCACTGAAGAGAGAGAGAGAGTTTAGAAGAACCATAAACCCAAAAAGAAAAACACTTACCCTTAACCTTGAGCGTTGAAAACAACAATGGCAGGAGGTATGTTCTCAATTCAAAATTTAATTCCGCATTTGATCTAATTGCTATTTAGGATTGTTGGTAGCATGTTTAGATCATTAAGTTAAATTCATCAGTTGGTATCAGAGCGAGTTTTTGCCTCTGCCTTGTTGTTTTACTGTATTCTAATAGAAATTTTTTTGAGATTTCAAATTTGAATTTCTGACGTTTTTGATGCAAAATATTATTAGGAATCGTTTAGACATTAGATTTCTAGAATTTCTGTGATTTGAAACGTTAATTTTGGTGTATGGAAGGCTCAGAAACCGTCGGGTTTCACTTCGGGTCCGAACTGGGTCGTTTCGACCTGGCTGGAGGTTGAAGCCGACAAAAAACGACATGTCGTTTTTGTCATGTAGGATTGTTGCCGTTTGGTAAAAACAACAAGTCGTTTTATAAAGTTAAAAACGTTAAGTCGTTTTAATTGGTAGCTGAACCTTCAACATTAAGAAACGACATGTCATTTTTGTGAGGAAAGTTTTGTGTCGTTTTTATAAACGACATGTCGTTTAAGGGACCAAATTTTTCCAAACGATTAATATATATATATATATATCATTATTTTATGACTTTTGCAGAACTTAATGATTTTTATATATTGTGGATATTATTATGTGTTTATATTATTTTGTTATTTGTGTGTATAATTTATTATTTTATTATACATGCAAAATTAAGTTAAATAATATTTGTGGATTGTTGTTCCATTTTTGGTGTAAATATTGCTTATGGTTTTTATACAATTATATGAGCCTTTATTGAGATTTATTTAATGTTGATTAATCCATATAATTTTAATTAATTAGAGAGTAGCCACAACATCTTTAATTAATTGAAATTATATATTAAGTCTTTAAGGATCATATTATAACATTAGTTGTATTTAATCATACGTAATATGATAGATTATATCCCACAGGAATTTTTATTATATTTGTATGATTAATTAGGATAGAATATCAAATTATATTTCCTAACTTACCCACAAGAATTAGGAAAAGGAACATAATTTGATATTTTTATCATAAAGTTATAGATGGATCTAATTGAGTAGGACTTTAGCCCACATGCAAGTTTTATGTCACTGAATTCATATTTTGAGATATGATTTACATTGGTAAAACATGATTCTCAATTTTAATTATAAGCATGTGAATTTTATTTATGCAGTTATGCAACCTACGAATTTTTCTGATATTAAATGTGACATTCCCGAACTAAATGGTAATAACTATAAGGTGTGAAAGGAGAGAATTCTTCTTCATTTAGGGTGGATGGACATTGATTATGCTATTAGGAAAGACGAACCACCTCCTATCATTGAGACCAGTACTCCAGATGAAGTTGATCGATATGAAAAGTGGGAGCGATCTAATCGCCTCTCAGTTGTGTTCATAAAGACTAAAATTTCTGCTGGTATTCGTGGTTCTGTCGAACAGCATGACAAAGTCAAGCCACTACTGAAGGCTATTGATGAGCAGTTAGAGTCTTCGGACAAAACACTTGCTAGCACTTTAATTATGAAGTTTTCATCCATCAGGCTCACTACTGTCAATGGTGTGCGTGAGCACATCATGCAGATGAGGGATATTGCGGCACAATTGAAGACACTTGAGGTTGATATGTCTGAGTCTTTCCTTATGCACTATATTTTGAACACTCTTCCACTTCAATATAGACCCTTCAATATATCCTATAACACATATAAGGATAAGTGGTCAATTAATGAACTTCTGGCCATGTGTGTTCAGGAAGAAGGGAGATTGATGATGGAAATGGGTGAAAGTGCATTTATGGCAACGCAAGGAAAAGATGAGAACCAAGCCAAAAAGAAAGGGAAAGGTAAAATACCACCCCAAGGTGGAATCAAGAAGGAATCCAAGTGTTTTTTCTGCAAGAAGAAAGGACACATGAAGAAGGATTGCACTAAATTCCAGAAATGGCTTGAGAAGAAAGGTAAACCAATCTCATTTGTCTGTTATGAATCTACTATGGTTGATGTTATTTATAACACATGGTGGATTGATTCTGGTTCTACAATCCATATTTCGAATACCTTGTAGGGTATGCGAAACCTAAGGAAGCCAATAGAAAGTGAGCTATGCATTTATTCAGGAAACAAGATGCGCTCATATGTTGAGGCTGTTGGAACATGCACTTTAGTTTTAAGTAGTGGTTTTATTTTGAATCTAGAAAAGACATTTTATATTCCAAGTTTCTCTAGGAATTTGATTTCTGTTTCAAGACTTGTACCTTTAGGTTATTCCTTTAATTTTTGTGAGACATCTTTCAGTTTATTTTATAAATCTGATCTTGTTGGGAATGGTACATTGTCTGATGGTCTTTTCTCTATTAATTTACAAAATAATACTACTTATGATGCTATGCATGTTCATACTGGTATGAAACGATGTGTTATAAATGAAGAATCCTCTATGTTATGGCACCGGAGATTGGGACATATCTCCATACAGAGAATTAAGAGATTAGTAAATGATGGAGTACTTAGTACTCTAGATTTTACTGATTTCGACACTTGTATGGACTGCATTAAGGGAAAGCAGACTAACAAGTCCAAGAAAGGTGCAAAGAGGAGTTCAAACTTATTAGAGATCATACATTCAGATATTTGTTGTCTAGACATGGACATTAGTGGTCCGAAATATTTCATCTCATAGATGATTACTCACGATACATGTATATCTACTTGCTTCATAATAAGAACGAAGCACTGGACGCCTTTAAAGTTTTTAAGGCTGAAGTAGAGAAACAATATGGAAAGCAAATTAAGATCGTGAGAACGGATAGAGGTGGAGAATACTATGGTAGATACACTGAGAATGGACAAGCACCTGGTTCATTTGCGAAGTTTCTTCAAGAGCATGAGATTGTTGCCCAATACACTATGCCTGGTTCTCCGGACCAAAATGGTGTAGCAGAAAGAAGAAACTGAACTTTAATGGACATGGTAAGGAGTATGCGACGTAACTCCAAACTTCCTGAATCCTTGTGGACTGAAGCTCTTAAAACGGCAGTGTATATATTAAACCGAGTTCCAACCAAGGTTGTCCCAAAGACACCATTTGAACTTTGGAAAGGTTGGAAACCGAGTTTGCGACATATACGCGTTTGGGGATGCCCGTCTGAAGTAAGAGTTTACAACCCACAAGAAAAGAAACTGGACCCAAAGACCATTAGTGGGTATTTCATTGGATATGCCGAAAGGTCTAAAGGATACAGATTATTCTATTGTCCATCTCATAGCACTAGGATTGTGGAGTCAAGAAATGCGAAGTTTCTTGAGAATGACTTGATTAGTGGGAGTGATCGATTCCAAGATATTATTTCTGATAAGAATCATAATGATGCTCAACATTCCACTTCAAGTGACAGATTGATTGTCATTCACAACACCCATCAAGTTCAAACAGGTGTTGGACAACCAATTATTGAAGTTCCACAAGCCACTAATGACAATCTAGTAGATCAAGATATTCAAGAATTGCCAGAAATTATTGAACAACCAATTGAACAACATGATCCTCTGGAAAATGTTGATAACTTTAAGGAAATCTACTAGAATAAGGAAAACGGCGATACCTAGTGATTATGTTGTGTATCTAGAAGAATCGGACTATAACATTGGAGCCGAAAATGATCCTGAAACGTTTTCACAAGCCATGAGTTGTAAAGAATCAAACTTATGGTATGATGCTATGAAAGATGAGATGAATTCTATGGCATCTAATGGAGTCTGGGATCTTGCCGAGTTGCCTAATGGTGCCAAAGCCATTGGATGTAAATGGGTTTTCAAAACAAAGAAAGACTCATTAGGCAACATTGAGAGATATAAAGCAAGACTCGTTGCTAAAGGATTCACTCAAAGGGAAGGAATCGACTACAAGGAGACTTTTTCTCATGTATTTAAGAAAGATTCTCTTTGTATCATTCTAGCATTAGTTGCACATTTTGACTTGGAGTTGCAACAAATGGATATGAAAACGGCTTTTCTCAATGGAGGACTAGAGGAAGAGGTTTATACGAAACAATCAGAAGGATTTTCCTCTAGTGATGGTGAGCATTTGGTGTGCAAGTTTAAGAAATCCATATATGGATTGAAACAAGCTTCCCGTCAATGGTATTTAAGGATTCATGATGTTATCTCTTCATTTGGATTTGTAGAGAATATTATGGATCAATGTATATACCAGAAGGTCAGTGGGAGTAAGATTTGTTTCCTTATTCTATATGTGGATGACATTTTACTTGCATCCAATGATAAGGGTTTGTTATATGAAGTGAAACAATTTCTCTCTGACAACTTTGAAATGAAGGATATGGGTGATGCGTCTTATGTCATTAGCATTAAGATACATAGAGATAGAATTCGAGGAATTCTGGGTCTATCTCAAGAGACCTATATTAATAGAGTTTTAGAGAGATTTCGGATGAAAGATTGTTCACCAAGTATAGCTCCCATTATCAAGGGTGACAAGTTCAATTTGAATCAATGCCCGAAAAACAATCTTGAAAGGGAACAAATGAAAAACATTCCTTATGCTTCTGCCGTAGGAAGCCTAATGTATGCTCAGGTCTGCACAAGACCTGACATTGCATTTGTTGTTGGGATGTTAGGAAGATATCAGAGTAATCCAGGTATGGACCACTGGAGAGCTGCAAAGAAAGTAATGAGGTACCTTCAAGGGACCAAAGATTACATGCTTATGTACAGACGGACTGATAATTTGGAAGTGATTGGCTACTCTGATTCAGACTACGCTGGCTGCATTGATTCACGAAGTCGACTTCAGGTTATGTTTTTATGCTAGCTGGTGGAGCTGTATCTTGGAGAAGCGCAAAGCAGACTTTGACTGCTACTTCCACTATGGAGGCTGAGTTCGTATCTTGTTTTGAGGCTACCTCACATGGTGTATGGATGAAGAGTTTCATTTCTGGGCTTAGAGTTATGGATTCGATTTCTAGGCCATTGAGGATATATTGTGATAATTCATCTGCTGTTTTTATGGCTAAAAACAACAAAAGTGGTAGTCGAAGTAAGCACATCGACATCAAGTATTTAGCCATAAGAGAACGTGTTAAAGATAATATAGTGGTTATTGAACACATTAGCACTGAATTGATGATTGCTGATCCTTTGACTAAAGGCATGCCACCATTGAAATTTAAGGATCATGTAGATAGAATGAGACTTGGTTCCTTTATGGGATTTCCGTTGTAAGAACGATACTATTCAATGAAATTCTATTTGTGATGTTTTCTCATTTGGTTTTTGTGCACATATTCATTTATTTATTTTTGAGAAATAACATTAAAGTTTGTACCAAGAATAAACATAGGGTTTGTTCATTAAGATATATGAGCTATTATTAAGAAATATGATACATTGTGATACATTGAAGATAATACTCACTTTTAGAGAACCTATTGCTATGATTCATGTATTGTGTTTCTTATTATGGTGAATGATAGAGTATATGGACCAAGTGGGAGAATATTAGATTTTTTCTGTTTCGGTTTGGATTTTTTCCGTTTCCAGAATCTTTCGAACGGATTTTCGAAATTCAAAAATCTTGATAACAACCGGAACATACCCATTATGTGGTCCATATTCATTCCATTTGTTTAGGAACGTTCGTAACCATTCTGAGATTCTCGCCCATTAAACGTGTACGCCTGAGAATGATTCTTTGATGGAAAGAATCTATAAAAGGGGACTTAGCAATTTGGTTTTGGTACCCTAAGCCTGCTTTCTCATTTAAAATCGGAATACACCATCACTGAAGAGAGAGTGAGGGTTTAGAAGAACCATAAACCTAAAAAGAAAAACACTTACCCATAACCTTGAGCTTTGAAAACAACAATGGCGAGAGGTATGTTCTCGATCCAAAATTTTATTCCGAATTTGATCTAATTGCTATTTAGGATTGTTGGTAGCATGTTTAGATCATTAAGTTAAATTTATCATATTGTAGTTATACGGTTGAATATTATGATCTATTTATGATTAATTTCAGTGACTGCAGTTATTTTACTGACTTTATCATTGTGTTAATTGAAATGAATATAGAATAATGGCCAACATCCAACTGAGTCAATACCACATAAAGCAACAAGTACCTCAAACAAGAATAAGAATGTGATAAACAAACCAATGAAGAGGGGTAAATGGTCATCACAAGATGATAGTGAAATGATCAACATGACATTTTATGTTATTTTTTATTATAAGTTAAACAACCTGCTAACCTTTAAATTATTATTAAATAATTTGTTTTGTATTATAAATATGAGTAATTAATAATTGGAATGAAAATTAAGGAATGGAATGGAATCAAAATTTTCCTTACTTGGAATCCATATTATGGAATGGAATGGAATCAAAATTTTTTAAAGAAAGAAAATAACATATTTTTTGAATGGTAGTAAATAATAGCATAATTTCCCTTTCATTTTTAAAATAAAATTATTATTTTCTTTTTCTGCCCTTGTTGTTTAATGTGAATGAATTACATTTTTCTCCTCGTCTTCCGACAAATTCTTCTTGTTCGGTATTGGCAAGAATCACTGTCGCTGTCTTTCTCTTCGGATTTCCCCTCTCTCACTCTCTCTCTCCCCGGATCACCATCAATGATTCAAAAACAAAGTTAAACTATCACCATAAACTTACAGGTTGTCCCATAAACTTTTATTTCTCTTTTTCTTTTTGGTTCCTTTTTTTCTAATGCCATCATTCAACATTTCTTCATAATAACAATAAAAAAAAAAAATGGAAAAAACATCATCATCCAACATTTATTCATAACAATTATCATGTCCAAACAATTATAATAGAAGCTCCAATAAACAAGTACCAACTGCCAAACAACAATAAACTGTAGAAAACCAAACTACTATATGAAGCAAAATAGCAACAAAACAAAATGGATAAACATGAAAACACATTTGCATTGTATTTATTTTTTCTGAAGCTTGGTCTCCTTTTGCACTCCTCCATTTTTTATTGCTGGGCAGTTCCTTGAATCATGTCCAGTTTGTTAACAATTTCTGCAATATCGAGGCTTCTCAGTTACCTTTCTTCGAATTCCTAAATTACGTCACCTGTGAAAAACTAGAAAAATTATTAATGAACAATGGAATAAAGGGTTTTCTATTCCCTGTCCTTTTTAATTAATGTTTAAAGTTGGGGGATTAAATTACTTTGTTTTGATCGATGATCGTTTTGGAAAACTACAAAAACAACTAGCTATTAATATTGTAACGGCAAAATTGAAAAAAAAAAATGTTACAATTAAGTCATGTTTTGTTTGCCAAGACTCGTTATAAACTTAAAATCTTCAAAAAAAAAAAAAAAAAAAAAAAAAAAAAAAAAAAAGGGGCAAAACAACTATACTGTTCAATTAATCCAAGATTTTAAACTTTAGAAATTAAATTAAACTCTATATGTCACAAAAAGAGAGACCATGTCCCTTAGGGCAAAAATATTATATCATAGTTGAACTATATTGTTGCTTTAAATCACATACATAGACTCTCTCTTTATAACTATTTCAATCCAACAAAGATCATGTCCCTTTGGGCACATAATCATGTGACAATATTAAACCACATTGTTTCTTTATATCGCATGGACATTTTTGTGTCTTTTGGTTTATTTCGATTGAAATTGGGGAGCTTGTCCCCTACGACACAGTTTATTAATTTCAATCACATATCTCTTCTTGTGTCTTCGTGCTATTTTGGTTTTAAAAAAAAAAAAAAAAAAAAAAAAACCTTAAAAAAACCAGATACCATGTTAGTTATTTCATGTCACATGCACAGTCCTATTTCCCTAAATTTATTTCAATCGAAATCAGATAGCATGTCCCCTAAGACACACATTATATCATAATCGAATCACATTGTTGCTTTAGGTCATATGCATAAACTTATATCTTTATGACTATTTCATTAGGAAATAGAGACCATGTTCCTTAAGACACATATTATGTGACTCTTGAACCATATTGTTACTTTGTATCATATGAATAATCTTGTTTATATATCTAGCGTGGTACTGTAAAAATGGGCCGTCCGATCCGTGCGGGCCAAAAGAGAAAGGATGGTCCGATTCGGTGGGTATAGCCCGGTGGTCTACGGACCGGACAGGGACAACCTATAGTTTTATGGTATATTTTAACATTTTTATGTGTTCAAAATAGCTAAAAAAATTCATATGTGGGCTAGGCCCATCCAGCTAACCCAGCTCATATTTACAGCATTATCCCTAGGTTTATTTGGATTAAAATCAGAGAGCATGTCCTACATGCAATGGTGGATGAGTCCAAATTTTTTTTATATTTTTATTTTGCACTCATTAAAAATTACAAATGGAATATTTTTCGATGGTTACTCTTGTATTTACCCATCCATAGTTATCGTTATTTTAGCCGTATGATGTTGATCAAATAGTTGTAACAAATTGAGTAGTTAATCAAAAAAATTTAATGACAATTAATGAACATATAACTTAGAGAGCTCATTAAATGATATTGGGATGGGTAACTTGCTGTTAATTTCCCCCCCTTTTTTTTAAATAACTTATTGTTAAGTTGCTAACATAGTTTTTTTTTCTAAATATTTTTTAAATAAATTATATATTAAAGATTTATAGCTCTGAAGAGATATTCCTACTCTCACGTTGTGCTACTGAGTTAGAGACCAAAAGGCTTTTCTAATTAAAAAAAAAAAAAAAAAAATGAGCCTCCATTGCTAAGAAAAGGATTTGGTATATACCATGAAGCCAAACCAGAATACTTTTTCCAAAAAAAAAATAATAATAAATAAAAAAGAGGCCAAAAGGCTATGAAAAGTAACAAAATTAAGGGGACAAAATGGCATAAAAAGTTTGAAAATAGAGACTTAATTAAATTAACAATAACGTATTATAATGTTTAACAAAAAATAAAAATAAAAAAATATTTAGCCTCCATTAGAAAAAACACAAACATTAACGTAGTATATGAACAGAAAAATACAGTTTTGAGAAGTCTTTTCTTTTTCTCATTACTAACTAAGATCGAGTGTTTTTAATATGGATTGTTTTTAAAAGAGTAATATTAGTTTTTTTTTAATTATTATAGGTGTGTTAGTGTGTAAAAAGTACCTTATAAACATGTATGTCTTTAAATTTAATTTTATTTAAAGGTAATTTAGTAATGATAAAATTTATTAAATTAGAATGTGGGAAAAGTAAACAGACGGGTGAGAATAGACCTTCCCTTATTATAATTGAAAAAGTTTAACTTTTAGTTATTAAAGGTGAGTAAAAAGTAATCTTACAAAAAAATTTTGTCTTTAAACGTAATTTTTATTTAGGGTTAATTTATCATATAAGTGAGTGAGAAAAATAGATAAAGGGGAGGCCTGTATTGCCACCTCTTTTATTTTAATTCCCGATTTTGTATATTCTCGTTTTTTTAGTAATCGTTGTTCTATTACTGATTTCTTTTTTACTAAATTCTATTTCAAAAGTATCTTGTGTCCCACAAATCTACACCATCTCACACTGTTGCATTAATTGATCATCTATCTATATATGTTTTTTTTTTTTTTTTTTTTTTTTTTTTTTGGGATTGAATCAACTTTTTCTTTTTTCTTTTGATTCTTTCGTGTTTTTTTTTTTTGGTTCCCGGAATTTTTAAAAGGTTGCTCATTGTAATTGTTTGAATTTGGAGCTTGAATAATCTATATATAGTTTAGATAGGTTGATTCTCACTTATGAAAAAAAAAAATATATATATATATATATATATATCATCTTTATTGTATCTTATGACTTAAATTTTTTTTTTTCTCTATACTCTTCGCACCCCTCATCTTAAAATTCAAAAATATTATATCCTTTTATATATGATTCATATAATTCTAAAATAGTCAACCCTAATCAATAAATTTCATTAAAAAAATCGCCAATGACTTCAAACAAGTACGAAATCTTTAGTTCTTTATTTTCTTTATCATCATTTAATACTCTTTATAATTGTTATCCTTAAAATTTTGACTACTGTTGAATGTGCAATTACAATATCAGAATTTGTATATACTTTGCTTCTTCATTTGACTAAAGATTATTATTGACTTTCATCAGTTTTTTATTTATACTATTTCGTTCTAGATCTTATTTTTGCTTTTATATTTGACCTAAAGATTTTTTTTTTTTTTTCCTTTTTCTAATTTAATGAATAGCATCAATTTTATGAGATATATGTTAGATTGCTAGATAATGAGAGAACAAAATATGGTAAAAAAGAAAAAGAAAGCACCACCACTGGTACATTTGGTAGACGAAGACCCGAATACGGTTAAGATATGCTGGTGAAATGGAGATCTTGTTGGAACTTAATTCCTAATTTTGAAATGGATACGTGAAAAAGGAAAATAAATAACGAGGATTTAGTTGGTGACATGAGAAGATGTAGGAGTTTTAAAATAAAATAAAAAATAAAAAAAACCAACATTGGTTTTGTGGGTGAGGAAAAGGGCTAAAAATTGTAATTTGATTGTAGGTTTTTTTTTTTTTTTTTTTTTGGGGAATAAAAAGGGGTGTTACAAGTAATAAATAAGATTAAAAATTTTGATAGATAGATGGTTTAAATAGAGGTTTGTGAAGAGCAAAAAGGGGGTGTCAATACACCCATTCATTAGGATATATCATTGTTGTAATTTTATCCTTTAATAAAATTATTTTAAAATCCATGATAATAGACTTTCATATGTAAAGAGAATTAGCTTTCCCACCCCCACCCCCCCTATAAAAAATGTCTACCCGATAGTAATTGTAATGAGCATAACGAATTTGTATATAATTATGAGCATATAACACCAATGTCTATAAAAAATGCTTGTCAATTTCTTGCATACATAAATCATGAGGTTGTCAAAATTTCTCACTCCTCTTCTCTCTCTCTGAATATGAAAAAAAGTTATGATGTTTGGCCAGAGCTTTAGCGCCGCTTTTGGGCCCATTGTCGAGCTTCCAATTTTGAAGTTTAATCCCCAGACTTGTCTCAACATCGGTTTTATTGCGATAGTGGTTGTGTGTGAAGTGGTGCATCCGTTTGGGTGAATTTAACATGTATTGGATGTCCGTTGTCCTTCTAAGGTGGCTTCACTCAGATTTGGCTTCCGTTCAACGGCCGATGGCTTGCTATCGGTGTATCTTTCTTTTGTTTTGTTGTAATAAGTACGTTGATGTTTCAGCTCTTTTGATGTGTTTTTTTTATTTACTTTGATGTTTTTGCTTCGGTAATAATGGAGGCAATGTCCTCCGCTTATGCCTCCCCTCCGTTTGTTGTCGGATGCCGTGGTGTGAATGCCCCCGTTTCATGGGGATTGGTCTCGGTTGACTGGGCTGGTCCATCAACTGTTTTGGTGTTGTTTAATGAGCAATGGTCAAGCTTAAAGATTATGTGCCAAGCGGGTCTTCTCTCGTTTAAGTCTCGATACTCGTATTTACCCCTAGAATATTTTGTTATTTACCGGTGCATCCAATCTTTGATTCGAGGTTGAATTCTTTTATATTTGGAGCCATTTGTGTTTTATGTATTTTATTTATTGTGAAATGAAATTTCTCTTTTGAAAAAAAAAAATCATGAGGTTGTCGAATTACATAACCACAAGCAGGGAATTACCCCTATTTAAAACAAAATAAATGATTCCTTAAATTTTTTGAGCTCTTATCACGGATTATACTCTAAATCTTATAGTTGTATTTTCTTGAATTTTTCTATCTTTTTATTTTCCCTCAAATAGTAATATTTTGATGTTTATGAATCATTCATTTTTTAAAAAAAAATAAAAAACCCGTGGCTTTTGGCTGGCAATCAATCCCAAAGACTTTCATGTTTTATGCTCGTGTACAACAAGTATTGTTTTCATTGGAGCGGAGCGGGCGAAGTTTTTTTATTATTATTATCATTATCATTATTAATATTTAAATAATTACGGGTTTTATTTTGGTGAATTGTAATTTATTTTTTGTAATTTTTACTATAAAATGAATTAAAATCAAAATGAGAATGGGAATATGAGAAGGTTAAATCCAGAATCATACACAAATACAAAGAAAAATATGTATTTAGTTATATTTAAAAATTTAGAAGGTCGTTTAATCTGTAATTAGCAAGTTATATAAAATGTCACATTCTCAAATATAATTAAAGATGCATGTGGTTTTATAATTTTGTCTGTAACCATTCATGATTACAACAATAAAAAATAAAAAAAGACATTGAAACCACACCCATTAAAAATTCTACATAAGCCCCACTGAAAATTAATAATTTTCACATAGTCCTATTAATGTTAATTTTACCCCAATAAATTTAATGTCTTTCTACTTTGGCCGAACAGAATTAAAAATTCTTACATAATCTGAGAAAAAAATTACCTTTTAATTTTTGTACTATGATGCTATTTGTAGGAAAAAAAAAAGTTAAAAATAAAAAATAAAAAATTGGTCTACTCCTCCACCAAAGTTACATGTCTGAATCTGCTCCCTGTCTACACGGCACACATGATCAAACCATATTTTTACATTAAATCACGTGACTTGTCTTGTGTCTCTAGGTCTATTTTAATATTAAATAAAGAAACACCAATACTGGGGAGAATTACAAAAAAGCAGTTTGTAGATCCCCTACAATAATTTAAATTTAAGTGTTTATTTCAGTTTCAATTAAGTTTATATCTCTTGTGTATCTGATTGTAAACACTTTGTACTAGTTGTCTCGTTAGGATTACTGATGATTTCATATTTATAAAAAAAAAAAAAAAAAAAAAAAAAAAAAAAAGTGTGGTTGAAAACTAATTTTCAATAATTTGTGTTTGGAATGTCTAGAGTTCTTCAAAAATCTTAAATGCTTTCTATACTTATTGTTCTAATGTACGAAGAAATTTTATTTTTATTTTTAATTTTATTTTTTACATTCTTTGAACGCCACACTCATAAATGCTTTTTATGAAGAATTTAGACATTTTTTTTTTTTTCACATTCTTTGAACCGCACACCCATAAATGAATTTATATATGTTTTTTTTTTTTCACAAAACATATATAACGACCTACGGATTGTATATTTCCTCTTTCAGTAATATCTTTTGTGAAATGGGAGCCTTTAATCCATTCCCTTTTTGTTCTTTTTTTTTCGTATTAAAAAAAAATAAGAAGGTGTAGTAGAGAGCAAAAAACGAAGAAGAAAGAAGTATTACAAATTGTCAATATAACGACATAAACTTTTTTTACTTCTCACCCAAAAATGCAAATTATCATCGACACGATTGTTAAATAATGATAATAATAATAAAAAACTTATTGTTTCCTTTTCATGGGAGGGTAATTTTTCTTATATTCACTGTTGATTAGGATTGAGCATTTTGTAATATATTTTTTTAAAAATGATATTTTAATTTTAATTTTTTTTAATTCTTTAATGAGGTGTGTGAATTGTATATTTTTATCTTTTTTTATTTTTAAAAGTAATTTAATTTTAGATAATTAAGGAATAACATAATTATTGAATTAGGCTGTTAAAAAAGTGGATAAGGGGGTGGCAATATACCCTCCCTTAATATCTTAAATATTAATTAAAAGATTATTTTTACTTCTAGGTGGAAAATTGAATATTTGAAATCAAAATCCCATAATTGAATAGAATTTGTTTCCTTCTTAATTTTAATTTCGTTCTTTTTATTTTGTTATATTTTCTTAACAAATTTCTTGTAAACATTTCATTACGGCAAGTCTATGGTTAATTGTTTTCACCTATTTCTTCTCTAATCAATGTAAAAAGTTATAATCATCGTTTCTAGTTGATGTAAATGTAACAAAGCAATTTTTAAGCACATCCTTTTTATATAATATTTAAAAAAAAAGATATCTAATGACACTCTTCTATTTACTCATTACACCTTAAATTTCTAATAAAATCTATTGTTACAAAATTTCTCATGAACAAAACTATTATTAAAGACAAAAGTGATTTAAAATATATTCTTCACATTCCTTACTCCCAATTGTTAAAACAATAACAATAATCTAATCAAGTCCATTATAAATTAAACATTGACCTATTTAATCAAGGAAATAATTGAATATGCATGCGTTTGGACTTTTTGGTTTAAGTAGGTGTGTAAGAAAAATATACAAGACCGTGTCAATAGCAGGTCGAGTAACCTATAAGGTGTCAATTGCATTTGATGATATGATATTTTTGTTTACTTGATATAACAGGTCAAGTAAGTGCATATTTAAGATTTTATTTCATTAAGTAGACAATGAATATTAAGAATCAATTTTTTTGTTTTTAATTTCAATTAGTCTTTGAGTTTTACTACAACTTTTATTTTGTTACAAATTTCGTAGTTCTTTTTCTTTTTTTAATAAACTAGATATTCTTCTATTGTATGTAAAAGTCTCAAATTCTGTAGAAGATGTGAAGTGAAAAAAATCAAAGAGAAAGAGATGATGAAGGGACAAATTAACGGAGGGAGTCACAAGAAGGGAATATCAAACATGAAGTGGTTGGTTGGTTGGTTCGTTGGATGGTGGAGGTGAGAAGATTGAGACTACCATCAATCACACAAGAAATGGACGGTCAAGATTTGATCAATTACCATCAATCAACAATATACATAAATGAGTGTTAGCGTTGTATTCTCCAAGGCCAAGAGACTATTATAAATTTATATAACACACTATATTATTTTATTTTATTTTTTAATAATAACTGACAAAATTGGTGGCTCTAATGACCCGTTTAAGCAAGATTTTGTTATCCAACTTTCACTGTAATCAAAATGTCCCATTATTATTCTCTTCCCTCCCACCGAGAAGGAACTGGTAGAACTTCTTATCTAAAAAGAGAAATTAAGAACCGTAGAACTGACGAGAGAGAGATAGAGAGTGTGTTAGATATATATATATATATATATATATATAATAAGTGAAAGATATGAATCATTGGCAGTGCAATAAACGAGGAGATTATTATTAAAAGTAAGAATATAGAGGCGGGTGGGGTTTGATTTTCATGGGGAAGGAAAGTTTGGGGGTGGTCCGAGAGAGAGATTTTCAGAAAGAACTACACGTTTAACCCCGCGTGCACACCCCATACACCTTCCAACCTACCCCTCCTCTTCGACTCTCTCTCTCTCTCTCTGGCTCATCCTATTTGCGGTAATTACATTCAACTTATTATGTGATTGCATATATATATATATATATATATTAGTGTGGTTTCAATTATTACATATTTTTGTAATTATGAATGATTATACAAGATAAAATTATAAAAAATAATGCATACATTAATTACAATTGATAATGTCATAATTTTTTGACTTAAAACTAATTTATCTTCCCATCAAGAAAAAGGAAAAAGAAAAATCAATTTATCTTAAAATATATTATTAATTAAAAAATTATTTTTACTAGGGGTGGAAAATTGAATATTTGGAATCAAAATCCCATAATTGAATAGAATCTAATTTTAATTTCCTTTTTTTTTTATTTTGTTCTAATTTCTTAACAAATTTCTTTTAAACATTTCATTACGGTCCGTGGTTAAAACTTAATTGTTTGACGTATATGAAAATTTTCATACGATTGTCGAATTCATATTGCAAGATATCATAACTAATGTGTAATAGTAAAAATAAATGTGTCAAGAAAAATCTATAGTCTAATTTTAGTTTCTTCTCTAATCGATGTAAAAAGATATTATTATTATTTATACTGGATGTAAATATTACAAAGTAATTTTTAAGGACATCCATTTTATAATATTTAAAAAATGATATATATTGACACCCTTCTGTTTACTCGTCACATCTTTAATTTTTAATAAATTCTATTGTTACAAAATTACTCATGAACAAAACTATTATTAAAGACAAAAGTGGTTTTGAAACATATTCTTCAGATTCCTTACTCCCAATTGTTAAAAATAATAATAATAATCTATTCAGGTCCATTATATGTTAAACATTGACCTACTTAGTAATGAATAGATTATGTCTTCCACTAAAACAAAATTCATATGTTGCTCAATTCATTTTATTTATTTATTTATTTTTTTTTCATTCTTGAAAATATGATCAAGACAACAAACTTTCAATTGCATTTGTTTTTGTGGTTACATACTTTGTTTTCTTTTCATTGCTTTTTTACATCAGTTGCTATACATAGTTTTTTTTTTTTTTTGACTTGTAACTTTCGTGAATTAAACAAATATGATCCATTTGTGCATTAATTCACAGGAAAGAAAAAAAAAACTTTTTTTTCTTCTAGGAAAAAAAAAATAAAGAGGGGCATATTCAAGGGATTAATGTTTTCTTGTGACTAAAAATTTTGTGTTTCTTCCAGCAAAAATGAAAAGAAATTCATGATTTGTATAAAAGAAAAAAAAAATAAAAGTAAAGACTCTATAATTGTGATTTTGCTGTTTTTCATTTGCATACACTTATCTAAGAAAAAAACCTACCCCCTCCTCCTCTTCAACTCTCTCTCTGTGTCTCCCTATTTGCGGTAATTACGTACATCTTATTATGTGATTGCGGAGAGAGAGAGATATATATATACACACACACTAGAGTGTGTTATGTATGCTTTTTTTTTGTTTTTTTTTTTTGGATTTGGTAAAAAGGATCTTTAAATAAGGATGTGTTTGATGAAAAAAAAAAAATCAATTTGATATAAATAAATTATAAATAAAAAGTCCTTTGGTAAGATATAGTTGAATAATAAACAAAATTAAAAGAAAGTAAAGAAACTATAATGAGAAAAATAGAAGGAAAAAGTGAGAATATATTAAAAAATAATTATTTAAAGATGGGTAAACAGAAAGGAGAAAGTGTAAGGTTTTAGAAAATATAACCAAAAAAAAAAAAAAAACCGTAAAATGATCAAATAATTGAACAAAATGTTTGAATGACAAGCAAACAAAATAGTTATATAAAAAGTTAACTAAAAATAAATGACAAAGAAAATAGTATTTAAATAAAGACACATTTGCCAAAAGAAATTTAATAGGACATTTAGAAAATTTGACCGAAGACAATATTTGAAGAAAATTATTTTATAATAAAATATTTTGTTATACAGATTAAAAATAAAAGTATATAAGATTTTAAAGAAAAAGTTTTTAAAAAAAAAGGAAAAGAAAAAAATGTGCAAAAAACAAAGAAGAAGCAAAACCCACAAAATAAAAAATAATAATAATAAATTAAAATTTAAAAAACATCCAACCAAAACGCTCGTTTCGACCAAAACAAGCGTTTTAGCTGAAGGTTGGTGAATGGTAAGAAGTGTTGACACTTTTTATATGTTGTTAGATATTAGTCTTAAAGCATGTGCTGTGCTATATAATAGATGCATTTGAAAAATTTTATCTACATATAGAAAATTTAAAATAATAATTTAAAAAATAGGCCCACTTTTTATATATTGTTAGAGGAATGAAAAATTAAAAAAAAAAAAAAAAAAGAGATAAAGGACTAAAAAATTACCAACACAGAAAAGGATTACATTGTAAAAAAAAAGGGTCCAAAATAAAAAAAAAAAAAAAAAGAAAAGAAAATCAAAGGATTAAAAAGCAATACAATGCATTTTCGTCCAATGCAAAAAAAAAAAAAAAAAAAGGACTAATTGAAAAAAAAAAAATAGGCCAAAATAAAAAAAAAATTAAAGGACTAAAAGGTAAATACAAAATATTTTCGTTTAAAACGAACCGTTTTATACGAAAATGATTTCCACATCACATTGTGCTTTCTATATTTAGTTATAGATTCTTTAGAATTTTGTTTTTGTTTGATGAATCCATATGTGTCTCCAGGTTTTAGACTACAAGTACCGTGATATGCCTACGGCCCATTTATGTTTTAAATTCCTATTAATTAAGAACATAATACGTTACATTATTATATAAAATAAATTCTGAAGCATAAGATGATTCAAAATGATACCATAAAGCATGTTCTGTATAAACAGTCAAGAATTTTATTGGATACTATTTTACAGTGGTGCAAAAAACTATTATTGAATACTAGTTCAGTTTGTAAATCTTTATTAATGTTAATAATTTTTTCTTTAACAAAATAACCGAAAACTTAGATTATCTAAATTTAGTTTAAGGTTCAAAAACATTTTAGCTTTTTATAAGCTGTAATTAAACTAATAAAAATGTAGATGTATATTACTTTTGACTACATGAAAAAAAAAAAATCAATAATGAGATTTTTTTTAAAGGCAGTAAAATGATAGTTTAACGGAATTTGATGAATGACTACGATCCATAATTGTATTAATTAGTAATTTACTCTCTTTAAAAAAAAAAGAAACAAAGAAATATTGAGTTTTTTGAAAGTTTGTATGAACTTTTGTCCTCACATTTCAAGATAAATAATTTAATTTCATAAAAAAAAAATAAAAGAAAATCACACTATGCACATTCAAAAGCCTTCGAGCCTATCTGAATAGATATTATGTTTACATATGCACGTGTAGATAAAGAGAAAAAAAACAATAAGGTTTTTTTTTTTTTTTTGCTCAGAAAGGATACTGAGATCTTTTTTTTTTTTACACTCTTTTTTTTCTTTTCTTTTTGTGCTAATCAAAATGGTTTGCAATTCCATTAAAAAAAATTGTTTACGATTTCTTTATATTAACTATGTTTACCAATATGATGTTTTTTAGGAAACAACCAAGATAATTTCAAACTACTGTTTATTTTGCAAATTGCACTCAAGACCCTAGAATTACCCCCCCAAAAAAAAAAAAAAAAAAAACAATCAAAGATCAGTGTATGCTTTCCTAACCAGAAAAAGAAAAACAAACAAAGATCAATTAAAATAAATAAATAAATAAATAAAAAGATAAAAGGCTGAAATGAAATGAGGTCTTAAAAGTGGAGTGGCTTGATTGGGTTTCTCAAGTTTCTCGAAACTACAAAATTAAAGTGTAAGATGTCAATAAAAAGAATACGGCATGTGGATCACCACAAGCCATTGAAATAAATTAAATGAAAAAAGTAAAAATTCTTAACCCTAGAATTTTAGGTTGAAGAGACAAAATTTTTCACATCATTCTCCTTTCTATAATATCTTATAGATAGGCCACAAAATAAGGCTGTAGTCACATGACAAAAATAAGCATTTATCTCAATAGATTTTTATTTTCCCCACAACCTTTTCTTTTATGTTCCATTAGATAGATAATTCATCATAGTTTTATATAATTTTTAAAAAAAATTACAATTTAGCAGGATGAGTGTCTAAAAAAGATATGCACAAATCAACATAGAAAGTATAACTTATAGTTGAGATGTTTTCATAACTTTAAAATTAATGTTTGGACTTTTTAGAAAATAAAAATGTGAAACGTTTTTCGAACTCTATATAAATTATATATTTTTTGTATAATAAACCCATTCTCTTGCAGTTTTTTTTTAATAAAGAATGCGTTCAAAAAGAACCAAGATACAGTAATTTTATCTTAATAATAATAATAATAATAATATAACATAATATATTAACTAACATATATAAAATAGTCAATAATGCCCTCTCTTCTTCCTCATGTGTCAATCTATTGTTTTTTTTTTTTTTGCTTTTGTTTTTTGCTTTCATGCTTTTTTTTTTTAATCCTTTTCTTTTACTTCTCTCGTTTATTTTCTTTTATGCTTTTATCTTTTTTTTTAATTTCTATTACCGTTTTCGTTTCTCATTACATATATCTATATACACATATTCATAATCTTTTATAAATCTATTCAATAACTTATATTTTTTATTAATATGGTTGAAAAGGTTTTTGTCTAAATTTTTTTGAAATTTTGATAGAAGCTTTGGTTTTGGTTGTTTAAGTTTCCTATGGAATTTCGATTTTTTGTTTTTTTTGTTTTTTTTTTCTTATTTTCTAGTTTTGTAAATTTTTTTTTAAAATTTTCACTTTAAATTCTTATATCTTTTACATTCTTTTAAATTCTTATATTTTTATATAATATATTATTCATTCATACACGCTTCGTGCATGTTCAACTAATAAGAACAAAAAGAGAGAAAACAATCTAGCAAAGGTTGATCTCAATGGGAAATATTCAACTTACTATATTTTCTTGCTTTCTAGATTCCACCAAAAAAAAAAAAAAAAAAAAATTTCTTGTACTCTTAGGGTGAGTTTGGTTCTTTAGTCCAAACTAAAATTTTTCAACTCAATTTTTGTCTTTTCTGAAAAAGTCAACAAAAATTACTATTGAAACTTAAAAATCTTAACTCAAACTCAAACACCAAACACCCCCTTAAAGTCCAAAACATCAGTAAAGCGATTTAATTCCCCGAAATGGAAGATTTTGTACGGCATGCCCTCGGTGTGAGGAAGTTACAAAGATAAAAATGGAAGCTTGTGTTATAGTTTTTTTTTTAATCACAAACAAAGTACTTTTTAAAAAGGAAAAAGAAAAAAAATAGTAAATAAAAACATAAAAAAAGATAAAATGAGAAATGAATATTTAACTTAGATTTGTTTAGAATTCAAGTTTAACTATAATTAAACTATATTTTTTCATCTTAATTTTTGTATTCTTTTGAAAAGTCAATAAAATTTATAATTTGTTTTTGAAAAGTCAACCAACTCTAACTTAAAATTTTCATTTTCAAATAATGAACCCAACGAAAGTTTAGTTTTTTTATTTTCAAAAGCAAAAAAAAAAAAAACAAAAAAAAAAAAAGAAAAAAGAAAAAAGAAAAAAATCACTATTAAAGAAAACATACTCCATTATTTTTTTGAGGGTACAACAGACTCCATTATTGTATAAGAAGTTTCCTTTCTAAAATATGACCGAAAAAATAATTAAAAAAACCAATAAGTTCCGCATATAAGAAAAAAAAGTGCTATCACATAACTTAAAAGGGAAAAAAATTTCCTCCCTTAAAAATAGCTTAAAATACGTAATTAATTTGAATTTTTTTTAAGAATTAATTTGAAATTGATATTTAAATAACTAAAAACTTCTTAAAATTTGATTCCTTAAGTTAAGGAGATTTTCATATTTATAGGCAGAATCAAATAAGGAAATTAAAAAAAAATTGAAAAAGAAATATCATTCTTTAATAATCTCACATTAATTATTGAACAAATAAATTTAAAAATGTTTATTTTATAAAAAAGATGCCTAAAAATAGCTCTTTTGTATAAATTAAATACTGGCAAGTGGAATTTATGGGGCTCCTCTTATTCCCAACCCCGAGTGTAACAAGCCACCCACAACCTTATTTAGGCTTTGTTTGACACTTTCATTCAAATAAAAATTTTTAACTCAATTTTTATTTTTTTTAAAAAAAATTTTTATTTTTTTTCAAAATTTTTTTTATTTTTTTTAAAAATTCAAAAAAATTTATTATTAAAACTAAAAATTTTTAAATAAAACTCATTCAACAAACAAATACTTAAACTCGAGTTTGCTCACCCAAGTCACACTCTCTCTCTCCTCAAGGGGAAAAAAAAAAAAAAAAAAAAAAGAAGAAGAAAGAAAAAAAGTCTCTCATTCTCTCTCTCTCTCCGAGACTCTCTGACACACCCTCTGTTCGTTTGGCTTGTTGAATAAAAACTCTAAGGGTTCGTTTGGATCGCAGGTTTAGTTTGAGTTGAGTTGAGATTTTTAAGTTTGCATAGTAAATTTTGTTGACTTTTTCAGAAAAGACAAAAAATATGATGAGATTTAAGTTGTTTAGTTTGAGTTGAGATGGTGAGGCAAACGGAGCATAAAGGCCACCACCCACGGCCAGGGCAAAAAACTCAATTTCTTCGTTTCTTCCTAAGAAACCCCCTCTTTTGCTTACTCAAGTAACTTACACTCTGTTTGGCTTTCTTCAATGGCTGCGAAACGCCTTCTGGAGCAGCTTGCAACGTACGATTCCTCTTCCGACGATGACTTGTCGGAATCCGACGCCGTCGACAACGAAGAAGAAGAAGAACAAGTTGAAGAGAAAAACGGCAGCGAAAACGGCGTTGAGAAATCCGGTGACGACATTGACGAAGAAGAAGAAGAAGAAGAAGACATGGAGGAGGATGAGAAGGTGAAATCTCCAGTGAAGAAGAAGAAGCCGACAGTTTGGAGGCCCAACGATTCCGACAACAGCCCACCACGGTCGCCGTCTCTTGCGGGCTTCACGGTTGAGCCCAAGAATAAAGCCCCTGCCGAGCACGACAACAAGCGCGAGAGAGAGCCCGACGAGAAGGACTCCTCGAAGAAGAAGAAGAAGAGAAAGGTTGCCGTCGCCGAGGATCCGAAGAAGGCGTCGGGAGTGGCGGTGGTCATGTGGAGTGAGGAAGACGAGATTGCCCTCCTGAAGGGGATGTCCCATTACAAGGCGAAGAAGGGGACCGATCCCAACGCCGACATGGGAGATTTTCACGACTTCATCAAGGAGAAGCTGAACCCCGACATTACCAAGTACAAGCTGTCTGAGAAGATACGGAGGCTGAAGAAGAAGTACCTTAACAACGCTTCGAAGATCGAGGACGACCACGAAGACCCCATCTTTCCGAAGCCGCACGAGCTCCAGTCCTTTCAGCTCTCCAAGAAGATTTGGGGAACCGACAAGAAGGATGAGTCGATGAGCAATAAGAAGAAGAAGGAGTCGACTCCGACTCCGATTCCGATTCCGATTCCGACCACGCCTCAGACCCTGACCAAGACAACTGCAACCGGAAAGTTATCCGAAAAGTACCCTTACTTGTATAAGTCTCTGGGATTTTGCTCAATGGATGAAAGTATTCAGGGGATTTCGAAGATGCCATTGATGGAAAGTTCCGTGTTGGAGGAGCTGGATAGGAAGTGGGAAAAGTTACAGATCGTTGAAGTTGAGTGTTTCTTGAGGAAGACGGAGTTGATTAATGAACAGGGTAAACTGCTTTTAGACATCCTTAAGAACATGTAAAAAAAAAACCCATCTAATTTCTTGTCTTTGTTTAAAAAAAGTGAGAACATTTTGATCGGTAGATTAGTACTGTGTCGTCTTTTTTTTTTTTTTAAAATAATATTTAGCTATTAGGTTGTTTATGTTTTAAACGAAAGGTGCTTTCCAGGTTTGGTGATTTTGTTGACGGTGAAGGAACTGTGAGATCGTAAAAATCTGGTTGTGTTGTTTAAGAGTGTTCTCTGCTTCATGTCGCCTTTTTTTGTTTTTGTTTTTGTTTTTTTTTGAAATTGAAGCTATGTATAGCTGAATAACAGTTTCTTTGTACTTTGCTATATATATTTTGTTTTTGTTCTCAATATTTAGGTGATGGTAATATGTAAACTTGATTTGTGGGAAAGAAATTCTTAAAAATAGAAATTTTACGATTGTTATTTCGTTAAATTTTGACTCCATTTCTATTATGCGAAAGAGAACGTTTTTGATTCAGTAGAACTTCGTCTTCGGTCCTTCAAAAAAAAAAAAAAAAAAAAGAAACTCTCCTTTTGATCAAACACCAAAAAAAAGGAGCTCCGCCCAGTCTTCCTGACGAGTACTCTCGCTTTTCCGGTGAGGAATTTTCTCTTCAATTTCTTACGCTTTTATTTATTTTTTACTCTTTTTTTTTAATGGATTTTAGATTGTGATTAACTCTGAATCTTCACTTGCAATTTGGTTCCCGATTTCACGATCTTTGTCGCTATTCGATTGCTGAGAATAGCAGCAAAACTGGCGGAGAAGATTGTTTTTGGTTCCGAAAGAATTTAGTTTGTGTTTTCATCTTTTGCATGCCGTACAATCTTTTCTCGGAATTTTCGGAAGAAAATGCGCAAGAAAATGACGATGATATGAGAAAAACAGAGAATTTGAATTCTTGAGCCGAAAATTCTATAAAGTATTGGACTTTTTATACCTTCATTTTTGTTTAATTTTGGGGAAATTAGAATACCCATGCTTCTGAATCCTTTTTTGTACAACTTTCCGAGTTACAGGTTTTGTCTAGCTGGACCAAGATATACATAGTTCTTGAGTTTGTAACTGGAGGAGAATGATTTGACAAAATTGTAAGGTTCTCTTTCTTTTATGTACATCAGGAGCGATAAATTTAAGTGTTTCTTTGCTTGGTTGGAGAATCTTTAGGGGGGGACCATTTTTTAGATAAAGCAGTTAGATAACAATAAGTTAATCTCTATCATACTGGAACTTCATCTGAGAATTGGATTCTTGGTTCACGAAGGAAAGGAAAGCTTCCCAAACACGAATCAAGGCGATACTTTCAACGGCTTATATATGCAGTTGCTCATTGTCATCGTAAGGGTGTGTACCACAGAGATTTGAAGGTGCACATAATTTTTCAATATTCTGCACTATAAATTTGATCTGAAAAATGTGATTTCACTGCAATTTTTTTTTATCCCAATTAATCTCTTGTTGTTTTCCTTGTAACATGTAGCTTGAAAA
Source organism: Ficus erecta (assembly GCA_008635985.1). Lineage (NCBI taxonomy): Eukaryota > Viridiplantae > Streptophyta > Magnoliopsida > Rosales > Moraceae > Ficus > Ficus erecta. The sequence continues at coordinate 68,904 of BKCH01002150.1, forward strand.
TCGTCTTCTTGATTCTTATGGAAATTTGAAAGTTTCCGACTTTGGTTTAAGTGCATTGCCCCAGACTACGTTGTACCGGAGGTACATTTTCGACTTATTTATGTGCTTCACGCCATTTGGAATTCTGTAGAATTTTTTGCTGCCAAGATGCAGTTCTATAGAACAGTACTGCTAGGTCATTTGGAAAATTTGCTCAAATTTGGAGACCAGATCCTCTTGCTTTCTTGTTCTACGAAGGTCCAATCTTGGTACTATTAATTCCACTTTGCTCGTTCCTCAAATTAGGAAACAAGCCGTGGATGGAAAAATTCTAAAGCCATTGATAGAAAAATAAAATGAAATTTGGTATGTAGTCTAAGCGGAATTTGAGTGCAAGAGGGAAAATAAATACAGTGCCACTAATTACTGCATAACTATACTACAGGATGCTATCTTGCTTTGTAGAGTTCTGTAAGGGGCTATCAAATTAGAGAATTCAGTGAGTGATTCACTGATAGCATATCTCCTGATCTTTCATGACCGTTTGCATATGTTGGTTTTTTTTATTGTCGCATAAACTTATTAAAAATCTAGTCACAAATACATTTTAGATGCGTCCTTATCTTTCGCAACTTCAAAAGTTGCACTGAATCATTTGATGAATCTGGAAAACGAAATTTTATGCCTATTCTCTATTATTGTAGAAGACAAAACATAAGAAAATAAATCATGACCTTGCTGTTTGTTTATGCATTTGAATCTCTAGAACTAAACTACTGCCAGACAGGTCCTTGGCAGCCAGGGCTATGATGGTGCAGCTGCCAATGTGTGGTCATGTGGCGTCATATGGCTGCGTATCTCCCATTTGATGAGACGGATCTTCCCACTCTATACAGAAAGGTCTGCTGCCATTGTTCGACTTAGAAATCTTCTTGGTATTACATACACTTTGGATTTGTAAAATGCTTTGATTCTGTTCTTTTTGAATAGTGATGCTAACATGGTTAGTTCCTTTATTGAGGCATGTACGTTCACAAGCGTGTTCCAGGACACCTTTTTTTAATTTTAATTTAAAAAAAAAACTATTTTCTTCTTTTCTCTGTCATGATTTGTTAATTTTCTTGTCCGGTGTTTTCTCGGACATGCTTGGAGAATGTTGAACGTGACGTGTATTGAGTTTAGCCTTCAGCAGTTTTTTTTTTATTTTTTTATTTTTAATGGGAAGCTTTTCTAGTTGGATTAAATTTGTATAGATGAACATTTTGAACTCTTGAGCTGCCAACAGTCCTGCATACTTGCAGATAAACGCGGCTAAATTTTCTTGTCCAGTTTGGTTCTCTTGGAGCGAAGTCTTGATACACAAGATACTTGATCCCAATCCAAAAACTGTGAGTATTTAACTCCACCTTCCACTATTATAAGGATTGGTTTGACGCTCGTCACATTTATTTCCTATTATCTAGAGGATAAAAACAATGATACCTGTTACAAGATTAGGGATTTTTTTTTTTTTTTATATAAATTTTTCCCAAAAACTGATTTCTCTGTTGAAACAGCGAATTCGGATTGAAGTTATCAGAAAATATCCATGGTTTTGGAAGAATTATGCACCTGTTGAGTATTGGGAGGACGAAGAAGTAAATTTAGATGATGTTTGCGTAGTCTTTGATGATATTGAGGTTGATCTTTGTTCTTTTTATGCTATTGACAGAATTCTTTGTTTCATTGTTTATTTCTTCTTCTGTAAGCAATGTTATTGCAAATAGAATTGAAAAGATTCTTTTTATTTATTTTTTAATTTTGCTTTTCAAACCATTTCGTATTGGGAGAAGGTGGTATTACTATCTACACATACTGAGCTACCCTGGCTTGGTCTAAAAATATGTAATAATTTTTGCAGGTCTATTTTCATTACTTCAGTAGAGCTGTAAATACGGGCTGTCCAACCTGGTCGATTCAAATTAAAAGGGTTTGGTGGGCCTGGGTCGAGTTGGGCCTGAGCCCCGTGAAAAAGAGAAGTAGGGGCTACCCCAGCAGGTAAAAACGGGACGCACCAACTCCTCAAAAAGAGCACATCTGTAGAATATTGCTCGGAATATTGCGTCCTCTTACAATGTTAAACAAAAAATAATTTCAGGGTAAAAATCCGAATTATTAAGTAAAAATTCTAAACATGTGTAGACATATGTGTGTGTGTGTATATATATATATATATATATATATATTGTTGATGCCGAAAACGTCTCCGGCAGCAACACCCAAAGTAACAATGTCGTCCGGTCAAATCTGGCCCGTGACCCCCGCCGTCGATCACCTGCAAAAGGAAAGCACCTCGGAATGAGGGGGACACCGGTGTGGTGTCCGCCGTGGGCACTCCGATGCCTAAGTCAGTATTGATGCTGAAGAGCGAAGGGAGAGGCAGAGTTTAGATAAGGCGAAATGACCGTACCTGAATTTGTGGGTTTTTCCTCTATTTATAGGCGTCTTCCCCGGACTCGGGTGCTCGGGGCGACCCGGTCGGGTCGGCTACCTAGGACGCCCGGCTGGGGGCTAGGGTTGTAGGCCGCAGGGGCTACTGGCCCAATGGGCGCTTGCCACGTGGGGTCCGACACCAAGTGGGGGACAGAAGGGTGTTCGCCGGCGCCTGCGAGGACAGGTTGTGTCAGAGTAGGTGGCGGCGGGTGGCGAAGTGATGATCTGCAGGAGTAGGTGGGCGGCGACAGCAGCTGACGGATGCCAGGGCAGTGTTGCGTCTGCTGTGATGAGGTGGCTTGTGGGCCCGGATGACTCACTCAAGCATGGGAACCACCGGCTCGACCGGTGATCCGAAAACAATGTGGTCCGAGTACGTTGCTTGTCCTCGCGACATTCCGAGGTGTGGTCGGCAATGAATACTGGTCGGCCAACCGTCCGGCTACCGGGACCGCACGCCGAGAAGGTTGCCAGACCACTGCGGGTGGTCGGAATTGGTACTTCTTGGTCGGAGCAGAAAACGACATCAACATATATTTTACTGGTGTATTTAATTTCACACTTAGAAAACTCTCGAATGGAATATTCCTAACACAGATGTTGTCAACGCAATTGTTTATTACACAAGGCCTTGTGGACCTCAGCTTTTCAGCAGCCAGCTAACAAACACATTATTAAACGTCATCTTTTTTTCTTGCCAAAAAAACGTAATTAAAAGTTTGACAAAAGCTTTTAAACCTGGGACTTTTATGGTTCAGATTTATCATAGATTTTTGCCATTTCTTATTCTTTTTTTTTTTTGTGGTAGAATATTTCCTAGTCAATTAATTTATAGAACAAGTTTCTTTGCAGCTAGTCATCCTATCTTATACAAGTTTCACATCTACGTCTAACCCGTATGGTGTATGAGTTCAAATTCATCACCATCAATTCAATTTTTTTCTTTTTCCCTAAAATTTTTTTGTCTTTTCTGAAAAAATCAACCAAAATCATTATTTAAAATTACAAATCTTAACTCAAACTTACACACCAAACATCTCCTAAAACCATTAAAGAAATTTATTAGAAGAACTACAAGTGGGATGTAAAACAATTACATAATTATGTAAAAGCCAGACTCTAACGTGTCGTACGTTTGATTTAATAGAAGTGATGACTTATAGAAGTGACATATAACTGCTCTTCGTAGATGACTTATAGAAGTGACGTATAACTGCTCTTTGTATAGAAGTGATTTTGTGATAACTACGCTCTTAATAGTGACATATAACTGACTTTTGTGTAAATTAATTTTAATGTTAATTTATTTCAGTTAAAGAATTTTTTTTTTTAGTTAGATATTTAGTGACCGAAATTTTTTTGGCCATACAGTTTATGCTACTTTGTTGGGACGAATTTGTCCTTGAGTCCTTTGTTTCCCCTTAAACTACAGTCGGGAAGAATTTCCATTCCTCTAAAAAGTATTAAACTAATGTGATTACAAGAATGAACTAATAATAATGTAAAGTTTGAATCTCCAGCTGTAATTTATAGTTAAAAATATAAAAATAAAAAAAACGAAAGAAACTGGTAGATAAGAGGGAAAGGAAAACAATTGAAACTACATAGAAAAAATTTGCAATATGTCCTAGTTGGAAGAAACCAAAAACAACAGTCTATCAATATAAAATAAGTTATTTAATGTATCCTATACTTCATTTTAAATCTATCAAAATATATATTATTAATTTTTTATAGTTATTTTGGACTTAACGGTGATAGCTTTGGTGGTGGGGACGGCTTTGTCATTTGAAGGGTCGTTCTGATTTCTTTGGTCGTGTTGGCTGACTTGTCACCGGAGATATTATTTTTATAGTTGGGGTTTTCTCTCTTTTTTTCTTACAGTTGTTTGTTTAAAGTAAAGGCGATGTTATTTCTGCTAAATAGGTGTTGCATTTCGTTAATGTATTTTTATTTCAATTTTGTACTAACGGAGGTGGTCTCTTCATGCTCTCATATAGGTGTGTATCCAATTTGTTAGAGTTAGTTCTATACGATGTTGGGAGTGATCTTTTTTGCCATAAATCTCTTGGTATAAGTCCAATCCGCTTATACACTTCTATATGGAATCGGTTTGTAATTAGAATTAAACATTGATTTTGACAACTTCTAATAATTTTATCACTCTTTTAAGTATCTTACTTCACAAGTATTTTCTTTTTTGACAAAAGATTTTACGACTAGATATTTTCATTTAAATTCTATTTAAATGAAAAATCATTTTAAAAAATCACATTAACAAGTTAAGAGCACGTTGCTTAACCAAAATTATATTTAATGAGCTTTCTAAAGTTTAATGTTAATAAAATATCATCATTTTTTTTTATCATTTATCAATTCACTATGTCTGATTTACATCAAACAACTAAAATAATGATAATCATTGATTGATAAATATTGAAAATATGCATATAAAAATGAATAGTACTAGCTAATTATCTTTTTTTTAAAAAAAAAAAAACATATTTTCGGTTTGCAAATCATAAAACTCAAAAAAGTACTTTTTTTTTTAATTGGTACGCAGCCATGTGCCCTTAACCCCAATATTATTAATTATAAGTGCCTATCCAAGTTTGAACTTGGGACTAAAGTATCCTAAAGATATGTTTTTTTTTTCCTCTATCAATATTATAATAAATAATAAGATAAATTGCTATATTGGTTTTTAAACTTTTAATTTTGTACAACTTTAGTTTTTGAAGTTTTTTTCGCAATTGGAATGTCCCTATACTATTAAAATGTTGTTATATTGGTCCTTAATTTTTGGACATAATAGGTTAGTTAACATCATTTTTTGACTAAATTACTAATGGATTCCATTTAAAACTTAAAATAAGTGATTTTTATAGTAATATTTCAACATTTTAGGGGCATTCATTGTTCTTTTTTCATTACTAAAATGATCATAAATTATTAAAAACGTTGCTACAATAGTTCTTTTCATTAATTTTTTGATGGAATCCGTAGTTAACACCACTTTTTGATCAAATTACTAACAAATTTGGTTTCAAAATTGCAGAAATGATTACTGTATCAACATTTTAAAAGTTTAAGGGTATTCTAGTTATGAAAAAAAGTTCAGGGACTAAAGTTGTACAAGGTTAAAAGTTTAGGAACTAAATAAATAATTTAACTAGAGTTTTTTTTTTTTTTTTTTTTTTGGGCAAGAGTTCTGTAAGGGAGTTTTATCATGTTTCTTTAACTTGATTAAAAAATGGTTTCGTCCATGTTTTTTTTAAATGAATTTTGTAAGGGAATTTTCAAAATTTTATTTTATTTTTCAAAAAAAGTATAAATTATATGTATATTTTTTATGTGATTTTAATGGAAGGAAAAAGTAAATAGAATTTTTATAAATATAATTAAAATAAATAGCAATATTTTATAATATTTAAAATAAATGACAAAGTTTTTTTCTACAATTTCTCGATATTAATGGGATATCGTATTTAGATATAGGAATTATTGGTATTGAGGTCAATATTCATACATTATTTTTCACTGTACACGTGTCAACGCAGAGATCCGGAATCTTCCAACTTTGATCTGCATTCATTGGCATTCATTACATTCTTGGGTTGTTCTTTTTCTGTGTTCTATAATTTCTCTTTGTATTACGAATTCCCCAGCTTCTCTCTTCCCATTCGCATGCTTCTACAGCATTTATTGTAACAATTAATCTACTATAGTAGATATCTCCCGAAACTATCATAAATGACTAGCTCTCACATTAAAAGTGAATCTCTATAAAAATATTGTGTCTTCATTTATTTTCTACACTTTGTCTTCGCATTCATGCATAAAACATGCTAGATCAACTTTAAATGATTGGATCACACTAATTATAGGTGCCGAATCGACTCTCAACATAAATGGATTGTAGATTTTATCTTTTACAACTGTTACAATGCTTATTTAACGGACCTTTAGATAATGTAAATATAGGTAAATATTGTTATCATTTGTTTATTTTATAGGTAAATATTGTTATCATTATTTCATTTAATTTTACATTTGAAAACACTAGATTGGAGTATTCCAATAAAAAAATTGTTGTCAACGCAATTGTTTATTCCACGTAGGTTCCTTGTGAACCTCAAGTTTTCAGCTAGCAAATACATTCCCATGCTAGAAATACATAATTAAAAGCTTGACAAAGCTTTGAAGACTAGAACTTTCATTCGGGGGGAAAGAAAAAAGACAACTTTGATGGTTCAAAGTCGTCACAAATTATTATTGCCATTTCTTGATCAATTAATTTATCGAACAAGTTTCTTTGAAGATAGCCATCCCATCTCATCAAGTATTTATGCATAGCCAAGGGATAGCTATGCTTTTTTTTTTTTAAAGTTGAAATAAAATACGTTTAATCTTATCTACGCATCCTCATATCTATATATATCTATAACTATATTAGAAATCACAGTTTTCTTTTATGATACTGTTCAAAAGTCTCGTCTATCTATTTTGTCTTTTAGTGTCTTGTTTTTGTTTTTGTTTTTGTTTTTGTTTTTTGTTTTTTGTTTTTTTTTTCTCTTGCTTCTTTTCCCCTTAAACTATTAGGGTCCGTTTGCTGAAACGGTTTGAGTTGAAATTTTTAAGTTTGAGTTGGTTGACTTTTTAAAAATTAGTTATAATTTTTGTTGACTTTTCAGAAAAACAAAAACTAAAATGAAAAATATGAGTTTAAGATGTAATACCAAACGAGCTATTATACTACGTATTTTGTCTTCTTCCATATTGTGACTTGCACTATTTTTTTTTTCTTTTTAACCTTTCAGTTGCTTAAAAAATATTTTTCTCTTTGCCTTTTTTTTTCCCTTACGCGCTTATATATATACTAGTTAAAACAACGTGCTTCGTATGTGTGAAGTATATACATACTAAAATTGTTAAATATTTATTTTATAACATAAATATCAAAGTTTTCAATTATATTTTAAGGAAAAATTAAGGGAATAAAAAAAGATATTTAAAAAAAAAAAAAGAGAAGTCAAGAAAAAGTATAAAAAAAAAAAGGAAAAACGTTATCACAAAATAACTTAACCAAGTTTTTAAATAGTGTTTCTAGGGATCTTAACACTTATAGTTATAGATAGATTGTATTTAAAAGTATTTTTATATTATATCAAAAATAAAAAAGTAATTTTATTCCTTTTAATTTACCCTATTAAAATAATTCACCCCTAAGAGATGCCCTCACTTACATAACTTTGTCCTACAAATATATATATATATATATATTTATAAAAATTATCTTATTAGATGTTATCTTTAAATACTTTTTTCTATTAACTCCTTTTACTCAAATATGTCCCTATTTAAACTTTTTTCCTTTCTCATATATACCCCTAATTACTTTTAGGACAAATTACAATTCCCCCTTGAACTTTAGGCATTGTCATAAAATGTCCCCGGAACTTGAATTTGTAATATTCTTTTCCCATAAACTTTAGAAAAGTTTGTGAATTTTCCTCCCCAATGAAAGTTTTTAGGAAAAAATACATGTAATACTCGTTGGAAGCATCGGTTGGGAGTATTAAATATATAATTATGAAATGACACACATTTGCAGCACTATTGGCACCCGTTATTCTTATTAAATATGAAATAACGAAGTTACCTATAAGAGAGAAGTATGAGAAAAAAATGACAATTAACCATAAATATTTACTTTTTTAAAACTTAATTATAAGTGTTTCACATTTAATATCCGCAAGTCATGTTTCAAACAAGTGCTATGTGTATTTTTTTCGTCAAAAAATTAATTGAGGCGGAAAATTCGCACTTTTCCAAAATTAAAGCGGAAAGAATGTTACAAATTAAAGTTCGGGAGGCATTTTGTGACAAGACCTATAATTCGGGAGGAAAAAATGTAATTTGTCCTTACTTTTATTTAAACTTTTTCCTTCTCATATACGCCTAATTACGTTTAGGGGGAGTTTGGCATTTTAACTCAAACTCAAATTTTTCAACTTAGTTTTTGTCTTTTTCTGAAAAAGTTTTTTGTCTTTTCTACAAAAGTTTTTTGTCTTTTCTAAAAATTCAAAAAAAGTTACTATTTAAACTTAAAAATTTCAACTCAAACTCATTCACCAAACACCCCCTAATTTTTTAGGGTTAATTTCATTAATAGCACTTGTAGAAATTTTATTATTAAAAATAATACCATTTTTTTTCCTTCATTACTAGCACTCAAAGCCTTTGATATATGGGGCCCAGCAGCATTTAATGTATGTAAAATTACGGGTTTACTCTCATCTCCCACCAGTCCAAATATCCCTCTCCCTTGCATGCTCCAAAATTTTTTTTCAAACCAACATCTACAGTGTTTTAGAGAGAGAAACTGAAATCTAGAGAGAGAAAGAGTTGCCACCCACCGGAATCGCTCGGAAACCGTCCGAAACCACCACAAAAGCCCTCTATAAATCGCTTGAAAGTCTGTGAACGTTGGAGAATCTTTTAAAACTACCCATGTCGAAACCCACGAAATTGGCTGAGAAAAAAATTACTCCCGAAAATAGGTCTCTTCGAGTAAAGACTTCGGCATATAAAAGGCCACCGACCGAGAAAAGTTCTAAAAAACCGGTACCAGAGAGCGAGAGAAGGGTGGCCGAGGAAAGGTTGAAGAGAAAACATGGGGAAATTGAAGTTAAGAAATCAAAGAAGCCGAAAAGTTCCGTAGAAGAGAAGATATCGTAAGTTGAAAAGGTAAAAATGTTGAGGCCATTCCGATGTTGTCATGGACCTCCGCCGACAATGCAAAGTTTGATGATGTGATGTCGACTTTTATCGCTAAAGAAGAGAAACATGAAATTTATATACTTTATATATAAATATATTTATGTAAGTCGTATCATTTACAAGTATTGGTCATTTACATAATGACCGGGTGGTCATTTTTGTATTTACCATGCCTGTGTTAGATTCAATACTAGTGTCGGTCATTTTCATAATAACCGGGTGGTCATTTTCATAATGACCGTGCCTTTGTTAGCTTCAATACTAGTGTCGGTCATTTTCATAATTATCGGGTGGTCATTTTCGTAATAACCGTGCCTTTGTTAGCTTCAATATTAGTGTCATTATGAAAATGACCACCCGGTAATTATGAAAATGACCGACACTAGTATTGAAGCTAACAAAGGCACGGTCATTATGAAAATGACCACCCGGTCATTATGAAAATGACCGACACTAGTATTGAAGTTAACAAAGGCACGGTCATTATGAAAATGACCGATACTAGTATTGAATCTAACAAAGTTATGGTAAATACAAAAATGACCACCGATCATTATGTAAATAACCAACACTTGTAAATGATACGACTTACATAAATATATATAAATTATATAAATTACATGTTTCTCTTCTTTAGCAGTAAAAGTCGACATCACATCATCAAACTTTACATTATCGGCGGAGGTTCATGACAACATACAATATCTTCTCTTCTACGGAACTTTTTGGCTTCTTTGATTCCTTAACTTCAATTTCCCCATGTTTTCTCTTGAACCTTTCCTCGGCCACCCTTCTCTCGCTCTCTGGTATCGGTATTTTAGAATTTTTCTCGGTCGGTGGTCTTTTATATGCCTAAGTCTTTACTCGGAGAGACCTATTTTCGGGAGTAATTTTTTTTTCTCAGCCAATTTCATGGGTTTCGACATGGGTAGTTTTAAAAGATTCTCCAACGTTCACAGACTTTCAAGCGATTTATAGAGGACTTTCGTGGTAGTTTCGGACGGTTTCCGAGCGATTCCGGTGGGTGACAACTCTTTCTCTCTCTAGATTTCAGTTTCTCTCTCTAAAACACTGTAGATGTTGGTTTGAAAAAAAAATTTGGAGCATGCGAGGGAGAGGGATATTTGGACTGGTGGGAGATGAGGATAAACCCGTAATTTGACATACATTAAATGCTGCTGGCCCCACATATCAAAAGCTTTGAGTGCTAATAATGAAGGGAAAAAAAAGTGGTATTATTTTTAATAATAAAATTTCTACAAGTGCTATTGATGAAATTAATTCTATTTTTATCTTGCGAGAGACCAATATCCTTTTTTCTTAGGTATTTTGTACTTATGCATACACACATACATGTATATATATATATATATATATATGCTATTCAACCAAAGCATATATTTTGACTAAAATTTACATTCTTACAAACACAATTTTTTCTCAAATCATTTTTCAAATTGCCACCACTGTTCATTCCTTTCCCTCATCTTGAAAATTTTTTTACAGGCACAATTTTTTTTTCTCTTATCTTTTTTCAAATTACCTCCACTGTTCATTCTTTTCCCTCGTCTTAAAATTTTCATATATTTTTTAAGGCCAATTCTACAATGAGACCATCTCTTTTTACCCCATCAATGGGAAAAAAATTTTTGACCGTTGGATGTTATTTAATGGTATATATATCATGTGCCACACAAAACTATCATGCATCCAACCCCATCTGATTACAAACATTATTAACCAAAAGAGTTTATCTCCACCGTGAGATGGCTGCCGTCGTCGGGAGAGAAAGCAGGCAAGGAAGGAGGTGGCGGCCGCCGGGAGATGCAAGCCATCGTGTGTGGGTCGCATAGATCCGGCTAAGGGAGTGGGATTTACCGGTTGTCCAGATCCAGTCGCGAATTCGTCCAGGCAACCATCGCGATTCTCGTCCAAGCCTCTGTCGCGATTTCATCTCGGCAACCGTCGTGATTCTCGTCCCAGCCTCCGTCACGAATCCATCCCGGCCACCATCGCGATCTCGTCCCAGCCTCCGAGTATCTACAATGGAGCCGGAGGAACAGAAACGGAACGGCCTCGGATCAGTCGAGGTCGCCGGTGATGACGCGGAATGCTGGCGAGGGCGCCAGATATGGCGTGAAGAGCAGCCCGTCGGCGAGAAGAGCAGCAAAGTCTCCGAGTTGGGTCGGGCTCCGGTGGAGAGTGGTGGTCTGGTGGTTAACTCGAGAGGCCGACGAGCTCCTGATGTGGGCGATGGGTTGGTGGGCGCTGTCGGCAGCGGAAAGGAAAGGTGGCAGGGTGGTCGTGGAGGGGGCTGCCGATGCGAGGAGTGGTTGCCGGAATAGAAAGGAGATTTTTTTTTTAATTGTTTTGAAATGGTTTGTAAAATAAAATCAGGTGCTGTAGGTTTTATTATATTTTGGTGTATCTTTTCGATCTCAACCGTTCAAAATCAATGGAAAGGTAAAAAAATTTTACCTTGTTAATTGGGTAAAGTGGGGAGGTCTCGTTGTAGAACTCCTGCTTTTTTACCGGGGGGGGGGGGGGGGGGGGGTGGGGGTTAACTTCGATTCTTTTGGACCTTTTTTTAAGGAATCTTTTGGACTATTATCGTGGGATGCTGTTGTTGAAGTAATGGAATTAGACATTAGTAAACATGTATATGTGATTTTCAAATGGCTTTTTGTATTTTTGAACTATGAGCTTTATAATATCTTTAATAGTTTTTTTCACTAAAAAATTAGACAACATAAGTACACAACGTTTTTGTAGTTTTAAACAACCAGCTAAAACGTTCAATATTACTAAGCTTGCATTTGAAACGGCTATTATGGAATTTTTAAATTAGAGTTGGTTGATTTTTTAAAAATTAATTATAAATTTTGTTGATTAAAAAAAAAAGTTAAAATAAAAAAAATAATTTAATTAAAATTAAACTTAAATACCAAACAAAACATAAATCTATATAATATATAGAAGAGAAAAAATCTATACAATACATAGAAGATAGAGAAAATCCTCCAGAATGCACGTTTTGGTTGAAATATGAGGGGGAGTTTGGCATAATGGTTCAAACTATTCAACTCAAACTTTTTTTTGTCTTTTTCCCAAAAAAATTGTCCTTTTCCCAAAAAGTTTTTTATCTTTTCTGAAAATTCAAAATATTTACTATTGAAACTTAAAAATTTCAACTCAAACCGTTACACCAAACAAACCTGAGTTTTGTCTTTTTTTTTTTTTTTTTTTTTTCTCTCTCTAGTGACTGACTTTGCAGGAGGTGGGCTGAGACCTGAGAGAGTGTGGGACGCATGGGAGGAGGGTGAGAGAGAGAGAGAGAGGGGGAGGGAGGGATGCATTGAGAAAGAAAAAAGGGTTGGTTGTGCATGGGGCCCTTTGTTGTTTTTGTTTTTGTTTTTATTTTTGTTTAGGGGGTGTTTGGAGAACAAGTTTAACTCTAATTAAACTGTACTTTTTCATCTCAATTTTTATCTTTTCTGAAAAATCAACAAAATTTATAACTACTTTTTAAAAAGTTAATATTATTCAAACTTAAAAATTTCAACTCAACTTAAACTCAACTCATTCACCAAACACCTCCTAAGATTTAACTCATTTTTTTTTCCCCCCCAAAAGTTTTACATATTTAATATTCTTTTGATTGTTTCAATTTATCCCTATGTAAAATAACCTATTTCAAATTTGTCTCAACAACTTTTTTTTTTTAATAATTTTTCAAATTGTTATGTTCCCTTTTAATCACCCATAACTTGATTATATTAAACTTTCTATGAGACAATAAATAAATTAAGAAAAAAAATTGATTTTTTCAAAAATTTAACATCAACTATTTAAAAAAAAAATTTTAACTTTTGTATTCTTTTTTATAAAAAAATCATCACATTGAATTCGTATGTGCTTTGCATGTGCTTAAAAACTAGCAAACTAGAAAAATAATAGAATGTAAATCAAAACTTTATCAGGAGGGGTAAATCTACAAAATTTTATTCCTATGAACGTGGCTTAAAACTAGTAATCTATTAAAATCACATATGAGATAACTAGTAAATAGTCTTGTCAAAAACAATATGATGCAAAACTTGATTTTTGAACAATGACAGAAATAAATACTTTTAACATGACTTATTTATTACTATGTCATCATTATTGGTTGCGATTTCTTACTCTTATGTTGATAGTGACATATACCTGCCTTTCGTGTAAATTAATATTATCGACAATATATTTTGGTGAAATATTATTTTTTTGGTTAGATAAATACTGAAACAAAAACATTGAAAGTAAGAGATATAATATACCAATCTGCAAGGACAAATTTGTTCTCAAGTCTTCTTTCTTTCTTTTTTATTTTTTTATTTTATAAATTATAGCAAATAGTATTTTTTTATAGGTACTTTTCAAAGATTATGAGTCCGTTTGGATCGTAGGTTTGAGTTGATAGTTTGAAGTTGAGTTTGAGTTAAGTTAAGTTGAGAATGAAAGTTTTGTGTTTGGGAAAAAGTATGAGTTGAGAAGTTGAGTTTGAGTTGAATGTTTCGATGTAAAAAAGTTTGAGATGAAAGTTTAAAAAAAACAAGGGCCCTGTTTGGCTGATAGAAAAATGGGCAAAACAAATTTTTTTGTATGTATAGAACATTTTATTGTATTTTTTTGTGCTTGTCTGGTTCACAAAGTTGAACCAAAAATTTCAAAATTGTTTTTGGTCATTTTCCCAAAAAGTTGTTGTCTTTTGTCCAAATTTTATTTATTTTTCGTCTTTTTTGAAACTTCCAAAAAATTGTATCCGTGAAACCCACGAATTTCAGTTCACATTTTATTACCAAGCGCATGAAAAATAGCCCAACAAACAGTACGTAATTGTCAATTACAATTTTATATCAACAAATTAATGATTACAATCGTTGTCTGGCGAGCGTAGGTAAAAACGGGACTTGCTTTCACGTTGATCTATACCACGGAAATGCTTGATATCTTTCCCACATATCATCAGCTATGTCGTCTCTCATCTGATTCATTGCTTCCCTACTCGAGTCATGTTGCTGCGGTCCCGTACTTGGGCCCGCACCATCGTTCCCATCGTTCAACACGTAATCCGCGTTAACGTCGACAGTTCCACTAACAGTCACATAATCTGTCGCATACTCTTCGAGAAAGGGATCCGCATCCTGCACCATCCTTATGAAATTATGTACGACCGCACACGCCACGATGATCATTTTTTGTTTGTCCATAGGGTAGCTGTTGATGCCTTTTAGTATTTTAAATCTTGCTTTCCAGACACCAAATGTACGCTCGATACAATTCCGCAGTGATGAGTGTGTGTAGTTAAAGACTTCACGGCGGTTGCCTAGCCCATTACGACGTCTTCTAAACTCTGGTAAATGGTACGTCTCCCGACGATATGGGCTCAGGAAACAATCCTTATTGACATAGCCCGAATCTACTAAGTAGAATTTCCCTACAGAATAAAAAATGCAATATGAAGTCAATGAAATTTATTTAACGTCTTTTTTATATGTAAATACTGACAGCAAATGGCTAAGTCTGCTTACCTGGTGGAGGTATTGGGAACCCATGGAATGCTATTGCCTCTTTCAACATTCTGGCATCGTGGCAAGATCCCTCATAACCGGCCAATATGTAAGTGAATTTCATGTCAAATGAACATGCTGCTAGTACATTTTGCGAGTGATATCCTTTGCGATTTATCCAAGCGTCCGAATTTTCGCGCTTAGAGACACATGGTACGTGCGTACTATCTATAGCACCAATACAGCCCTACAAGAAACCTTAGAATCTAGTCATATGCATACCGGCATCAACAATCTTTTTTTTATTAAAGCTATTTCGCACGATTATGTAATTAAATTACGTATGTAACGTACATCAAACCATGGCCGGTATTTGTCGGGATGCTCCAGTATCAAATTTTGAACTGATGTGTTGTCGGCTGGTCTTATGAATTCATCCTTAAGCGAACAAATAGCGGTCAGCACTTTATCGAACCAGCGTGAAGTTGTCTCTACCGAATGTTGGAACAAGTAAGAAATGTGCCGGTTCGTAGCGCCTCGTGCACAAATGGATAAAAATATAAACAACTGCTCGTTCACATTCATGTAGCGAGTTGGTTGCAACAACTCCCGACTAGCTAACAGGTTACTTAGTGATCTGAATGTTTCTGCCTTCATACTTATCAATCCTTGAATTATTTCCGCATGACCATTCAAAATCTCGTCCACCCGCATGCTCCCAGTTAGAGCTGAGTTATGCATTGGTTGTGGCCGTCGTCGCCTGTTACGCTTGCTGGCAGTTACGGCCACCACTGCCTTCATAAGGAAACTGTTATGGTCGGTAGGGGGGTTTTCGGTGTACACATCATCTTGTTCCTCATCGGATGCGGAACTATACTCGTTCATTTTGAGAATTTTTTGTTATTCGCTCTAAAATTTAATTTTTACCTGTTTCAAGAAAATTGTTAGCAAAATATAAAAATTAACTTGTATTTTTTCTTATAGGCGGTACAAACCAGTAGCAGTGTAACATAAAATATCAGATATACTAAAACATAATATAGCCTCATACAACAGTCTCATTTATGTTCTCAAACATGAAATTAATAAATAAATAAAAGTTAATCCGATCATAATATTTAGGTCTCAAATATTAATAAGCCGCGAGTAGATGGAAAAAAAAAAACAACAAACAATAAAATCAATCAGTAGGGGGCCGGTGGGAGTCAACGACGGATGAAACAATTTCTCGCCTATCGACCTCGGGCAGCTGATAGAACGTACGTTGGAGCCGCGGATGAGCGTCCAGATAGTGCCACATTTGACATCGTTGATTTGGTGGAACACCCATCTCTGTCATAATGTTCATGCACAGTAGCATGTGGTCCGGTCGGTTTGCAGTTTCGTTACTTGGGCCCGATTGCGACTGTCCACGGAAATGACTAACTATTTTCTGCATTGCTAAGAACGTCATCTCATTCATTTCGTCTCTTTGCTTCCGCTTACCGGAACTTGCCCTTGACCGCGACGGACCTGCATCGGCTCCCGAACGTACGTTGCTACATCGACGCGCACCGGTGTTCGGCGTCACAAACTCTTCAAACTCCACGCGGGCACCAGAGCAGTCCATTGAAGCGTCAAAGTTGCCGTACGGAGTACTATCAGAGGGCATGGTTACTGATCCATATCCCGATGCACCGGCAGCGTGACTTTTCTCGAACACGCTACAATACAGCTCCTTATTGCGCAGCCCCTCGTAGCGTAGATGGTTGCACTCCCTATGAACCTGCAAATGAAATTTTAGCTTAGTACACGTATGATCATCACGATAACGAACAATATAACGTAGGGCCTTATATTAGACTACACAATTACCCCTATAAAACTTTGCCACGCTTCGTCAGAGCATGTCACACGATCCGTCGATGGATCGTAGCCTAGACCGGTTTTTTCTTGCAACGCCCTCCAGTCCCTAAAAATTTTTCTCATCCTTTCTTTCTTTTGAGACAATGTCTTTGCAAGTGCTGGTACCCCCACCAAACTCAGCATTAAACTGGTCGGCCCAAATTTGAAGAGTTGCTTTTGGGGGATGTTTGCCGCCACTACAGACCATGTACTCATCAAGTTTCTCCAGGAATTTTTTTTCCTTAGCGGCGTCCCAAAAGTAATGATCCCCTGATGCTCTGCGCGGCATCTCCTTCGAAAAGAGATAACCAAACATAGGAAAATAATTTAACAAAAAGGTCTGAGGGTCGATTAATTGGCTCAGTATAAACATGTTGACACATACGATCTAAGGCATGTCAAGCACCCAATACATATACAGCTACCAGGGCATATAAACCATGGGCTTGGGGAGAATTAGGCTTATGACAGGCACAGTGCTCTTAATTCTGCCCCTTGACCTAGGACATGGAATTATATACCGGCACCTGACTATAAATATTGAGCAGCTAACTCACCAATCAGATACATATTACAATTCGGTTTATATTTGATGTATACATCATCGCCAACATGATTTGGGTCAAAAATCAGCCAAAAAAGGGCAAAATCAAGGCCTAATTAGGTCAAATTCCAACACAATCTGTCTAGGGATAGGGAAACCACAGTAGGCAGCTTCTAAATGCCAAAATGAAGCTGTGGAAATGCACAAAATGCAGCAACACACAATCATATCAGATTTGGGTCAAAAAATGAGCAAAAAAGGGCAAAAACAAGGCCTAAGGAGGACAAATTTCAACACAAACTGTCTAGGGATATGGAAACCACAGTAGGCAAGTTCTAAATGCCAAAATGAAGCTGTGGAAATGCACAAAATACAGCAACACACAATCATGTCAGATTTGGGTCAAAAAATGACCAAAAAAGGGCAAAAACAAGGCCTAAGGAGGACAAATTTCAACACAAACTGTCTAGGGATAGGGAAACCACAGTAGGCAGGTTCTAAATGCCAAAATGAAGCTGTGGAAATGCACAAAATGCAGCAACACACAATCATATCAGATTTGGGTCAAAAAATGACCAAAAAAGGGCAAAAACAAGGCCTAAGGAGGACAAATTTCAACACAAACTGTCTAGGGATAGGGAAACCACAGTAGGCAGGTTCTAAATGTCAAAATGAACCTGTGAAAATGCACAAAATGCAGCAACACACAATCATGTCAGATTTGGATCAAAAAATGACCAAAAAAGGGCAAAAACAAGGCCTAAGGAGGACAAATTTCAACACAAACTGTCTAGGGATAGGGAAACCACAGTAGGCAGGTTCTAAATGCCAAAATGAAGCTGTGGAAATGCACAAAATGCAGCAACACACAATCATATCAGATTTGGGTCAAAAAATGAGCAAAAAAGGGCAAAAACAAGGCCTAAGGAGGTCAAATTTCAACACAAACTGTCTAGGGATAGGGAAACCACAGTAGGCAGGTTCTAAATGCCAAAATGAAGCTGTGGAAATGCACAAAATGCAGCAACACACAAGCATATCAGATTTGGGTCAAAAAATGAGCAAAAAAGGGCAAAAACAAGGCCTAAGGTGGTCAAATTTCAACACAATCTGTCTAGGGCTAGGGAAACCACAGTAGGCAGCTTCTAAATGCCAAAATGAAGCTGTGGAAATGCACAAAATGCAGCAACACACAATCATACATGATTTCGGTAAAAAATGAGCAAAATTTCGGCAAATGTAATTCAAACAAGATCATATTGTGGAGAAAGGGCAACAATCACGGTCCCAACATGTCCATAGGGTAGCATAAAACAAGGAAATGATATCAATAATTCATCGAGCACAAAACATCAGTGCACAACAAGCTAAAATGAGCATTAAATCCGTAATTAGCCCTGCAAATGGACAAACCACTTCATCAAAAACACAAACACCCAAGAAGACCACAGACCCATAAACGTCTCACCATTCTGCAAATCCGAAAATCAAAATGCGAGAAGGACCATAAAACCCTCGATTTAGGGTCTGGAGATTCGGAGAAGTCTTGGGTAATACAATGGGCAAAACAAAATTTTAAAATGCATCAATATTGTAGGCGAATTAGAGGAAGAAATTTTACTAGGATTTCGGAATTGGAGGCCGACGACGAGTATACAGTGGTGGTTGTCGGCGTAGGGCAGGAAAGGACGGGGCGTTTGGTCTTTTTCCGAACCTGGAAATAGTTGGTTATCCGGCCCGAGGATCGCCTTCGCTTCCCACACCTCTCTCGGCGCTGCATCTGCTTGATGAGAGTGGGTGAGGGCAATACACCGAAGTTAATCGCAGCGAGGAGAGGAGAAGGACGACCACAAACTAGAGCTCCTGCAGCAGGGCAGATGCTCGATGGATGGGATGGAGGCACAGCCTGCAACACCCACTGACACCAGCACATGGGCGCCGGAGGGAAGGCGTGAGATTCGGGCGCAGAAGGCAGGCAAGGGCGAGACAGAGGAGGGCAGGGATTTGAACTGATGTGAACAGTAAACACAGGTGGGTTCACTGTATAACGGGACTAAAGGCCACTGGAACTGAACGAGCTTGCCAAACACCAAAAGCTCAGTTCAAGCTTTGGAATCACCGTTGAAACCGGTGATCCAAACAACGTCTATAATCTGATTTTAAAAAGTTCATAAATTATAGTATATTTTTACGCAAAAATCTTTGAATTATCTAATAAATAACACATATACGGATAAATAATAATAGGTTTTTATGCCGGTGTCAGTGCCGGTGATGTTGAGGAGAGAGAGTCGTAGTAGAGAGAAGAGAGAGGGGAGGAGTTGCATGGATAATTTCAGTATTTTCATGTATAATTAATATAAATGTAGTTTTTATTAATAATCTTTAAAACTTATGCTATAATTTTAGGTCAAAAGCTCCTCTTGGACAGCCACGTGTGGCTGGGCTAGTCCCCAAAAAAGTGTGATGATTTATAGACAAAAACAAGTACATGTTTGTTAAGGTAAAGGATAAGGTTGCGGTAAAGTCTTATTTTTATACCTTATCGATAAAGCTCATTTTTAAACCGTTAAGATGTAATTAAACAGTTAAGATGTTGTTTGTGTATCATAATTATCATACATTTTACCTTATATTAATATAGATTAATAAATAAAAATTTTAAAAAAAATCCATCATTTCCCTTCCTTTCCCCGATGCTGGCGATTTCCCTGTCGATGCCGACGACCGACTAGATCTGCCCCCCGCCCCCCCCAGGCCAACCCCGATGCTGGCACTTGAGCCTCCCCCACCCCCGATGTCGAACCTCCCCGTGCTCGAGCCCCCCCCCCGACGCCGACACTTGTGCCGCCCTCACCCCTACCCCGGATATCGAACCCCTCCAAGCTCAGGCCTCCCCCCCACCCCTGACACGAACCCCCCCGAGCCGCCCCCCCCCAACCCTCGACGCCGAACCCCACGAGCTTGGGGAACCCCCCACCCCAACACCGATCCCCCCACCGGGGGGGCGAGGGGGGCTTTGCCGGAGGTCGCGCATGGGGGCGACGGCTTCATGACAGATTGAGGAAGAAAAAAAAAATGAAATAAAATAATAAATTATGTGTATATGAGATTATATTAATATTAGATACTCATAATCGTTCATTTACTCACATAATCAATTTTAGCCGTTGGATATAGTAATATTCCATATAAGAGCTCTACCATAGTTTCCTCATTTATAAAATGGTATCTATAAAAAAACAAAAAAAACAAAAAATTTACTCACGTGTACTTTCTCTCACTATATATCTAATAATAACTTCACAGCAAGACGTCCCGTATGTTTATCAGTTAATCTTTGTCGTACTTCGAACTTTCTCTCTCTCTCTCTCTCCTGTTTCTTTCCCGCTGGTTCTGATCAACAACCAGCTCAATTTCCGTCGCCGGCGCTCCGGCGAGTCTTCCTGGAGAGTACTCTCGCTTTTCCGGTAAGGAATTTTCGCTTCAATTTCTTACGTTTTTAATTATTTTTATTTTTTTTTTTGTGTGGGATTTTTAGATTGTGTTTAACTTGGAATCTTCACTTGCAATTTGGTTCCCGATTTCGCGATCTTTGTTGGTTTTCGATTGCTGAGAATAGCCGCAAAACTGACGGAGAAGATTCGCGGTTTTTGGTTCCGAAAGAATTTTGTTTGTGTTTGGTATCTTTTTGCATGCCGTACAATCTTTTCTCGGAATTTTCGGAAGACAATGCAAAAGAAAATGACGGCGACATGAGAAAAACCGAGAATTAGGGTTCTTAAGCTGAAAATTCTATGAAGTATTGGACTTTTTAAACCTTCATTTTTGTTTAATTTTGGGAAAATTTGAATATCCATGTAATTTTATTTTTATTTTATTGATTTATTTTTTTTTTTGATTAGGTCGTTGTAAAGTTTGATTTTCGGTACGAATTAGTTAATTAATTGGGGAATCAGCGTGGAGAGAGTGTGAATTATTGAAAGAACGAGAATTGTAGTTCTTAAGCTGAAAATGCGAGGAAGTAACAAGGAATGCGATGAATTAGTTAATTTGCGGCTTTTGTATCTTATATTCATGTTCTTTTTATTTCTTCATCAGGTTGTTATAAGGTTTAATTTGGTGTGGCGTGAATCGCGTGATACAGATTAAGTAAATTAATCAGGAAATGAGCGTGGAGTGACTATGAAGAAGGTAACAAGGAAGGTGGGGAAGTATGAGGTCGGCAGAACCATTGGCGAAGGGACATTCGCCAAGGTTAAGTTTGCCAGGAAAACAGAGACGGGCGAGAGCGTGGCCATGAAAGTTTTGGCCAAAAGCACCATTCTCAAGCACAGAATGGTAGAACAGGTATTTGCTTCGTTTGTCCTTTCTTAAAACTTAAAACCCACTTGAAATTTTTCAGACTAATGCAACTAAATTTTCGTCTAAGGATGTCAATCAGTTTCATTATTGACTTTTGGATTTCTTCTTGGATTTTGGACTCCTCCTTGGATTTTGGACTCCAGATTAAAAGAGAAATATCCATAATGAAGATCGTCAGGCATCCTAATATTGTCAGGTTGCATGAGGTATTGTATTGCTTTTCAGCCTACAGATCATTATGTGATCATCTTTTAGTGTCAATTTTTTTTAATGCTACTGTTCTTGGTACCGTTATTTTTTGCCTCTCTGTCTCTGAATCCTTTTCGTTCTACTTTCTGAGTTACAGGTTTTGTCTAGCCGGACGAAGATATACATAATTCTCGAGTTTGTAACTGGAGGAGAATTATTTGACAAAATTGTAAGGTTCTCCATCTTTATCTACATAGGGAGTGATAAATTTACGTGTTTCTTTGCTTGCTTAGAGAATCTTTAACGGAGACCTTTTCTTAGATAAAGCAATTAGATATCAACAGATTACTCTCTCTATCCATGGATTTCATACTGGAAAACTTCATCTGAGAATTGGATTCCAGGTTCACCAAGGAAAGCTTCCTGAACACGAATCAAGGCGATACTTTCAACAGCTTATAGATGCAGTTTCTCATTGTCATAGTAAGGGTGTGTACCACAGAGACTTGAAGGTACGCATAATTTTTCAATATTCTGCACTACAAATTTGATGTGAAAAAAGTGATTTCACTGCGATTTTATTTTATCCCAATTAATCTCTGGTTGTTTTCCTTGTAACATGTAGCCTGAAAATCTCCTCCTTGATTCTTATGGAAATTTGAAAGTTTCTGATTTTGGTTTAAGTGCATTGCCCCGGCAGGTGACATTGACTTATCTGTTTCTAACTTAGTGTCGTTTACTTTTTTGTTTGTTTTTCTGCGTTGAAATTATGCATTATTGACTTTCTCACTTTTTTGTCTTATTATATTCTTTGGTAGGGGGTTGGTCTTCTTCACACAACATGTGGAACCCCAAACTATGTTGCACCGGAGGTACATTTTCAACTTACGTATGTGCTTCACACCATTTGGAATTCTGTAGAATTTTTGATTGCCAAGATGCAGTACTTTAGAATGGTTACTGTTAGGTCATTTTGGAAAATTTGCTCAAATTTGGAGATCAGATTCTCTTGCGTTCTTGCTCTAAAAAGGTCCAATCTTGGTACTATTAATTCCAATTTACTCGTTCCTCAAATTAAGAAATGAGCCGTGGATGGAAAAATCCTAAGCCATTGAAAGAAAGATAAAATGAAATTTGGTATGTAGTCTAAGCAGAATTTGAGTGTAACGGGGGAAAATACATTGCCACTGCACTACTGCACGAGTACAGTATAGGGTGAGAAAGAATATAATGAATGCAGAGAATGTCTTACTATCTTGCCAAATTTAGTTTTGGAAGGGTTTTCAATGGAGATAATTCATTGACTGATTCTCTGATACTGTATCTCCTGATCTTTCATAACTGGTTTACATATGTTGGTTTTCTAATTGTCTCATAAACTTATTAAAAATCAAGTTACGAACACATCAGATGCTTCCTTATCTTTCACAACTTCAAAAGTTGCACTGAATCATTTGATGAATCTGGAAAACGTAATTTTTTGCCTATTCTTTATTATTGTAGAAAGAAAACATAAGAAAAAAAATCGTGACCTTGCTCTTTGTTTATGCATTTGAATCTCTAGCACTAAACTTCTGCCAAACAGGTCCTTGGCAACCAGGGCTATGATGGTGCAGCTGCTGATGTGTGGTCATGTGGTGTCATCCTTTTCGTCATAATGGCTGGGTATCTCCTATTTGATGAGACGGATCTTCCCACTCTATACAGAAAGGTCTGCTGCTGTTGTTCTATTTAGAAATCTTATTGGTATTACATACACTTTGGATTTTGTAAAAGGCTTTGATTCGATTCTTTTTAAACAGTGATGCTAATATGGTCGGTTCCTTTATTGAGGCATGTACGTTCACAAGCGTGTTCCAGGGCACCCTTTTTTTTTTTTTTTTGTATTCTTTTCTTCTTTTCTCTGTCATGGGTTGTTAATTTTCTTGTCTGGTATTTTCTCGGACATGCTTGGACAATGTTGAATGTGACATGTATTGAGTTTAGACTTGAGCAGTTTGTTTGTTTGTTTGTTTCTAATTGGATTAAATCTGAATGGATGAACATTTTGGACTCTTGAGCTGCTAACAGTCCTTCTGCATACTTGTAGATAAACGCGGCTAAGTTTTCTTGTCCAGTTTGGTTTTCTCATGGAGCGAAGTCATTGATACATAAGATACTTGATCCCAATCCAAAAACTGTTAGTATTTAACTCTGCCCTCTGCAATTATAAGTATAGGTTTGAAACTCGACGCATTATTTCCTATTATCTGAAGGATAAAAACAACAATACATGTCACAAGAAAAAGGATCTTAGGTAGGTGTTTGTTTGTTTGTTTGTTTTTCGTCAAACTGATTTCTCTGTTGAAACAGCGGATTCAAATTGAAGATATCAGAAAAGATCCATGGTTTCGAAAGAATTATGCACCAGTTGAGCATAGGGAGGATGAAGAAATAAATTTAGATGATGTTTGCGCAGTCTTTGATGACATTGAGGTCAATCTTCATTCTTTTGTGCTATTGACAATTCTTTGTTCCCATTGTTTATTTCTTCTTCTGCAAGCAATACTATATCAAATTGAATTGAAAAGATTCTCTCTCTCTCTCCCTTTTTTTTTTTTTTTCATAATATGGTAGATTCTAAAAATAATTTGCGGAGACCTATTTTCATGGGATAACCTATGCCTTTTGATGTCTTTTAAAGAGTTTACTTATTGAGGATGGTATCTTACAGGAACAATATGTAGCTGAGCACTCAGAGAGTAATGAGGGCAGTAATGAGGGCGGTCCTTTGATAATGAATGCTTTTGAAATGATTACCCTATCACAAGGTTTAAATCTATCTGCACTGTTTGATAGACGGCAGGTATGATTTTCAGCATCTGTGTCCCTGCAAAAAGTTATTAATTAAGGGCCCGTTTCGCATACCAGTTCCAACCAAAATTTTGCCTATTCAACTATATAACTCCCAAATCTACATCTCACTCTCTCTCTTAAATTTTAATGAAATTCAAACTTCAAAAGTTCATAACTTCCTTATTTCAAGTTAAAATGTGATGATTCTTGTGTTTATATGCTCACAACGACTAGAGAAACGAACAAAATCCATATCATATATATATATATATATTTATTTATTTATTTTTTTCTAAACACATTTCTAATTTTTACACTATTCCATAGATCATCGTTCATTTCCAATTAACGCTTCAACTAAACACACATTTCAATTCCAACCTATCAAACTCTTAACTCCAACCATTGTTCCAAACGGGGCCCTAATGCATTGGTTTACAGTTCCATAATTCCCCCCCCCCCCCCCCCCCCCCCCCCCCCCCCCGCCCCCCCTCTAAACTACAGTTCCATAAGTTAATAACATGTCATCCTTGTATAAGCATATTATTTATTTGTAATCTTAATATGTTACTCTTTGCTTCTCTCGTATATTTCGAAAAAGAACCATATCTGAAATTCTAGAATTGCCTCACCTCTTCCTCCTCCTCATTCCTTTCTCTGGCAGGATTATGTAAAACGACAAACTCGTTTTGTTTCTCGGAAACCAGCGAAAGTTATAATTTCAAATGTTGAAGTTGTTGCAGAATCAATGAGTCTCAAAGTCCACACACGTGGTTACAAGGTTTTATATATTTCTTACCTTTTTATTATATAATTGTTGCTGTTAATTTTTTGAACATTGAAATTTTTTTTTTGCCATAAAGAATAATTGTATTATATAATTGTTGCTGTTTATGTTTTAAACATTGATTGAATTTTTTAACAGGTATATTTTCTTGGTCCTTGCAATAATAGGATATCTTATTGTTGTTTTGCATGGAAAAAAGCTTAGATATGCACAACAGACCACGCTCAAGTGGCTGATTTTATACCATGTAGTCCTCTCTTAAGCTTAGATATGCACCACGCTGAAGATTGAAGTGCCTGCTTAATACTAGCTTAGTACTATATTTTTTTTTCTCGTGTAATCTAACAATTGCTAATTCAAATAATAAATTTTTTTCCCCTCATAGACAAGACTTGAAGGTATATCTGCAAACAGGACTGGACAATTCGCAGTTGTTTTGGAGGTAACTTTATCACAGATAATCGGAATTACTGCTCTCCGAAGTATTTATCATGATAAATCGTTTTCTTGTAAGTGGATTAAAGTGTTAAATCTAAATCTGCATCCTTTGTATACAGGTTTTTGAAGTTGCACCATCCCTTTTCATGGTAGATGTTCGAAAGGCTGCTGGGGATACTCTTGAATATCACAAGGTTACCCTTCTCTCTAATTTTGTAAATCTAAAATTTCAGTACTTAGTTAATATGAAATCCAAAGTGGAGATCATCTCATGATGTATTTTTTTATGCTTTAAATCATTCTTCTAAAGTATTCATCCTCCAGCCTCTGTTGATGACGGAGTTTTGCCTTCTTTGCTAATAACATCATATGAGTCTGTTCCGTCTCATTCCCTCAACCATATGTTGATTTCATCTTTTGCTCTCTAGTCTAGCATGAAGCTCGATTTTGTAGCAAAAAATTACCTTCTTCTTAGGTTTGATGGTTCGATTGCTGATACCGAATGATGCATCTCGAGTGTAACCTACCAAAATCGATATTTGATTTAGGCTTAGTGTTAGGGTTTTGGATCACTAGTAAGCATATCAAAGTAAAAAGTGTAATAACATCTTCACAATGGGACTCATTTTTTGCAGTTTTACAAGAACTTCTGCGCGAAACTTGAAAATATCATCTGGAAACCGACAGAGGGTATGGCTAATTCAAGTCTGCTTAGAACCATGACTTGCTGATCCTTGCCCTTGGATGTGACGCAAATCGGTAAGCAGATCGTACAAAGGAGTACACCAATCCCCTTGGAAAATAATCCGTTATTCCACATGGTGCTGGGGAAAAAAATTAAATAAATAAAAAAATGTACTTAATAGTTTGCATAGTAATGTTTATAGATGCTAGCATCCTTATCAAAGCACAATGTCAGGACACTGCCGGTTTTTTTTTTTTTTTTCCTTGCTAAAGGAAAGAGTGTAGTATACATACATACATATATATATATATATATATATATATTGAAGAGAAAGAGTGATGTAGAGTAAGGTACTACTAAGCCTGTTTGGATTGCATACTCATTTTCAAGATAGAAGGTTTTTTTGTTTGGAATGAGAAAGTTATTTCAATTTAAAAATGAGATGGTGTTTGGATGTGTAAAAAGATTGTGAAATGATGCTTGAATAGTAAATTAAAAAGTCATTTTTATTTTTAAAATGGGTTGAGTTTTCTTTTCTACGAGAAGAGGAGTTAAAAATATGTTGTCAGACGGTTTTTGAAGTCTATTTTGAAAATGGATATGGGAGCCAAACAAAGTTGGATTAGGGAATGCTTGCTTTGTAAATAGTGTATCATTGATATGGCTGAATTGACAATGGTGCGTTTGCCTGTCTTAAACTTTTAATGAAGCAAAGCCAATTTGTACTTTCCTTTCATTTAATTTCCCCCGTTTTCGGTCGCACTTCAATCCATCTCATTTTTCTAGACACTGCATGCTAAATTTCGACAATCGGAATCGGTTAATAAAAGAAACGATCTGAAACTGCTAGGGGGTTAAAAAAAAAAAAAAAAAGCTTTGTCATTTTATTTTATTTTATTTAATATGAAACGCAAGGGTTTTAGTGGTAAGAGTGTGGCAATATCCAGGCAAGACAAGACATCACAACGTGACATAAGGATTTTTATGGATTTCTTTTGAAATGGATTGTCCATTCATTATGATCATCTCGTTGTCCTAATTTGAAAATACAACTTCATGCGCGTGATAAAAGCTGAAAATGCTTTAACGGCTTCATCGGTTCTTTTCTTCGTGGTTGAGATATGAATGTACATACATTCAAAACAAAAAATGAGATCAAACTCAAGCCTTTGTTCCTTTTCTTTCTATTTATAATTCTTTTTTCATATTATGAGTAGGATTGCAGGTTACAAGATAGCTTTTATTGCATGTGGAATGATATGGGGATCTATCATCTATCTTGTCATCTTGATATATAGTCACTTTTTACATTATATATACATACACACACACACACACACACACACACACACACGTGAGTAAATTCTTAGTGGAAACAAGTCATTACCAGCACCACTAATGGCATCCTTATCCGGTTTAAAACCACCAATTGAATTACCAACCATTAAAGAAGAAGGCTCGAAAACTTAACAAGTAATACACTACTAACCAAGCTAATGCCTCCAAAAAAAAAAAACAAAAAAAAAAAAACCTGACTAACTAATGCCTAATTGCGTTAGCCACCTTTGCATGCAAATATGTCAATCTCTAAGACATGAGACATCACTGATATTTGCCCTTATCGGTTTGCTGTCTCGTCACTCTCTTCTTCGTGAGAAAACGTTGGATCAAAAATAAAAGATCAAAGACCACTAATAATTATTTTTTCTTGGTGAATATATTTTACCGGTTGAAAAAAAAAAAACAAAAACAACTCATTTTGCCACTAAACTTTGTACAGAGATTTTTTAAAAGATAATTACTATGAACCCTAGCATAACTTATAGTTCTCTTATAGATCATCATTACATATCATCGGAATGCCAATGAAACTATCCGAGAAAACGAGTCAGTCAAAATGGTAATCCCCGAATATAGAGAATTTCTACAGTAGAACCCCGTATTCGGAAAAACAAGTACTAATTAAACTACTAGTACGTCCTTAATTACACTACTACTTAAGATGCTAAGAAATTATTAGGGGTTTTTTCAAGGTTGGAAGAACTTATCCCTACACTTGCATTTCCAGGCCAGAAGATAGTAGCTCTGATCGTGCTCGTGAGGCGACGATGGCTTGGCGCTATTCTTTTGGCGTTGAGAGATCACTATAGCCGCCATGCAAGGTCTGCAACTCATGCACTTGTTAGCACACTGAGGTGGTTTTGAACCCAACACCATTTTCATTTCTCCTAATTCCTCATGATATTCTCCTGGCACCGCTGTCTCGGCTACTCCAAATTTTAGTTACCGGCACAAAAGAAGAAGATGAAGAAGAAATGTGTTGGAACAAAAAAAAAATATATTTTTTTAAGCAACAAAATGTGTTTCTTTCATGATGATCAAGTAGGCGATGTGTAGAAAGATATGTATATGATAAATATTCCATTTTGCTTCTTTTGCCTATTTTCTAATTTTAGTATATATGGACTTATACACGTAAAAGCATATGTGTATATACATATATATACCTGAACTGGAACGAAAGAATAGTGCGATGGAAAGGATGAAGATCACAGTGACAGCAATCTTGGGCCTATTGAGCTGTTTTACTGCTGATGATGAGGCCATGTGATCATCAGAGATATTTGTCTGAGAGTGTGTGGGAAGGATTAGTAGATGATCTCAAAACGGCCTTTGGTTAAGGAAGACACACACACACACACACATATATTTGAGTGGTTCAGAGCGTACTGCATAATTACATTTCTGGCAAATAATATATGGAGTAGATATAGTAATAGGAATTCATAAAAAAAAAAAGAAGATAAAATAATAGGAATGGTCTTGTGTCCAGCAGCCGAACAAATCTGACGGTTCTAACTTTCTATTAAATTATAATACATATAATAATTAGTTGACTTACTTATAATATTGTGTAAAATTATGTTTAATATAATACTATTATTAACTATTTGGTGTAAAACATAAATATTACATAAAAAATTACAATGTAAAAAAATTATAAATCTGACAGTCGAGTAAGAAAATATATCATACTTATGTTGTGAATATTTTAATTATTTTTTATAAATATATATTATTGTAACATGATTTTGATTAAATTTAATCTTTACAAACACGGATCATCGGTAACAAATTTGGAGAACAGTCCAAGATATGCATAAATTAATTTTTGTCAGTAATATCCAATGCTGTCAGAGTGGAGTGGGAGTGGCCCTCATAAAAGAGACCTGTATTTTTCCTGAAAATTGTTCTTTGGAGAGCAAAACTGTTGCTCTGACATAAGTTTCAGTGTGTGAATGACTGAAGTTACCATTTTCTTCATCTCTTTTAATTTTGCTGACCGAAAAACCTGGTTCTTTTTTTCAGTACTATGGCGCGTTTTTCTTTGTCTTCTTATAAACAAGGTGTAGCTACACCCATTATATTATGTTCATTACGACTCCTAAATTAGCTTTACGTTAATCTATCGATTGGAATAACAGTTCTTATCAAAAATATTGACAAGTAGGATCTTAACACTAGATATTCCTTAAATTGTGTTGCTTTCTTTCCCATAAGACAATTTTTTGGTTTCTTGGTCTTGACTCTCGACTCTATGGTCTTCTCATGAGTTTTTGTGTTCTGGTTTTCGAAATGTAGGGCTTTAGCAAATTCTCAGTCAAGTTTTACTCTCATGTAATGTTTGGTATGAGTGAAAAGTGTAAACACAGAGAGAGAGAGATTTTAGGATGAAAATTGATAATTAGGGGTGTTTGGTGGAGTAGAAATTTGGATGGAAAGGAAAAGGGTGTGGAATTATTAGAAATTGAGTCTTACCAAAACTTATCTTCCCAGGATGTTGTAGGGGGGAAGTTTGACACCAATATAAAAAAGAAAAATTACACAGTTATCTTTCTTGTCCATCAAAATTTTAACAAAAACATTATTGATAGTATCACAGTAAATTAGTAATTGTTCTAATGTAATTTTTCTATCCATTTGCTTTTACAAACAATACTAAACAAGCGAATGCAAAATCATTTTCTTTTCACATTCTCATATCAAACAACTAAAGAGAAAATCAAAATATGTTCTTCCCTTATAATTTTCTTTCCATCATAATTTTATTTTCCTCCTATTACTATTATTATTTTTTATCAAAAGGAGTTTCAAAGTCAAGAACCCAATTAGGATTTACAAGGGTCATAGAAACGTGGTTGTTTTTTCAACTCTTTATGATTATTCGTATCTGTAGTGTAATTAGAACGTAAAAGTTGGAATTTTCATGGGTGTCTACATGCTGGTCCTGCACCCGCATATATATATATATATATATATATGTATATTTTTTGTAATTAGTTGATTCTATTATAATATCTTTAGTGATATTTTTTTGGGAGGGTGTCTATTGACACCTCTATATTTACTTTTCTCACATATTTTTTTAAATTACTCTTTAATTAAATTTTAAATGTCAACTACTTACTTCTCACACCCCTCTAATTATTCCAAAAAAATTCCTATGATTAAGTTCTAATTTTTATCATTTACACCCACCAATTAATTAATAATCCTCTATTTTTTTAAACACTCATTTTCTTATCAATTTTGTTGCTTTTCTTCATGGACTTCTTCTTTTTTGTGTCTTTTTTTTTTTGTGCTTAGAAATTCATTTTTTTTAGATACACATTTTTTTACATTTGTTTTTATGTTTTTATTTTTTGCTAATATACATATTCTACTTTAAATACGATTTAGTGAGACTAGTAAAATATCTAGTTTTAAAGGTATATATTTTTATGATGTAATGTTTTTCTTTTCCAAAAAATCAAAATCTTGAATTTTTTTTTCTAAAAAAAATGAGAAAAAAATTCTTGATTTATTTAATAAAATCTAATTAAAATTAAAAACTTTATATGGGTTTTTATCCTCTATGTCACGAGCAACTACTTTCAACAACACTTAAAATAAAAATTATGAATAGTAACTTGATATATATATATACACACATATATATATATAGACATTACTTCATGAAAAGGATACAAATAAAACTATGTATTTATTGGATTTCAAGTAAAATAAGTTATCTGGAAATAACAAAGAATAGTTGGATTTCTCTACGATTTCGTTGGATTCAAGTAAAATAAGATATATGAAAAAAGAAGAAGAAGAAGAAGAAGGAAAAAAATAATAATAATAATAATAAGCAACGAATATGACAAAAAAAGAGTTGTTTAAAAAAAGGAGAGGGTCATTTATTAGTTAGTGGGTTTGTAGAAAATTTTTTGGAATAATTAAATGGGTGTAAAGAAAAAATTGATATTTAAAATTTAATTAGTAGATAATTTAAAAAAAAAAGTGGGGAAAGTAGATATGGGGTATCAATATATATCCTTTTTTTGTATCAATAGTTATTAAATAGTATCATATTATAGATGATTTTTTATAAATTATAAATAAATTAACTAATTGTTACATATTTGGAAAAAAAAAAAAAAAACAAACAAACAATTAGAGCCACCCCACCTAATTCATCGGCGTATATAAACCCATATGTTATGTAAGAAGACATTCATCCTCATATTATTATTAGATACACCGACCTCTATTCCTTGTAATTACTTGTTGTAATAGTAATAGAAAAAACAACCAGCAACATCTAATCAATCGTGGAATTAGTTTTGGAAATCCCTCGTTACAAAATAAGTTAAAAAAAACACAAAAATAAAAAATAAAAAAATAAAAAATAAAACATCACATGTCCATGATACCGAAACAAGCAAAATCTAGTGAGAGAATCTATGGACAGAGGCAAGAAGTGACTGCTCAAATATCCATCCTTCAGAACTAGCACATGCTTAGAGGAGACAACATAATAGACTAGCCCAGATGTGGCTATTACTCTAGCCTTTTAGTACACATTTTGCTTTCCCATTTTTTAACATTACTCCTTAATATTATTGTTATTTTTTCAATTATAGAAAACTCACAGAGGAGACTATCAGTAATAGTATATCTAATAAACGTATTAAATATACTTTTCAGATATTAATAAGAATATTTGTTGATCACAAAAAGTACATCACTTTAGCTCTACCGAATGTAATAGCGCGTCAACCGGAAGTTACTCAATGTCGCTCTATAATGCTTTAGCTTTATTTATTTATTTTTTAGAATTGCACATGCGACAAAAGGGGTCATTCCGATGGGTAAAGTAACCACAGCAAACCCTTTTCACCAGAGAGTTGACTTTTCTTTTCCTCTCCTATGTTTGAACATGGTTTCACATGATGAATTCACCACCCCCCCCCCCCCCCCCCCCCCCCCCTTTTTTTTTTTTTTTTTTTTTTAAATATGAATAATATGGCGAATTCCATGGCATCTTATAAGAAATCCCCTACGCAGGACACAATTTTTAATAGTTAGATTTTCATCTATTTTTTTAGAGGCAAAAAAAGTATCTCATATCAATGGTGAAAAAGAATCCAAATCACGAAAAATGTCATTTTTTATCGAAAAAAACTTGTGAGATTTAGTCATGAGATGATATAAAGAAACAAAGAAAAGAAATCATAATAATTAAACAGTCTGAACAAGAAAAAAGATATAAGAAAACAATAGTACTGAATAAGATTATGTCTCGGAATGTGCAGGTAAAAGGGATATAATAAGTATAGATAAAAACAATTAGCAAATAACATAAAAGAATTACAATAAAACTTATTTTTGAGCTGTTTTATGAAAAATATGTTGAGAGATTGTGTCATCCAGCCTAAAAGGAAAAGGGGATAAAGAAAAGACACAAACTCTTCCTTACTTTACCACTAATACTCGGTGTAGTCCATCGAGATAGAAATACTAGAAATAAAATGATACTATCATCACATGAAAGTGAGAGACTTTTGAATAATTTTATAGAGGTTTTCATCAACTTTAATGTGATCTCATATAGGTTTTTTTATTTTTTTATTTTACACATATCCTACTGAATAATTTTCTCTAAAAGAAAAGGTAGAAATTTGGGAATTTTCAATTCTTGGTTGATTTTAAGGAGAAGAGAGGTTGGGAACTTGAAGAAGTTAACAAATTGTGGAGCTTTTTAGATCAGACATCTCAAGTGATATTCATTCGTATTTTTTAAATGTTTCATCTCATCAAAATAACAAATAGAAAGTACATAAATTATCGAAACGTAAAAATATTACGGTTTAATTTCATATATCATATCAATAAGATATATATATATATATATTTTAACTTTACAAAAAAAAAAAAAAAGAATTCTCATAAAAATTTTACGGTTCATATAAATAATATCGTAGCTCCAACAAATTTTGTCACTCGCCATGTCTTCGCTTGTAACAAAATGATAGTTGATACGAACTAACATATTATGTCAAAAAAAAAAAAAAAAAAAAAACAATAGTAGAAGAAAACAAAAAGTTCAAGTAGTAATTTTATAAGAATTAAATGTTGAGTGACCGTTCAAACAATAAATTAAAAAAAAAATTTGTAGAGTGACCAAAATGACATAATATTAATACTTTAGGTACTTAAGTGTGTGTATATTCTGTTGAGGAAAAATACTCATACATCAAAACGCAGTAGAAAAATAAACTAAAACAAAAATAAAGAGAAAATAAAATCTACGTAATTCAGCAAAATTGTTTACGTTTATGGGATGAAAAATAAATTTACTAATACTTTTACAATTATACACTCGTCAAACTCTCTCAATCTTTCTCTACCAAAAACTCCTTATACCCTTAGTCTATTTCTCTTCTCACTTTCTTCCAAAAGGAGGCCCGTACTCTTTATTTTTCTGACCACACACACGTCTAAACAATAGACCTATTTATAAGTTCTCAATAGGACACAAAATTAACACTTCACCAAATTCACAAAATAGCAACTTACTCAAAAACTAATTTGAGTTATATACCTAACATATACATATATACATAGAGAGAGCACTTGTCTATGGGAGCTCCATTATTTCAATATAACTTATTAAAGTAAGAAGTCTAATATAATATTTATTAAATATAACACTAATATTGAAATGATGTAATCTTAGTTTAGAATAACTATGGTTTTCTTGATATACCCTTCTAATTGTCAATAATCAGTTAGAACTTAGAAGAGTATACAGTGTATTGAGATAACTAAAATTTCTTGGTACTATATCCTTTCTATATTAACGTTGCATTATATAAATATCATATTATGTTTCTTATTTCTATCACTTACATTGGAAGTATGCTCCTCTCCTTAGTATCATGACAAAAGCCTATATATAAAAAATAGGTGACATAACACATGATATACATGATAAACCCAAAAAGATATATTATTAATGAAAAACGTATATTTTGCCTATACCAATAACATATGAAACATATCTTTATGATTAATCATGTGTTAAATTATTTTTTTCTTATACTAATACAGTGTCTTACTCTTTTAATACTACCTTAGTCCGCATCCTATATATTACGTTATAGGGATCTCCCGGTGTAAAGAACGTAGAAACCCCCTGTACAACATAAAATATATATAAGAATTCTGCAGCAAGATGCAAAAATACCCTTTTGATAAATTTTACCTATAGTCCAATTTTGGGGAATTCTTTGTTAGATCATACCTTTTAACTGATTTTTATCAAACTGTTATATATATATATATATATATAAGTTTATGATTATAATATGATCTAACTGCAAAAAATTATGTCATATTAATATATATATTTTTTCATAAACTACCTCATAATTCCATTTTGATATGTC
Organism: Ficus erecta; assembly: GCA_008635985.1. Lineage (NCBI taxonomy): Eukaryota > Viridiplantae > Streptophyta > Magnoliopsida > Rosales > Moraceae > Ficus > Ficus erecta. The sequence continues at coordinate 104,188 of BKCH01002150.1, forward strand.
GTTTATGCAATTGATACTTGAAAATGCACATCACCAATAAGTGATCAAGTCGTTAACAAAATAATGTTGACTAGAACAGTGCTTTTGTGCCAACCAATGTGGCTGTAGTTCAATTTCTTTCTTTTTATTATTATTATTATTATTATTTCCCTTTATTTCCTTTTTATACAGTGATTATAATGGACAACAACATGTGAATTCCTCATATTATGCAGTGTGGAGAGAGAACAACTAGTAGTGGTGAAAAGCCCCCAATACAAAGGTCAAGCGAGGCATTTAATGGTCTATTAATTAAACACCACCACCCCTAATTCATATCACTCACCTCGCCGACCACCTCATGAGCCTATAGTTGAATAGCATCACCAATGTGTTCCCCACATCCCACCTCCTATCCTACATTTTCTTTCATGATCATTTCGGTACGGATTGTAAATTTAGGCATTTTCGTTTTGAAACATACTAAAAAAATATTTTAAAAATCTCTGACTCTGATGTCATATGTAATACTCATCGACATTAATTTTTAACCAATCATGTATTCATACATCAATTCTATAGAAATTTGGCAGAGTTTTGTCAATGTTGAGATAAAGTTCTCTATACGTAACTATAAACAAACCGAAACCTTCAATGTGAGGTTATGATGGCCATCGAGGACTCAAATCGTTACCATTTGGATCCTTTTTTTACCTCTCTCCAATGAGTTTTACTATTAGAAACTTTCAATGCGTGAACTTAAAGACATGTCTTTCAGTAAAACATTGGAAGATCATCTAGCAAAAGAATGTAAAATTTTTTGTACTGATTTGATCATGTGCCAATGTGAATCACCTAAAACATGAAGTGTATGACTTAACCAATAACGAAAGTTCCGGCAGGAAACCACATACTACCATGAGACAAGATCTTTCTAAAGAGATTCTGTTCAGAACTATTATATGTCCAAGGTCGAATAATGAAATAATTTGGAAGATTTTCAAAGATTTTACTTGATTTAGTCCAAGCCTAAAAGGAAGAGAAGGATTAGTAGTATCGGAAAAGTTGTAGAGCCAAGGTGATCCCCTATTGTCAATTCTAGCCATATCATCAAAGCCTTGTCTCTATTTACACATGCAATTTCCTCGATACAAGAAGTAATTTTAATGCATAATTTTGGGATCATAATTCTCCATCCATTATATACATATGTATATATATCTATTCTATCTTTTTAGATCTTGAAAATAATTTTTAAATTTTACAAATCAAAGAGAATGTGGACCTCTAAAATCAAGTGGATTTACTTTTTGGTCCCATTATCTCAAACTAGTATATTACTATACATTGATGACCCTCTTATATTTTAAAAAAAAAATATTTATCAAGATATTTATAAACGTTTATGGGTCTGTTTTATTTTAGGTGCACATAAAGATATATACGTACATATATACACAAAGATATTCATTTATATCTATTGCTTTTCTTGAAAACATTGTATAATCTAAAGACCTCAAATTATCTGCTGAAAACTCAGAACTCAACCAAACTGTTTTTTCATCTAAAGACCTCAAATTATCTGCTGAAAACTCAGAACTCAACCAAACTGTTTTTTCATCAGCCGATCATAAGGTAATCCTATCGATAATGTGAGTTTCTAAATGTTAATTCTAATCAAAATCTGACACAGATATGATGGTTTAAAACAACCCGATGACCGCAATTTTTTTCCTACTCTGTCGTGCAATTGTGATTAAATTTATCGAAAACACGTATTGGGAAAAGAAAAATGTACAGCAGAAAAGAAAAATATTACAAAATAACCCATTTCATTACTATAAAAGTAGTTGCAAAGTACAATTCATAAGCAATAGACACCCTGCAAAACTACAAGACTATGATGGTAAAAAGAAAAAACAACCCGAAAACAAGGTTGTCATGGCAAACTGTAAATATGTGCTAGTGCCACCATCAAAGCCCCATGGTTCTGAGGAAACCACACCCTCGAACTGCTTGAAGCAACCGAAAACTAACGACAATGCTCATGAAAAGGGATAAACAACTTCCTTACAAACTATGAAAATCCCTGAAAAGACACGCTTTGACGCTACTAGTAGGATGAACCGACTTCAAACAACCAGGGATACAAAAGAAAGCTTGATCAGACACACCAATGGAGGAATGTGAAAGAAGCTAAAACACCGAGTATAGCAAAGATCCTAAGACACAACAACGAAGAGTGCCCTGGAAGTGGAAACCTTAAACCAGGTCTTGGTGACTGTATTCTCGGGGGACCGTGGCCATGAAAGAGGCAGCCTCCTGGTCCTCAGGGGGCTAAACAGTTGGAACAGGCAATATGACAAAGCCTGCAAAAAAAGGGTGACGGTATCGGCCAAAGTCTCCCGGAAAACAACCAAGCCTACCGGTGGCAGGTCCACAGCTGATGGGCAAAAAACAACAGTATGCAGAACATCGCTATCCATGTGAGTTAACCGTTTGATACACTGAAAGCATCTACAAAGTTTCGAGCCAAAACAGAGATATTTCTATATCCCTTGATTAAGCCAAGATATCACATCTCCACAAGCTCTCCACAAGGAGCTCCACCGTGCTGCTGCTGATAGAATTGCAATGTTGGAGATTCAAGCCAACCAGGGTCTCGCCCAATATTTTCAGACTGGACATGCTCTTGTTCGTCACTTCAGAACAACCCGATAGAGATAGGACTTGCAAGTTGATCTTCTTTGAAGCAGCGAGGGTGGAAATGCCAGAATCTGTGATTGCGCATTTTGAGAGGTCCAGATCACTGAGTAACAAGCAGTTGTCTGCAATTGCAGCCAGACTTGCATCGGAGATCTTCCTGCATCCATCGAGATTCAACATCTCGAGCGTTTCTCCATGCAACTTAGCCAAAGCAACAACTACTTCATTGGTCAAATTCAAGCAGCCACTAAGATTCACACTGATAAGCCCTTCCTCTGACCTCTCAAGAAGTGGGAGGATTCCAGCATCTGTTATTCCATAAAGTCCACTCAGATCCACGTGCTGAAGTTGAGGGCACAAGCTCCCCACCATGGCCAGGCTAACACTACCGAACCCAGGGCAATTGCGAATGGATAGGGATCGCAGAGATCTGCAAGGCGTGAGCATGGGTACACCAGAAGCGATGTCCTTGATACCCAAGCACTTCACTAAGGTAAGAGACTTCAACTTTTCTCCGCAGTTCGAGAGGGCACCAACGATCCCTGCTTGGCTAACCCTGTTACACTCCTCCAACTGCAGGCTCTCGAGTGATGCAGCGCTTTTGGCAAAGGCTACCAGGCCATTATCGGATACAAAACAACACTTGCGGAGGCACATCTGCTTCAGGTAAGCACAGCCCTTTCCCATGGCTTCGAGGCTCAGATCTGTTGTCCCCCGGCAGGAAGTGATCGTCAACGAAACAAGTTTTTGAAGACCATGAGCATTTCCCATGACCCAAAATCCCTTCTCGCTCACGTTTTGGAGACCACTGAGAGTTAGATTGGTAATAGCCTTTCCATAATGTCCAATCACAGCAATAGAGAAATCCGTGATATTCAAAGCCTGAAGCTTAACCTTTGTGAGAACTGAAGAAGCCGATGATAACAAACTTGATACTCCATGATCCCCAACAAGAGGGCAGTCCCTGATCGATACAGACCGCAGCTTAGAGCACGACTTTCCAATAGCTTGCAATCCCTCGTTACCGATCTTCGAGCACGATTCAACGCTCAAAGCTGTCAAATTAGGACACCTCTCAGCAATTGCAATCAAACCCTTGTTGGAAATCGAAGGGCAGTGGCAAAGATCAAGCTTCTCCAACAAAGGGCATCCTTTAGCAATCTCAAATAGACCTTCATCCCCAACAAACGGGACATTCCATAAAGAAAGAGCCTTCAGGGAAGGGCAACCATGGGCAACAGCTGAGAGGCCAAGGTCGGTAACTCCACGGATCGAGTTACTTCCCCGGATCGACAACTTTCCAAGCCCTCCACGGCTACTGGTTCCGATCGAAATAGCAGCAAGACGAACATCTGTTGCTTTCTTTCCCTCCAAAGATCTCGTAAGATATCCATCATCAGCCTTAAGTTCCTGATCTTCATCACAATCAACCATATCAACATCGCCAGACGAAACAAATTCATTCTCGGACTTCACAGGCATCTCGGTTCTGCGGATGCTGCTCATCAACATAAGCCATCTCTTTGAAACACAAGCGCTAGAGATCCGCTCTTTACCACCCTGAACACGTCTAAGGATCTCGAAAAGGCACTCATCGGGTAGAGAATCAATGGATGGCTTCTCGGCCTGCTCAAAGAAGCCTCCCTCGAGGGCAAAGGGGGCACTGATCCGAGCGCGCTTGCTCGGAGGGTAATATAGATCAACATGGGAACCAATTGAATACGGGTAACAGGAACTGCCCCCAGAGTAAAACTCATCATCACCTGAAAACCAATACACATCTAACATCAGCCTCAAACTTCCTAAACATACTTGGCCTAAATCTATTCAAAAATCCTCATATACACTTATACACATAGATAAATACTTCACAAAACTTTGATATTAAGGCCTAAGCCCCAGGTTTTCCTAGTTAAAAAGATTTTCTTTTTCTTCTGGTTCATCAGAGAAATTGATCTATCTAACATATGTACTCTATAATCTAAAGCTTTGTCTATCAAATATTGAAACTAAAACCCATTCAAAGAATCATATGACCAAATAACTATATAACAACAAATACACCAACCCATTAGAGCAAAATCAAAATAAATGAAAACCCATCAAAAGAAAAAAAATAATAATAAGAAGAAGACGAAGAAGCAAAACCCAGAAACGTACCACTGTAATTAACAAGGGTAGGCATGAGAACAGTGGAAATAGAGCAACCCAAGAAGAGAAACCGAACCCTCCAGAGAGAGCAAAAAGAACACCACTTGAAGAAGAAGAAGAAGAAGAAGAGCCCAACAGAAGATTTGCAGAGTAACAACAGATCAGAATCCAAAGCAAGAACAAGGGCATTTGAAGAAGGAAACCCCAACGAGCAGGGCAAAAAAAGAGAGAGAATGAAGGATTTGTGAGAATTTTCTTTTGGTTGTAATGTTCAATGGATGGGAATGGTAAATATATGAGTCGGTGTTGGGAAAAAAGTGAGAAGCTATATATATATATATATATATATATATTGGGAAATGGGAAGAAATAAATAAAGGGTGGTCGTTTTCGGATACAAAAATGGTGAGGCTTTTGGTACATGCATTGTATACATCCTCAAAACCAGTCATTCCTCTCCCCCACACTACAAGTCGAAAGTCCAACCACCACCTCAGCAAATACCGGAAACCGGGTTTACAACCAAAAAAAAAAAAAAAACATTTTTTTATTATCCCAATATTACCTTTTATATTTAAAAAAAAAAAAGGAAAAAAGGAAATTGGATTGTTGTTGATTTTGTTACGTGCATGAACTAGTGTGTGTGTGAGATATGGTACATTTGACCCACATAACCCAAAGAAAGAAAGTTAGATTGTTGGCTATTTTTTTTTTTTTTTAATATGAATGAACTAGAATGTATGCATGATACGAGGCATTTGACTATCCATTTTCATTGAGAATTGTAAAAGCCAAAAGGAATTTTCATGGGTGATTTCCTTAAAAAAGAAAAAAAAAAAAAAAACACACATGAATTATTTTCATAAGAACTTCAGAATTTTAACCTCTAATTATATAAGTATAAAAAGCCAAAACTCCAAATACAGAGGATGAAAATTTTCATTGGGAGTTGTAAAAGGAATTTTAATGGGTGATTTGTAGGATGACCTTTTAAAAAATTAATTCGTTTTCCATTTCAACTCAACTTCAACTAGATTATATTTTTTTTTCCACCTTTTTTATTTTTTTTAAAAGTCAATAAAAATTATAATTATTTTTTTAAAAATTAATCAATTCTAATTTAAAATTTTCATTTTTAACTGGCATCTTTGGATTATTGTCATAATAACTTTGGTTTTTTGACCTCTAATTATATTTTTGTTTAAATCAAGATCATTACCTACCTAATGTAATAAGTATTTTTCTTTCCCCATGTAAATTTTTCCTTACTTTTGATTTGGTTGCACTTAAGAAAAGGTTTACCATATTATGGCCCTTGTTTTTATTTTCATTTTTTGGAATTAAGCTTTTGGTTTGGTTTATTTATTTATTTATTTTGTTTTTAATTTGAGTTGAGAAATTCAAATTCTTCAATTTAGGATAAAATCAAGTATAGAATTATTGCTATGCAAAAATCAGCATTCACCAATTGGTAAAAATGTTTCATCATTTTAAAACTTTAAGACATCAACTAGATTCATGCATGTGTTGATGTAACATTATATATCTATGAGCAAAAGAAAGATATACATGTGTGTGTATATATATGGAAAGTTAACTTGTTTCAACTTCCAAACATTACACCAAATTAACAAATATATATGGCCCCCAGAATTTTGTCTTTAAAGGTGAGAATCTAACAATTATAGAATTAATCAAAACCACACCCCACCAAAAAAGTTAAACAAATTCATTTTTCTTTTCTCAAAACAGTTAGCAAAGCTGGAATAACTGGCTTTTTTTTTGCCCCCCTCATTTGATTAGGTTTGCAAGTGGGTTGTCAGTGCAACTTGCTCAACCTGATTTTCTTCATAGACGTACGAGAATAAAGCAAACTTTAGGAAGTTTTTGCCACTAAAGTTTCAGACAGATTTACGGTACAATAAATTATTATAAAACATACTGCGTACCTTGTTTTATGATTTACTCAATTCGGATAGTTCAAGTATTTTGGCTTAAATTTTAGAATGACAATGAAACTGGTCCGAGATGTAGTGACCAACCCGGTCCGTAAAGGAAAAAAAAAAAAAAAAATTTCCATTCCCATATTTTTAACTTGTTTAAGTTGATGAGAATGGATCGTCATGGGTCAGGAATATTACTCATAGATAACCTGTTTATTTGATTACTTATTTTTATTTTCATGTTACAAATAAATAAACAAATAGATAGTAATACACTTATAACAGATTTAAATTAAAAGAATAGAAAAATATAATATTTAAACTCCATATACTATCTTAAAACCATAGCTTCATACTTAAAATTCTATATTTTATAGCGTGTTATATTTGTAAAATAAAATAATAAATACATAAGGTGGCTAGCTAGATTTTACATGCTAAAAAATTTACCTCCATCATAATCACAAAGTCATTTAGACCAGCTTTGTCCTATATCATATTTAAGACAGGTCATTGCGGGTAAATAAATTCACATATAGATTTACCATCTCTGTTCATATCATAAAGTTGGCATTATGGTACAAAACATTATTTGAAGTATGGTGGTTTTCTTTTAGTCGCTAGATTACGGTTAAATCAATTTAAACCGTTGAAATTTTTTGTTGTCAATTAATCATTCTGGATATTTAATCATCATCATCGAGTGATTTAAAAAAAAAAAAAAACAAGTTGTAGGGAACATTTCAAAATAATGGATGTACCCTGTTTTTTTTTTTAATTGATAAAAAGGTTCTAGTGGTAGCCCTCTCATCGTCTTACAGGCGGGATCTACTTCCTTAGGTATAATAAAAAAGAGATAGACTTTTAATCCAGCTTCTTTTAATCGTCAACCTAGACTCTATATAGAACATCACCAACCCAATGTATTTACAACCTAAGCTGGAGTGCAAATCTTACATGAATTTTATGAGATTCGATGGATGAATGAAAAAACTAAAGAAAGTATCATTCCCTATTTACCACTCCATCCACCCATGTACCGTGATTAATTACCTCATGAAGTTTCCAACTGGTGGATTAATTGTACTTGGTCATGGGTAAATAAGTACATGGTGGTACAACACAACTATATAGTTACGTCTTTTCAATTTTGTTTTAATTTATTTTATTTTGACAAACAACATGGTTAGGTTAATTAATTTCTCGAATTGGTTTCGGAATTTGGAAAGAGACAAGAAGAGCACTTGGGATTTGGAATTCCAGCTCCATGATTAGCTGCTTTTTTTAATTTTCTTCTTTTTAATTTTTTATTTTTTCCCAAATCAAAACTATTGCTTAACAAATGACAACTGCTTACTTTATCCGTAATTAGGGGTTTATTGTATTGGTGTAACTATTATTGTATAATTATCTTTCTAATTTGTCCATTTTTTTAAAAAAATTTTGTTAATGAGGTTCACTCTCTCTGAGTCTACTAACCAAAGAAGATTTTTATATAAACTCAAGAAGAAAGAAGAAGAAACAAAAGAGAATGATAAAGAAGTTAAATGAAAAGATGCTTGGGATGATTTTTATGAACCATTGTGATTTTGACACGTGTAAGAATTTATTTATTTATTTATTTTTTTTGTGATTAAAAATGATTTGGGGTGGTCTCATTATTTTAAGGTATTTAGCTCCATAAGTAGGAACATCTTTCTCTAAGTATGTCAAAGACATGTTTTTATATTAATTTTTCTCAGTCGTTCATCCGAGACTTACCCTTCTATCACCAAAATATATTATAACAATTAAAACTGGAGCGAGGTATTAGGGGAGGTAATGAGAATCGAACTTGGATGTACGAAAAGGAGAAGCCTAACAAAGACATTCCACCCATTTGCCAACCCATCCACCCATGTGGTGTGACACGTGTAAGAATTTCTTTGATCATGCATGTCTATTCTTTTTTTTTTTCTTCTTCTTCTTTTAAAATGTCTAATCATTTTTTAAGACGATGATAAGATTAGAAACTAGAAGCTTCATAATTGGCATTATCAATCTTTTTTTTTGCCCCCTCTTTAATGGATAGGGTTTAACCCACCAAAGATTTTGTTAATATTGACTGTTTTTACCCATGGTTTTTTTTTCCCTAGGTTTGTACAAATCTTAATCATATTATTAGTATACTTTTTTCTAATAGAGGTAACTTATATATACTTTTATATCTTGTCCAGAATGTTCAAAATTTGAGTCAATAACCTTGTTACTATTACTGTTTTATAATTCCGTTTTAAATAATTTTGTTAGTTACACATGAAATGAACAACTATAATTTCTTCAATCAATTAACTTCAAAAAAAACTCACAATAATAGTACAAAATTCGCAATGTACTTTCAAAAATCTAATATCAGGAATACTGTCATAAAACATAATATGAATTTACAATTTTTCTACACGTCGGAAAAAGCTAAAACTTTTACCAACACTATGTTAATTATCAGTAAAAAGTTTTAACTACGAGCTTTTCTTACATTATACTCACTTTTTTTTGTGCATCGGGAATTCTTTTCCTGATTCATTTTCATAATTTCTTTTTGATACAAAGTATGATCAAACCCGTAATCTCTTTCTTAAAGTTCTCACCCCATTTAAAAACTTTTGATATCACTGGATTAAACGGTCTTAAGCAATAGTGATATTAGCTTATGGTTAGCATGAGTTCAACGAACAAGATTACATCCAAATGACCCTAATTGCATTCCAAATTTCCAAACCACTCAAAAAGCTTATTGAAGTCAACCGGAGAGACTTTGAGCTCTATATAGCAGCGGTCCAAAATTTGTACTATTGAAATTTATTAAAGAGAAAAGAGTGAGAACCACACAAATTCGTGTGTGTATATGTATGTACACGTATAGATTTGGAGACATATATCGATGTTTAAAATTTAAATTTGGTTGACTTGGAAAAACCTGCAAAGTGTTTTGGGAAGGGACCCATTTCATATGGTGAGGGTTCATAAATAAGAGTTTTTGGTTCTCTTCTCTTAGACAAATAGAAAATTGATGTGCAATGAATTTGATACATGTAAAAAGTAATGTATGTGCGTGTGTGTGCGTATATGATATATCTGCTGGTCCAACGTATGGCTAGAAAAAACAAAGTGGGACCAAAACCAAATAGCCTTTTCAAACCTTGGGCAACTATACAAACTTTGGCTTTTGTTCATTTTGCCCTTTTATATATATATATATATATATATATATATATATATATATTTAATTTTAAAAAATGTTGTTATCTATTTCTTCTAATTGCCTTTTTTTTTTTTTCCCTGCCGACCAATTTTCCCATATTTTTCTTATTTTTCCTACACTTATTCTTATTTTTCTTAGTAATATTATACATATAGTTAGTTTGTTTATGGTCCTCTGCAGAAACGAAACATAATTTTATTTAATATTGATGCTAAAAGAGTATAACAATAGTCTGAGATAATTAAGTTTCTTGATATCATATTAGTATTATAAAGTAAATATCATGTTACATCTATATTATGTTAAAAGTATGATTATTTTGCTAGCTAGTACATATAGCAAAATTCTATATATTTATCTTTTCTTCTTGTTCTTTAAATTATCGGTAATTGTAACTAAATTTTGTGCTTATTGTATTTGGTAACTAAATATTTTTATTATTTTTCCCCTTTAATTATTCTTCTTTCAGTGATTGTTTGAGAAATCACTGGTAACAAGATCTATGAATACTGCCTAGGTAACTTTTTAGCATTCACTTCATTTTCTTACAAGGGTTAGTTGAGAAATCACCATATGGTAACTATAATTTATTCACATTGCATATGGGTGCATTGCATCTTCACTCCTGTCATATTAATTTAATTAATAGCTGGGATCTAGGTAATTTGAGCAAACAAAATGCAGTTTTCACCTGATCATATATCCCTTTTGCTCCAGGTGGTTTAAGAAATATTTATAAATGTGCCTCTCATATGCTAAAAACCAAATTTCATTATCTATTTAATATTATTTGAATAATATATAATAACTCGTGTTGTAAGTTGAATGCAGAAAACCTAAGCAATAGGCAGGCTAAGCCATTATATATATATTAATTATTGTACTATACATAAGTTTCCTTGTCCCCAAATATTAAACAAGTAAAAGCAATAGGAAACCTTTTGGATACGAATAGAATTACTTTTAGCATGTGTTTGATGTTAGGTTTTGGATTGTAGAATTTGAGTTTGAATTAAATTATGCGTTTAGTGTGGCATTTGAATTGCTAGAGTTAAAAACAGTAAACATTTGAAATATGTTTAGAAAAAAAATATCAATATGGATATTATTTCGTTCGTCTTGAAATTCTATGCAATTTGAAAAAAAAAATCTAATTTGAACTTATATACGTAAAGTTATAAGCTTTTAAAATTTGAGTTACAAAACTGTAATAGTAACTGTGAATAATGAAATTGAGGTTGTCTTTTAAGGGAAAAAAAAAAAGGATAAAAATTAAGTTGTAATTTTAGGATTCAAACCAAGATGCCAGACATCCCGTTACTTATTCATATTTTAGAGTTGGTGAAAGGACAATAAAACAACTTTTTTTTTTAGTACGAAAACAAAATGACTTGCTGTTGGGAAAATTTCGCCACTTGAATTATGTGAGGATTTAAGGAGGAAAAAAAAAACTTGAAAACTACTTTAGGAATGAACTATACAACTCAACTATTAGATGAGAAAAGAAAATACTTTTGTAATTAAAATAAAAAAAGTTATCAACTTTCTCTAAAAAAATCTCAAAAAGATCTAATTGTTTCTTTTTATCATTCAATGATTTGAAATTACTACATTTCATGATACATCTCAATAGAATATATTATATTGTAACGTCTTTCTAAAAACACACAATTCAATCCATAATTCTCTAAAATAAAATAAAAAAAATTAGTTTCTTAAAAAAATCAATATTAAATATCTAATGACACCCGAAAAAAGAAAAACAACTAACATTAATGCTTAGTTCATGATATCAAAATCAGCTTTTTGTTTTGGTTGAATACAGCTTTTTTCATCCCACTTGACCCTTTTAAAAGTCTAGAACATTCATCCCATCATATAATACATCCCCCAACCCCATTTCTGATATCTTCCTAGTTACCAACTTGTTCACTTTTCCAACTAATCAAATTTGATTTTTTTTAGGTTTTTTTTTTAAAAAATTTATTTTTTAACTTGCTCTATGCCATATTGCTCAAGTAGTACTAATTAATTAAACCAGCTCTTTCACAACTTTACAATAAAGTCTCATTTGTACTACTTGTCTTAATTTAGTCACAAACTTAGTGTCTCCCACCCCATGTGCTAGTACCATCACTTATACTCATCCAACTACCAACATTTATATATATATATATATATATATATATATATATCAACTGGTTTCATATATAATTAATATGAAAAGGTACAATAAAAAGAATAAGAAGAAGAAAGGATTAATTGAAATGTAATGAAAAGTGTTGTTTCAATCTCATGCATGTTGGAATTGGTTTTCTCTTTTGTGTCCTTTCTCTTGAAGAAAAATGATATTGAATTCCAACATACAATGGAAGGAAATGTTGGGTTTATGAATTAGGGAATTGTGCATATGAAAAAAGAAAGGAACGTTCAAAAAGTTCATGCATAACTTCTTTTTTTTTTTGCTTTTTTTGTGGTTTAATGTACATGCATTTTCGGTTACAATAATAAATAAGAACTTAGGATATATAGATATGCAATGAACATGAAATATTGTCAATGTGGTATGGAAGAAGCAGATTATGGAGGTCTTGTTACAAGAGTATGGGAAAAAAATAATATAATATATAATATAGTAGTAAAATAAATAATGATAAAAAGAATACTGACGAGAAAAGAAGGATTCAAAGGCTAGAATCATTGGATCTTTGTTTGATAGCTGCCTCATTCCCACTTGTCCTTATGTCTATTTGTTAGACTTGGGCATGATATGTGAGTACCATGATAAGGACGTCTTGTACATGTATTGATGAAAGTAAATTTCTTGGATATTTCAATGTAGCTTTCACTATAATTGAGCAATAAATATTAAGTACCATGCTTTGAGACCATAAAAATAAAAAAATAAAAAAAAAGAAAGAAAAGAAAAGAAAAAGGAAAAAAGAAAAGAATTCTTGATCATTAGGCAAGAAGATAGATTTAGTATACTGTCAGCTCTCTATTCAAATTCCATTAAATTATTAGATCTTTTTTAATATTACAAATTATTTTGATGTGATATGATTATTTAAACTGCGTCTTACGTGAAATATTTTAGCAGTTCTCCTACTTTCCCACTAGCTCATATTATTTTCTTTCTATGAAATGAAAATTTACATTTTAATGATCTTTTTCCTTACTGCCAAATTCTCATTCAATTATATTTAATCTTATAAATAGCTCTGATATGTTATGCAATTTAAAATTGCATCTGATCTCAAGATCACATAAAATGTTTTTCAGTAGTTCTCCTACTTTCCCACTTGCTCACATTTGTTCTAATTAAATATTTACATTTTAACAACCTTATCTACATTTTAATCATTTTTCCTTTTCATAGGCATATATAGTTCTCTTACTTTCCCACTTGCACACTTTTATTTTTATTTTTTATATTTATTTTTATTTAATGACCTTATATTAAAGTGTTTGTCCAAAAGGGCATGTGACCAACTTGCTACTTATAATTCTAACGGAAACCAATTGAGAGGGTTATAATTAGTTCATACTCATTGCCTTCTCGTTAGAACAAGGCAAAATGACTGTCAAGCATATGGAACTGATTTTCTTATTAATTTCTAATCTCAATGACAGAATATTAATTATGCCAGTTAATCAAGAATTATGACTTATAGTTATAATAAAATGAATGGCGGTTTTGGAGTACTTAAATAAATAAATAAATAAAATGTGTGTTTGTATGAATTATAACATTTTCCTTTTGCGTTAAATTAGGTACTTGCATGCATAATTAAAAACAGCCTTGAACAATAAGAAATCAAAAGGCACTAAAACAAACTTAAGGAAGAAAACAAAGAGACAAAAAGGGGGAAAAAAAAAACTTGGGTCGGTTTACTTCTTATTTGTTTAGTATATGATAGCAAATTGAAGTATTAAAATTAGAATTTGAGTTTCCTTAAAAAAAAAAAAAAGAAAAGAAAAGAAAAAGAAAACTAGCAATCAAGTTGATTAGAAATGCAAATATGAGTGCTTTAAAAAGGCTAGTGTTTGTCCTCGGTTGTTCACTCACTATCTAAACCGTAAAGGAATATAATGGGAAAGATAATAAGATTAATTGAAAAGTAAAGTAATAGAATAAGAAAGATGATCATTGATTCCTTTTTTAGTGTTTACTTGTTTATTGGATGGTGTAAAAAGAAACAATTCCATTCCCTTTGCAGTGTTTACTAACATTAGTAATGCTAATTTTATTAATGCAACTACTAAAATATCCTTATACATAATAAAAAAGACATTAGCACATAAAAACTTATTAAGGGTATATGAGTAATTTTGATATGTATTCAGTTTGATAAGGAATCAATACCAAGAAGGATGTAAGGATTGATATTTCCCTTTTTCATTTCTTATATTGTGTGTGAACCACTAAAATCTCATTCCCCATCTTATAAGTAAATACATGATTAAGTAAAAAAGTGAATGACTACTCATTTTCTCTTTCCCTTTGAGTAAACATGCCCATAATACGTCAAAGTGAGAGCTACAACATATTTATTTCATATATTGATCATATACTGAAAAGATCAACGATATATAAATTCTTTGATACTACTTATTTTTTAAAATAATCATCATATTACACTACATATATAATTTCTATAGATCATGCCCATTCTTTCCATAGTCTCTATCAAACTAAAGGAATTAACCCCATGTGTTTATAAATTAAATCAATCACAAAATATCACTTGCAACAACTAAATTTTTGAAATGTCAAGATTGTTCTTTCCAATTTATCTTAAATATCATTTTAAGTATGACTTAACTAAAAAAATTAAATTTTTTTTTTATTTTATAAAAACGAATAAATACTTCATTCAAACAAATGTTTTTATTATTTTGAGAATTTTTTAATCTTCAAGATTGATCATATTTTATTTGTCTATCTTAACAATGTTTTAAATTGTATTTATTATAGGTTGAGAGGTGTTTTGAGCATTGGTATAATAAGAGGGGCAAAAGTGATATTCAAACTAAACACAAGAAGTGTTTTGGGAATTTTCCTGACTACTACCCTTACATATTTTGCATGCGAAAATATTAGCTTTTGTAAACAACCTTCCACGCACCATACGATTAAAGAAGAATTTTATGAATTCCCCTTAAATTAAATTATGTTACTTGTATCAACATGCTCGACGAATTTTGAGACATAATTGTTATGCATCTTAGATTTATAATATGTTTTTAGATTCAACCCTTAAACTTTGAAAAGCACTTTCTTTTGGGCGGTACTAGAGTTATTGCTTAGTTTAAGCTTATGTATAAATAATACTTTGGAATTAATGAATGTCCTCAGTTAAAAATAAATTAGTTGGACAACAAATCTCTTGTACACTTAATCTTTACGAACCTTAATTCAATTCGATTAGTTAAGTGTTTACAAAATTTGGCGAATTTGTCATCTTCATAATTATGAATACGCTATATTCTACCAAAAATAATAAATTTAAAGTTCAATAGATAAATCTGAAAATATTTTGTAAATTAGGAGCATGATAGGTAGGTTTAAAAATTTAGGATCATGTTGACATTAATAACATAGTTCATGGAAAATTCATAAAAATTATCCAAAGATTAAAACTTAAAAACTCGGTTTCCACGGTGGTTGCAAGCATAACCTATAATGATAATTTCATACTTGGCTATACGACAACGCGTATAAATCGAATATTCCCTTATCCCCAAATTCAAAGAAGAAAAAATAAATAAATAAAAACTTGGTTTCCACGCGGTTTTACAAATTGTTAAAGGTAAAGGATTATAGCTAATTAACAAACATGCACACGGTTCATGTACTATGTCTATATATAGAAGGTTTTTATTAATCAATTTTAAGCCGGTGGTCCGTACGTCATGATTGGTATTAGCTCAAAATTAAGAATAAATTATAAATAATACATTGTTTAATTAGTCAACTAATACTCGTTTTTGAAGTGCTTAATGATGTTTTATTTGGAGTCCTTCTCTGCATAGTAGGGGTGTTCAAGGAATTCGTCAACCCACTCAATCCGCTCAATCTAATCCAATCCGCTGAATTGGATTGGGTTCAGAGACTGATATATTGGTTACAGATTAGGATGGGTTATGGATTGGGAAAATCTCAATCCAAATGTCACGATTGATTTACGGATTGAGGCCTAATCAGTGTAAATCGACCCGTGAACACCCGTACTACATAGTGTCCGTCCATGGATTTTTCTCCCTTTTGATTTCCTCTTTTTAATTTATTATTATAAAGGGATTTGGCCTCAATCTATGATCCTATCATTATTTCGGTATACATAGTACAAGAATCAGAGATCTGCATTTTCAATTTTCTCATTTCATTGATTATTCACCAGTGATATAATATTAAAATATCCGAATTTAAAAATTTAATCACATAAAAAAACGCCACATACTAAAAACAGAACAATATTGAGGAATGGTATCATGACTCATATATATATGTGTACAGATACATATACACATTAAATAAATCAGTCGATATATGTGTATGATTTGGGGAAAGAAACAGAATGTCTAGTGGGTTATTATTATTATTTTTAATAATTCCAAGTTGTAGCAGCTTGGGTTTGGCTTGGAATATGCATTGTATAGTGGGTACAAGTTATCCACTAAGTTGCATCATTTTCTTGATAAAGAATTCATGATTAAAGAAATCAAAAGAAAATGATATGTGTGCAAAAGACATGGTTTTGTGCCATGGTCCATTGGCTCCCTTGGGAAATGAGAAGCCAAGTGCCTTTACAGTGGGAACCCATCGAAATTTTGGAGTTTTGTTGCCTTTCAGAGACTGCAAATAAATAAATTAAAATAAAATGAAAGGTCTTTATTGTAGTGAAATCTTGGCAGCAATTGTGGCTTTGGTGAATGCATTCATGAACCTGTCTTTGTGTTCGATGCAATAGTTTGACTAATATTTGCTGCTTGACCAATTTTCAAAACTAAAATATACATATTTAGACGGCACCCTTCTCATACTCAAATCATTAAATTTTTTAGTGATATTTTCATTTATACTAATATTTAAATAAAATTATGCCACAAAATTTTAAATTAAAAATTATATATAAATCAATTAATAGTTAAAAGTTTCTAAATATAAAGTTATAAGTTTTACATGATATGCGGTATTTTATATGAGACATTTTCTGTATATATTTGTTATGGACTATCAATTATGTATTATTGATATTCTATCACAGATAGATCTATTTAAAGAAAAAAAATATCATTTTTCTAAATTAGAAAAACTTAAGATATTTATTAAAAAGATATCACTGGAAAAAGGATCATTTTCCGATGAACCCCAAATTGTGATAGAAAAATTGTTATTTGCATTTGTGCTAGTGAAGATTGTGTCAAAATATCCAAATTTCAAATTGGGTAGAGCTGGTTCATTGTATATTGCTAGGGGAAAAAAAAATACTTCTATCAAAATATATTAGTTATCGAAAATTTTATTTTAATATAGTTGTAGGTTCAAAACGATATCTGATGAATAGCGTATTTTTCATTCTTTATCATAGAATTTCATTCATTTATTATTTGACTATTGTCAGGGCAGAGACATTGACGTGTGGAGGGAGGGTGACCATGCCAAGTAATGCTATATATATATATATATATATATATATATATATATATTTAAATAAATAAATAAGCGTAAAAACCATGTACATGTCATCCTTTTGCCTTGAATATTTAGCAACAACCGACCACACCCTTAATGTTTCATTGAATAAGGAAAAAAATGTGTCTTTTTTGTGGTTCCTTCTTTGGATGGGACACGTTTGTATTTTTTTAAAAAATTTTTGATGCATGAATTCTAAGTTCATACCTTACACCCAATTGAATCACACATGAAAAACATAACTCATCCACCCATTTCTTATTTTTCCTTCTTCTCACTTAAGGAATTTGAAAAGGGGAAAAAAAAGGGCATGCACAATACCCAAATTCAAAGAACTACAACTTAATCAAACACCTTCACAATTTTGCTTTTGTTTAATGGCTCTAACCATGTAGTTGAGTGAAGTTGGGATAATTTTTTGTGCAATACTATTCAACTTTGTACGTAAATAACTACAATAGATATAAAAGTAGGACCACAAAGAAAACTATTTTAGTGGGGTCCACTCTTATGCTTCTTACGGAACTAGCTCCATAAAAAGCCTTAAAGCAATTTTGTTATGTGATACATAAAGGGATCACAAGGTTGACAACAAGAGCCACGACACGATGACATGATTTGGAAATGACATGAATTTCGCATGTTAGTGTTGGGGAAAAAAAAAAAAAAAGAGATGCAGATTAATTTTGGATCGACTAAACTGAGATGAAAGAAACAAGTCAATTTCGAGTTGAACATGACTAACCGGAACACGTCTTGTAATTTTTTGAGAGTATTAATTTGATATGACTTTGTTATTAACTTGCAATCTTATGATAAAATTTCTCATAGTCTTGTACACTTATTTGCTTAATTCAGATGGATATTATCAAAATTTACTAAGTTGTGACATTTAAGTATTTTAGAAAGTGCAAAAAAACTCAAGAAAAGTACATTATTTTCATGTCAATTTCAGGTTTACAAGTCAATTTTGTATCACGTGACATTTTCGAATTATGTTGTGTCAATCGGTTAAGTGACCGTGTCGTATTTGTGTTGCGGTTTTGAAAGATTTTGGTATAACGGGTCATGTTTAGATTAGTTAAAATTAAGATACACATTATTAAAACACGACACGAAATATAGATTACCACCTTTTAAGACAAAGTAAGAAAGAAAATCCTATAGAAGCTTAAAATATACGTTGTTATCCTCCTAGCTCGATCGTTCATTCCACCATTTGGTACAAATGTTGGAGGTTTGGTAGAGATTTTGTCAAAAAATTTCTTCTCTTTGGTATACCTACCAATTTAATAATAATAATAATTATAATAATAATAATAATTATTATTATTATTATAGTAGTTTCAATCTAATTACAAAATTGAGAAGGGAAAAGAAGAAGTTTCAATTCAGTGCAACAATTTGTGCAAAAGATGTAATTGCCAAATCCTCGGAACCTTCATAGACACTTGGATTGTGAAGAAACTGACGAAATATCAAACAAATCAAAGCAGACAAAAGTAGGTCCAAAACGGCTGGTTTTTTTTAATGGTAGTTGCAGCTTAGGGGTTTTTTTTTTTTTTTTTTTTTTTTTTTTTTTTTTAAACAAAAAAACGCTTTGGAATAATAAGGATTTTTACACGGACCTAGCAGTTCATGAATCACAAGGCTTTTTGATTTAACATCTTGGAAAGCTATCAAAAGGAGTCACGATTTTGCAGCCTAATGCCGTCCGATTTCTATCCTCCTCCCACGAAAGATATGTCCAAAGGGTCTGCATGTAGAATTGAAAAAACGGGCGATGGGGTCGCTTTTTCTCCAAATATCATACCGACCCGCCTCCTAGAACCATCCCTGTCTATGGCCATTTCCTAGGTGGTGCAGTTTTCTCCCCAACCATCTTCGAATACTAGTAAAACTGCCTCAACCATCCTTTGCTAAACATTTACTATGAAACTTCCCCTACTTTTCGGTCATTCCATGGTTCAGCGTTGAAATCGAGGTTGCTATATACAAAACCTCCAAAAGTTTATCACAAACAATTCTAAATATGGATCCACACCTTGTTGAGATTTTATTAATTTCTTATTATGGTCTTATATATTAAATGATAATTATATTATGGGCTATCTAATTTAATATGACCAAATAAGTGATTTATTAGTTGAACTCTAGAGATATCTATTGTGTATATGTTTTAATGTATAAAAATCAAATACTAATTAAATTAAGGTTGATGAGAATCTAATTTAAGTTAGTATACAAGGGTCATTATAAGGGTTGTAGTCTCTAAGTCAAATCATAATAGGTAATATTTGCTATCCTCCTTCCCCATTAAGAGAGAGAATCCATAGAGCACCTTAAGAACCTAAGGAGATTTGACTGTGGAAGACTACATCCTTTTATAATTTGTCTTCATGAATTCAGGTACACTTTCTATTAATTTCTCTTGATGGTTTAACATGAGATCTTAGATTTGATAATAGTTTTCATCAATTAAAGTTTTTCCCTTTAAGTGGTATCAGAACCACTCATGTAGAATCATTGAGATATATGCGTTATGTTTGTTTTTTTAGGTACTTTTAAAATTCGATGATTTACAGTATTAATTGTTGAATTTGAAAATTTTGTGATTATTTTCGTTTTTGGATTCAACTTTTGGATATATATATATATATATATATTAAAGATTCAATTTTTGGGTGAATGAACAAGGCCGAGGATTATGCCCATGTTTATTTTATTTTATTTTATTTCAGGGATCGATTTTCAAAAAAAAAAAAAAAAAAAAAAAAAAAGAAGAAAAGTGGCTGCATGTTTGCGGAAGAAGAAATAATTAGGGTTTTATAAGTTTTGTGGGCTTGAGCTATAAGGATTTAAGAGGCTCAAAATTAGGTCAGATGGGCCTTGAGCCCATTTTTCTTTGAGTTGATGGTAAAGGATCGAGAGGGCTGGTCAAATATCCAGGTTGGGTTGACCTGACCTGGTCAATAACATACTGGGTGACCATTGACCATTGATCGGTTGATTATTGACTTTGACTAAATTTTTTTTATCTGATATTTTGAAATAAAATTGATTGAAATTATATGTTGTCAAAGTAAAATCTATAATGTAAATTTGTTTATTTTGGAATATCAAGACGTGTAAGTCTATTGTTTATGTGAATAATGACCGGCCCAAAGGAAGGTTATTGTTTGGCCAAATGATAAGCATATCCGTGGTAATAGATATGTTCGATTATTAGGTTTTTCCCTATGAGTAATGAGTCGGTCCAAATAAAGGCTTATCGTTTGACAGGATTAATTGTTAATATTTGATTACTGCATGGAAAGTACCACTTACAGTTGAAATTTCTATCAAAAGACTAAATATCAATATTGTGCTAGGTATCTTGTGCTAGGGTCCACCATTATGTGAATTGTTTGATCATGTCACGTATGGATTTGTTAATTAAGTATTCTTGCTTTGTGACATGATTATTGATTGTGAGCTTGTTATCTTGTTTTGTTATCGATTCAGTTATTATTTCTGCTTCTACAATATCTGTCAATATTAATTCCATTCCCGTGCTTAATGACACAAACTTCAAGAATTAAAAAGAGAACATTATGATTGTCCTCAATTGCATGAATCTTGACCTTGTGCTTCGGGTAGAACGACTCGCACCTCTCAATGAGAAAAGTTCCACTGATGACAAGGTGAACATGGAGAGGTTGGACTGTTATAATTGCATGAGTCTTATGATTATGAAACATTCTACTCCTGAAACCTTTAGGGGCTCTAGGTCCGAAGATAAGGATGCTACTAAATTCCTTAAGAAAATACAACAGTGTTTTGCAAAAATCGAAAAGGCTGAAACAAGTATCTTTTTGGCTAACCTTGTTTCAATAAAATATAAAGGAAAAGGGAATATAAGGGAGTACATCATGTAAATGTCTCATATCGCTTCCAAACTAAAGGTACTAAAGTTAGAGCTGTCTGAGGACTTGCTGTTGCACTTAGTTTTGATTTCTCTTCCTACACACTACAGTCAGTTTAAAGTGAGTTACAATGCTCAAAAGGAAAAATAGACTCTTAATAAGCTTATATCTCATTGTGTGCAAGAAGAGGAAAGGCTGAAGCAAGAAAGAGCTAAAAGTGCTAACTTAGCATCTGTCTTTAAGGACAAGAAAAGGAAAAGAGGAAAAGAAGCTGCAGTTGGGACATCACAGCATAAGGTACCAAAGAAACATGATAAGGAGTTTAACTGTCACTTTTGCGATAAAGCTTGACACATAAAGAAAGAATGTCCCAAGTTTGCCAAGTGGCGTGTAACGAAATATA
This sequence comes from Ficus erecta, assembly GCA_008635985.1. Lineage (NCBI taxonomy): Eukaryota > Viridiplantae > Streptophyta > Magnoliopsida > Rosales > Moraceae > Ficus > Ficus erecta. The sequence goes on from BKCH01002150.1 coordinate 126,215, forward strand.
GGCGTTTTACTTTGGTTTGTTTAGAAGTTAATTTAGCTTCTGCACCTAGACATACTTGGTGGATAAATTCTGGTGCTAATACTCACATAAGTGTGCCTATGCAAGGTTGCCTGTGGAGCCGACAGTAAAGTGATGCTGAAAGATTCATCTATGTGGGCGATGACAAAACAATTGCAGTAGAGGCCATAGGAATTTTTAGGTTATTTTTAAAGACTGGTCATTTTTTGAATTTGGAAGAGACTTATGTAGTACCGTCTTTTAGACGGAATTTGGTTTTAATTTCTATTTTGGACAAATTCAATTATTATTGTTCATTTGGAAATAATAAATTTAGTCTTTTTCAAAATTTGAATCTTATTAATACTGGTTCTTTAACTTAGCATGATAACATATATTAGTTGGATACAATTGCCTCATTTAATCAAACCTTGCATACAAGTTCACGTGGTACAAAACGAAAATTAACTGATAAGGATTTCACCACACTATGGCATAAACATTTAGGCCATATCTCAAAACAGAGAATTCAGAGACTTATGTCTGATGGAGCTCTTGATCCCATTAATTTGACAGATTTCCAAGTTTGTATTGAGTGTATAAAGGGGAAACAGACGAACATTAGGAAATTAAGTGCCAACAGATGTTCTGATGTCTTAGAATTGATTCATACTGATATTTGCGGACCATTTCCTACAACTTTTTGGAATGGTCAATAATATTTTATTACGTTCATAGATGACTATGCAAGGTATGGGTATCTATATTTGATTCATGAGAAATCATAATCCCTAGATGTATTTAAGGCATTCAAATATGAAATTGAAAATCAACTTGGCAAGAAAATTAAAGCTGTCAAATCTAACCGTGGTAGTGAATACTATGGTAGATATGATGGATCCGGTGAACAACGTCCAAGACCTTTTGTGAAATTCCTAGAGGAATGCGATATCGTCCCGCAATACATAATGCCAGGCAAACTTAGCATGAATGGTGTTGCTGAGAGACGAAACAAAATGTTTAAGAACATGGTAAGAAGCATGATTAATCATTCTTCTTTACCAGAATTCCTTTAGGGAGAAACTCTAAAGACTGCAGCATATATCCTCAATAGGATTCCAAGCAAAGCGATAACTAAAACCCCTTATGAATTATGGACAAGGAAGAAGCCTAATATTAGGCATTTATACATTTGGAGTTATCTAGCTGAGGCAACGCCTTACAGGTCAAATGAAAAGAAACTGTACGCAAGAACTATAAGCTGCTACTTTGTTAGGTATTTTGAACGGTCAAGGGGTTTCAAATTTTTCGATCCCACTACTAGGACATTTTCGAGACGGGAAATGCAAGATTTCTTGAGGAAGTTGAGTTTGTAAGGGGAGATAAGGTAGAGACATTGTCTTTGAAGAGGAATTTGTTTCTCTTCCTGTTATTACTAGTGATAATGATTAGGCTCCTATTCTTGACATTGTTCAAAATGCAAATCCAGAATATCAAGATAATGTGGAAGAACTCTATGTGTAAAATGAAGAAATTATACCTAAAGTACAAACTCAACAACTTCAAGAGGATATGCCATTAGGAAGATCTACTAGAGAAAAAAGAAATGCGATTCCAGTTGATTATGTTGTTTTTCTCCAATAACATGAGGTTGATATAGGAGTCGTGAAAGATGATCCAATCAACTTCCATTAAGCCAAAGAAAATTCTAATTCTCAAAAGTGGATACATGTCATGAATGAAAAGATAAAATCTATAAAGAACAATGACATTTGAGATCTCGTCAAATTGCTTGAAGGTGCGAAACCCATTTGTTGCAAATGGATATTTAAGACCAAAAAGAATTCAAAAGGCAATGTTGAGAGATATAAGGCTCATCTAGTTGCTATCTAATTTAATATGACCAAATAAGTGATCTATTAATTGGGCTCTAGAGATATCTATTGGGTATGAGCTTTAATATGTAGAAACTCAATACTAATTAAATGAGGATTAATGGGAATATAATTAAAGTTAGTATATAAGAATCAGTATAATGATTGTGGTCCCCAAGTCAAATAACAATACGTAATATTTGCTCTCCTCCTTTCTTATTAAGAGAGAATCCATAGAGCACCTCAAGAACCTAAGGAGATTTGACTGTGGAAGACTACATCCTTCTCTAATTTGTCTTTATGGATTCAAGTACGCTTTCGATTAATTTCTCTTAATAGTTTAACATAAGATCCAAGATTTGGTGATAGTTTTCATCAATTAAAATTTTTCCCACCACACCTAACAAGAAGAACCGGTCAAGATTCGAGGGTGCGAGAAGATAAGTAGAAAAAGATTAACACCAAGCTTAGAAAGTATTGTCACGAACTGTCACCTTGGTATTAACATAACCAATTCTACAGGTGGTGAGGGACTTTTACAGGTGTTAAAAAAAAAAAACAAAAAAAATTGGTAAAAACATATTAGTGGGAGATATTATATTTCAAATAGATAAACTTATTATTTTGTTTTAGTCTCTTTAGTTTCTTCTTAGCCCCTGACTATACACAGCCTTTGTCAAATTTACGAAGACAAAGCAGGTCGATAACGCATGAAAAAAAGCACACTACAGTGTTATTCACCTCTTCAATCATACATCCCCTCGAGCTCCCATACGTCGACAAGAAACTCTATCATTTCCTGTCAATAAGAACCCAGTTGGCTTTTTAAGCAAAACATATGTATACATACATATGTACATATATATATATATATATGTATATGTATTCCGAGTTCAATAGAGATTATGGAAAACCACTAAAATTTTGAGTGATGACTCACAGAAAGAGGAAGCGGATGGGGGAAAGGTTGCTTGGTTCCAAGTAAACTTTCGTATGTCGCGTTCCAACTGTAACGATTAATGATGTGCCGTGATATTAAAGATTGCAGATATAAGGTATACCACAATGTCATCGCTGAATAATTTGGTTGTATCAGATATACATGCGGTTGTAATTTTCTACTAACCTCTTCATCGGTAAGCTAAACATTTTCTGTCCAGTGGTTGTAACGGGATATAAAATTAACAAGAATTGACCACTAGATGTGAAATAACGATGCTCACATTAGAAATTGAATAGAAAAGTAGGTTATATTGTTCAGTAAGTGGAAGGTGGAGCCACTTGATCGCACAAGATTGATGAATTCTTTGGAACTGGAATCCCTAGACAAAGCCGTTTTAAAGAAAAAGAAACAGACCTTAATCGGCGTTCTCGACTTTGTTTTGTTTGACTCCTGGCCCTGCTACCTCCAGTCCACTGAAGCCTGGTCTGATTCCACAGGAGAAAACCTGCAACTTACCAGTGTAAATCTGAGGCATTGACATTAAAATTGTTACATAAGACATGACAAATTCCCAAAGATGTGAACAACGACCAAAATTGAGTGACCCAGATTGTTAACAAACTACCAGCATCAGACCTTGTCCATAAATTGCAAACGATGTACATCAACATATGTAATACACTTTATTTTCTTTTAAATAAAAGGGCCACTTGCCATGATTAACAAATTCAGGATGGCTGCTACTTGTGCCGCCGCCATGGTTGATGGTTTGGTTTGATGTGCTAATGGACGATATGCTTCTCTGGGATATGGCGGTACTGTTATCCAAGTCGCATGTGCTGCTGCTCCAGAAATCGTCTGAAATCGTTGGTTTCTTCACCGATCTGCCTTGAATTTTCAATCCTTTTGACGGCTCATCCACAGCAATAACCGGTGTGGGTTTAGTACAGCATCCAAAACAACCACTGTTCTGTTATAAACCAGTTAAATCATATATACGAGAAATACTCAAAACAAGTATAAATTATTTTTAATCCATAATTAAGAGTTTAAAGAAGTCTCTTCCACAATGCTGAATGGAGGGAAAAAAAAAGAAGAAAGCTTCTAAAGTTTTATATCTGCAAAGGCAAATACGCTTGTAAAAGTTTTTCGAAGAACCATCAACCGTACTCAATTCGTTCTCATAAAAGAAACTTATCATAACCCAAAAGTTTTAAAAGGGCTCAATTAAAATGATTTATATCCATAGTCCATACAACGAGATGATTCAAATTGATTCCCATGGGGTAACCAAAAGCAGTGTTAAGTTCTTATCAAGTTTTCAGTTGGATAAACTGAAAAGTTAAAAGTTTGAACACGTTATTTCAATACCAGAATACCTAAGAGGAACTAGTGTCATTTGACTATCATTTGCCCGGGTCGTGTAAGCTAGAAATATTGCAACTAAAATTTAAAGGCCCGTTTGAGGGGATATCTGGAGATGGTATTTTGAAGGTTGGGTTGGAAATGTGTGTTTCGCGGGAAAACTTGTGGAAAAGTTTTGTGATATAGAAAAGTGTAAAAATTTTAGATTTGTCTGGAAAAAAAATATTTAAAATGGATTTTGTATTGTTTGTCTCGTCGTTACGAGTATTTTGACATAAAAATCATCTCATTTTGATTTGAAATGAGAAAGTTAAATGGACTTTTAAAGTTTGAGTTTTTTGAAAATGAGAGAGAGAAAGTTTGATGTAAAGTTGAGATTTTAAAATTCAGATGGTATTTTTCCATTTTGAGATAGTACCCTAAACGGACCCTAATATCTTCGAAAACCAAATTTCCAAAGCTTTTTAATATATTTCTTGGTATATATATATGTGTGTATACATACGTTTAGTCCAGAACTAAACGTCTGAACATTTCAACCAATGTGCGAATGAGACAACAGTGTCCTCACTCTGCCTCAACATTGAATGAAGAAAGAAGGAACAAGTTTTGCTTTAAACTTAACGGAGAGAACTTACGACTTCGTGGATGGAGAGGGATTTGGACTAAGCCTGTTAACTGTTATTGCCGAAAAATTATCACGGACCATCCGTCGAAACTTCTCAAAACCCAAAAATTTTCAACGGCGAAACTATAAATGATACATTCATATTATAGGCTCCTAATTAAAATTTCAAATATTTAACTTCCATGGGATGACCAAAAACAGAGTTCGGTCTCTATCTAGTTATGAATCAGATAAACTGAAAACTTTTAAAACACTTGGCGACTAATCAAACATAAATAAAGACAAAACTAAGTGGATTCATATAAACTCCATTAGGAACAATTAAGAACAAGATCAAAGAGCATAAACGGATGCACTTTCTCATGTCATTTCTACTGAAAATGTTTTCTTTTACCTTTCTTGTTTTGCTATTGGAAAATGTCCATTGCCCACTTCGTCTAATCTACAAATCTTGCAGCTAAAATATAATATATGAAGACACAGATATATCGCATATATATTCCAAATTTTATAACCCCAAATTTAGTTCATTTTCCATGGATCTGGATTTTCTAACCAATTAACAACCGGCCTTTTATTCCCTCAAAAATTCAGACACAAAAAAAGTCAGAGAAAATAATAAAAATAACAATAATAAATGAATTAAAATTAAAAATTGTCTCCAGTCAACGAAACCTTCTAAAAAAATAGAAGAAAAGCAAAACCTCAAATCCAGCCAATAAGCAGAACAGAACAAAACAAAATAAAATTTCAGCTCACTCACTCTCTTACTTTCAGAAAAAAATAAAAATAAAAATAAAAATAAAAACCAAGTTATTCAAAACGAACACTTGTCCGAAAATTTATCTTTTTCGTTTAAAAAAAAAAAAAGGATCAAAAAGAGAAATTCTTACCCCATATAAGCTAAGAAGTGACTGATCCAAGCAGTTATGGAGAAATTAAGCGAAGTCACCATCTGGGTTTCGTACAAAAACAAAATTAAAGCCTGTTTAAAAGCTCACAAGAGAGCCATTGATTTTCTCGGGAAAACCGCCACGACGCGTCCGAGAGAAAATCCAAAAAAAAAACGAGGGAATCGGGACACAAGTGCGTGTAAAGATGAGAATATATATATATATACCGAATTCCGACGCAGAATCTTTGGGGGTTTCCACTAAAAAAGAAAGAAAAAAATTTTCCCAAAAGAAAAGGGTTTTTGTTTTTGTAATGACAAATGCAAAAGTGGAAAATTGCCAGTTGAAATTTGGGTTTTTTTTTTTTTTTTTTTTTTTTTTTTTTTTTTTTTTAAGCGTATCTGGGAATTTGATTAGTTTATGGTGGTTTGCTGCGTTCGTTGGAGTTGTGTTTGGGAGTGGGGTGGGGTGTGGTGGGTATGGGGTAGTACTACGTGGCTGTGTATGTGTGTGCCGTCCGCTCGTACATAACTTTGTGTGGCCACTTTGATTGACCAAGGACACTTTCAATTAATGGATAATTATTGATGCTTATTTATTATCCTCGATGAAAATATCAATGATATGATCGATATTTCCACCTATTATTCATATTTATGAATTTTGAAGTCTTATTACAGACAATAAGAGTAAAGGTATTTCTTTAAGAGTGTCCGTCAAATATTCATAATTTTTAAAAATATCTGTAATATTGAATAATATCTAGGATATTTTTAGATGTTTCTAAAAAAATGTCCAAAAACTTAATAAACCTTTTTTTTTTGACAAAAATTTTTTTAATTTTGTTGTGCATTCCATTTTATGTTTTTTTGTTTTGTTTTGTAAAATATCAGTAAATGCAATAACATTTTTCATGCATAACAATTGTTGACGGTAAAAATTCGCAAACTCGGAATTATCTTCGCTATGCTCGACTCACGATGAACAGTAAAAGTAAATTTATAAAAAAGTGGAGAACACAAAAGATTTTATAGAGATTCGCCGGAATCTCTTTGGTTACGTCCTCTCTTGGTGTTGGGGATTCACTATTTTTCAGAGAGATTATAATGGAGAGCTCTTGGCTATGGTGTGCAGAAATAGCACCGTATGGGTCCAAAAGGGATATTGACCCTTATTTATAGGCCCCTTAGGATAAGTACAATAAATTTCAATAAATAAATAAAATCTATGAATATCCATAAATTTGTAATTTGAACTTCTTCTCAGATCTCTGGGGAGAATAATCTACGGTTTGTTGAACTTGAATTTCAAATACTAAAGATTCTCTAGTTAAAATCCCAAAACTCTCGGGATTTTACTGAGCTATCACTTTGTCTCGTTCTTGACGTCATCGGAGTAGAGCGTTGAAAAGATCTAATCCACTCCTCTCCCGCATTGGCTAAACTCAACCTCTCCCTTTGGGAATAGCCTCTCCTGCAAGGTGTTAGAACTAAGCTTTCTCCATCATTTATCTCTCTCCCCGGAGCAATCAGGAATAGGATCTTTTCGAACTTCATTGACCATCCTTCTCCCATGAGCAATGAGGAATAGGTTCTTCACACAAGTGAGGAGTGAGTCTTGAATTATGGTAGAACAACAATAATACCAACACAAGATATATGAAGACGTAATGTAACTGAAATGAGTCAAACTGAAGAGGATTTTATTGTCTTGAGTTTTGATTTTTTGAGCTTAGGAACCGAGCAAAATTCATACTTTTATAATCCTTCTTATGATTCCCATATGGGATCTAGTTTAGAACTACAAAATTGAGAAGGTTTCTTCGATATTTTAGTAGATCCTCTACCACAAATTAATCTTGAGATATTATTGCATACACATCAAGACTCCTAATCAACTTGGATATCCAATTTATAGATTAAAAGTTGAAATAGATCAAGAAACATATATATAACACATTATCATTACCTTCAGAACTATTCAAGAGTAATCTCTTAGCAAATATATTGTTTATATCAAGATTAGCACCTACATAATATTTTCCAACCTGCTAGAACTCTTTTTGGTATTAAAGACACTCAAAACTTGTACTTACTCTCTTATATTTGACATTTAATTTTTGTGTACTCTATTAAATTGTGATTTAGATCAAGATCAATATCTATTTAATGTTCTCCAACCTGCTAGAAACTCTTTTCGGTAATAATGACACTCGAAATTTGTACATATTCTCTTATATTTGACATTTAATTTTTATGTAGTCTATTATATTATTTTATTTTGTTTGTAATGACTAATGTGTATGTAATATCATATTGAAATTACAATCAATGCATAGTTATTGAGATTTTTTTATATATTATGCAATATAACTTTCATATTTGATAAATATATATAAAATGTTTTTGTTATAAAATTAGTTCAGATTATGTAATATTGATTGTTTCATATTTTGTAAAGTTTCAATAAAAAAAAATTAAAGTTTTTCTTTGACTATCCTTTTTTTTTTTTTCAAGATATTTGTTGACATCCTAATATTTCCATCGACATTATCCGTAAATTAAAACCACGACAACTCCGTCGACATCGACATGTTCATCGTTGCCAACAAGTTGGAAAGATAATAATATCTTTTGAAAGTTATATATATATATATATATATATATATATAAATAGAGTAGTCGTGGTGTCTTCACGCCTATCAGTCTAGTGCTTTCTTGATAATCTATCGAAATCACATGTAAAATATAGAGGAACCTAACTCAAGCTTTTGATACCTAACATCCAATGAGTTCGATATCACATTAGTCCAGTATGATTTTTGCCCAACAAAAGGTATAATTTCAACCTCACTATGAACAATGAGATTTGATCCTTGGATATTAGCTATGAAAGTCTTGGTTGGTCATCGTTTGCCGCTATGACCCCACAATCGATTTATATAGAAACATAATCTGTAGTATTACTTGTGTATTAGTGAGAGTGTACAACTATCATGCATTGCATGTCCAATGGTGATTGGGCCTTGGTGTGCACATACGCGTGATCGCAAGGAGTCTCTTTTTATTTGCTTGTAATTTTTCGTATTTAATCTAAATCATTAATTCAATCAGTTATGATCCATTGACCATAATTAAATGATTTCAGTTTTAATTTAAACCGTTAATTAAACACTTACAATCCAATGGATAAAATTAAATGTCTACTGTCTAAAAGTTGCATTTGTTGTAACAATTACAGTCTTTGATAGAATATATATATATATATATATATACACACTCTTTTGGATTAAATATAACTGTTGTATCTTCATGAACGACTCATTGTTGGCTATAAATTATATTTCAAACTAAAATTAGTTTCCTTTTTATTATAAGGATACAATAAGATTGCGAATTATTGAATACGTGAGCTTATTGTATCTTGGAGATATTTTGTTACAAAATACAAACACCAATTAGCAGACTTTCATAGTGAGCGAAAATAACTTCTTAAAAAAGTATTCCTCACACCTCAATCCCTTACTTTCTATTTCATTTTACTAGACCTAAATAGTTTTTGACCCACTTTCTTCAACATGCAAAGCACACATGCCAAAACTATAATGTATATGATATTGCATTTTATGTTTTGTTAAGAAAGAAATGACTCATAGCGTCTTCGTGTCCTTTTTCAGTGTTGAAATCTATAAAATCACAAGTAAAACGAAAATGAGATCTATTAATATTCTCAATAACATCTTTAATGATTGATGCATATCAAACACACAATCTTATTGCTTTTCGAGAATAATGAATGTAAAAAATTAAACATTTAACATGTGAGAGAGAAAGAGAATTATGAAACGATTGACTTTTATCACTATGCTACCAACATCAATGATAGTGTATTTTTCAAATTTCATATGACTCATATCATGTTATAGAAAAGGGGAGTTATATGGTGGGACCACCTCAACCATATGCCATTAATAATAATCACATCATTTAACTATACTTGTAAAGTTAGTGTAACAGTAATATCCAAGAAATCTTTGATATGTATTTAGTCTCATATCACATAGGTTGTTTGTTCTAAATTATTTAGCTGTTTGTTAATAGTCCCATGAAAAACGTATATAGAACTTACTTGCAAAGAATGATATTGCTATTAAACTACATATCAAATTCTTGATAGAAGTGATATAGTGGTTGATTAATTAAGTATAATTAGTAAACTACATATCAAAGATCAACCTAAAATACCTTTTTAAAAATACTCTCAATCAATCAAAAAGTTATTCTGTTGGAATACCGCATGCTAATATATCAAAATACCCAAACTTTTTCCGGTAGAATACCAAAAAGTATTCTATGACAATTTCTGGTTACGGTATATGGTCGATGGAGAGTATTATGGTAGAATGTTTTTTGATATTATGTCATAATACGTTTTGGTATTCTATTAGATTATGTTTTGGAATTCGACATAGTTTTAATTGCCGGCGCAGGCCGTCAGAGAGTATTATTCCAATATTCTACCATAATACTTTGGTATTCTAGTAGAATACCATTTGATATTCTAATATCTTTGGTATTCTATTGATTTTTTTTTTATTTTTTTTATAGAGTAATTAGATCAAATAGTTCTCGAACTCTTTTAAAAGTGACAATTTGGTCCTTGTTTTATTTATTTATTTTGGATGAGAAGACCTTGAACTCTTAAAATGTTGTCGTTATAGTCCTTCCTATTATGTGCCTAGATTCCCACTCTGAATTTATTAAAATAAGAAAGAGAATTAAGCTGGACGCTAGAAAACAAGCAAAGATTGCATACAAATTTGTCTAGAAAATAAAACTCTCTTATAGTCGGACGAGATCTTATCTTTCCTAACCCAGTGGAAAAACTTGTCCAAGGAGAAATAGTGCATGATCTCTCTTTCCTAATGGTTGAATTTAAAGACTCCAAATTCTGCAGCATTCTTGAATCTGTAGAAATGAAGCCTCGGAACATCTCTTAGTTCTTTTATATAGCAATATAATGTGAAAATGTAAACAAGTTCCCTTTTTAACTGATCTTTGTTTATGTGGCTGATCTTTGTTTTCAGGAGAGAGCTCATGACTATTACAGTGGAATGACCAAAGATCAGTTCAAGAAGAGGCAGGAGTTTATAGCGGGTCATAGCTCAAAAAAACCTTCTTCCAAGTTGTAGAAGAATGTTGTTAATGTGGTCTTCTGTTGTACAAATAAACATGCTTAGCAACCAAAATAATGCCGTATTATGTTTTGCCGAACTGATGTGAGTGAACCCTTTTAATATACAGTTCTTTTTCCCAAATTAATAAAAGTTTCCTATTTGGATTACGGTTGCTAAAGTTGAATTTATTACTTAATGATTACATTATACGTTGCATTTTGATTAAGTTATCAGCCAAATAGCATCAAGTCTGAGGAGCTCATAAGGCAGACTATACTTGAAAAGAAAAATCAAAGAAAGATGGAGAGAGGAATCCTTATAAGTTTCGACTCGTCTCTAATCAAGAGGAAAAACCTGCAGTTAAGGTTAGTGCTCCGATGCTTAACTCGGTAGTCGAAAAATAAAAGAAAAGAAAGAACAAAATGTTAAAGAATAACAGTGTATATGTTATTGAGAATAAGAAAAATGAATAAGACATATACTACTAATAAGAAAATGGGTTAATTTTATTAACAACACTTCTGAGAATTTATAGTTTAAATTTAACACTATTTTTTAATACTTTCATATATAACAGTGTCACATCAGATTTTGAGGGTCCTACATAAGTAAATTTTTGAAAATGCCCTCAGAAGAAACTCTCAACTTCTTTAATTTTTTCCCTCCTCTTATTTCTTTTTCCTTTTCTTCTGCCACCTATCTATTCTCTTCATTTTCCATTAACCTTTCAAAATTTGAAATAGGAAAGAGAGAGACCAAGAGAGGCATTTCCTTAGAGTTCATCACCATCCAAGAATTTGGTCTCGCCATCGCCCAGAGTTAGCTGCCACTGTTGCCCAAAGTTTACCGCCACCTTCGCTTAGAGTTAGCTGCCACTATCATTAGAATTTGGGTCTCTGCCGAGTGCTCGCGTCAATGGTTTTTCATGCTCCTTTCAGACCCAACTTAGGTCGTCTTGGGTCTTTATGTTGCTGTTAGTCCCGAAGTTAGCTGTTGCTCCTCTCACCAGAATCCAGTCACAATGTTGTTGACTTTTACACATCATCTTCATGCTGCCCCTGTCATTATAGAAATTGATTGGATCTCTGTGATGTTGTGATGTTGGGCAATTTCTTTTCAAAGGTGCAAGTCGTTTGATGAACTCCGAAAATCTACTGTCCTTCGTCATTGCCTCAATCACAAGTGTGATTAATTGTCTCTCCAAAGCCTTGTTCCTGGACAATTTGTTATGAAAACATAGTTAAGCAACAAACAGAAAACCTCTTTAGTTAGTTAAGATCTCATATAACACAACATATTAAAAAAAAATAACTTATTAATTATGCAATAAGTAAATTACCAAAAAGAATAAAGCTAATACTATAAAACATTCCTTATAATATATAATGTAAAAAAGGATTCCTCAATCAATATACATGTATATATATATATATATATATTTGATGAATTTGGAGTGAAACGTTGACAAAATTGGAGAAAAGCAAGGTCCAAATCAGCATCAATTGAACGGTATAATAACAAAGGCAGCAAAGACAAGAAAAAAAACAAACAAAAACAAAAACAAAAAAAAAAAAACAAAAACAAAAAACAAAACAAAACAAAACAAAACGTTGAAATGAAACGAAAGAAACAATCCAAACAAACTTACGATAAAGACATCTTTAATGGCATACGTGATTGAATCCGAAGTTAAATAGTTCCTTGTGATCAACTCCAAGGCTAAAATTCTTTGATCACTCCAATAAATTCTATACTCAAGCATAATCGACTCCAAAACCTTGTTTAATTTTCGGACGGTGTTAGGTTGCTGAGTTTGTTATAATATTAGGTATTCCTCGATCACAAGCATGATTGACACCGAAAGCTTGTTTAGTTGTAAGAAGGCATGTTTGCTGAGTTAGTAGTAGTATTAGGGACTCCTCGATTATGAAAGCTTGTTTGTTTTAGGGACTCCTCAATCATAAACATGATTGACTCTGAAAACTTGTTTAGTTGTATGAACGCATGATTACTGAGTTGTTGATAGCATTAGTTACGCGTCGATCACAAGCATGATCGACTCCAAAAGATTGTTTAGTCGTCGGAAGGCATGATTGTTGAGTTGTCGGTAGTATTTGGAATGCCTCGATCACAAGCATGATCGACTACGAAAGCTTGTTTAGTCGTAGGAAGGCATGATTGCTGAGTTGTCGGTAGTATTTGGAATGCATTGATCACAAGCATGATTGACTCCGAAAAGCTTGTTTAGTCGTAGGAAGGAATGATTGCTGAGTTGTCGATAGTATTAGGTACACCTCGATCACAAGCATGATTGACTCTGAAAGCTCATTTAGTTGTACGAAGGAATGATTTTTGAGTTGTCGGTAGTCTTAGCAACGCCTCGATCACAAGCATGATCGACTCCGAAAGCTTGTTTAGTCGTAGGAAGGCATGATTGCTAAGTTTTCGGTAGTATTAGGTATGCCACGATCACAAGTATGATCGACTCCGAAAGCTCGTTCAGTTGTAGGAAGGCATGATTGCTGAGTTATCGGTAGTATTTGGAACGCCTTGATTACAAAGCATGATCGACTCCGAAAAGCTTGTTAAGTCATAGGAAGGAATGATTGCTGAGTTGTTGGTAGCATTAGGTATACCTTGATCATAAGCATGATCGACTCCGAAAGCTCGTCTAGTTGTACGAAGGAATGATTTTTGAGATGTCAGTAGGCTTACCTACGCCTCAATCACAAGCATGATCGACTCGGAAAGCTCGTTTAGTTGTAGGAAGGCATAATTGCTGAGTTGTCGGTAGTATTATGTACACCTCGATCACAAGCATGATCGACCCCAAAAGCTTGTTTAGTCGTAGGAAAGCATGATTGCCGAGTTGTCGGTAGTATTTGGAACGCCTCGATCACTAACATGATTGACTCCGAAAGGTTGTTTAGTTGCTGGAAGGCATGCTTGTTGAGTTGTTGGTAGTATTTGGAATGCCTCGATCACAAGCATGATCGACTCCGAAAGCTCATTTAGTTGTAGGAAGAAATGATTGCTGGGTTGTCGGTAGTATTAGGTACGCCTAGATCACAAGCATGATCGATTCCGAAAGCTTGTTTAGCTGTAGGAAGGCATGATTGCTGAGTTGTTGATAGTATTGGGTATGCCTCGATCACAAGCATGATCGACTCTGAAAGCTCGTTTAGTAGTAGGAAGGCATGATTGCTGAGTTGTTGATAGTATTGGGAACGCCTCTATTACAAGCATGATCGACTCCAAAAACTCGTTTAATTATAGGAAGGCATGATTGCTGAGTTGTTGGTCTTATTAGGTACGCCTTGATCACGAGCATGATCGACTCCAAAAACTTGTTTAGTTGTAGGAAGGCAAGTTTGCTGAGTTGGTGGTGGTATTAGGCACTCTTCAATCACAAATATGATAAACTCCGAAAGCTTGTTTAGTAATAGGAAAGCATGTTTGTGGACTTGGTGGCTGTCTTTGGTACTCCTCGATCATGAGTATGATCGACTCCAAAAACTTGTTTGATGTAGGAAGGCATGTTTGTTTGATCGAACCCAAAAAATTCTGCAATACCTAGACCACGATGCATCAACCACCAGCAAGATTAATTGACATTCCAAAGCTGATCAAATCCACTGAGAAGTCGTTAGAAAACATAGGTAAGTGACAATATATTTTGTATACACTGAACAAAATGAGTGACATATACAGTAGTTGAATTCTTAGGAATAGAGGAATTAAAGATGAAGATAACATCATAACATATTAGAAAAAGGGAAATAAAAAAAATGCATATTACTGTCACAGAAAACGCTTAACACACATTTTAGATGAAAATTAAACTAATTTAAGAATTAATAAATGTTAAGATATTCATTACACCTTAAAAAATTGTAATAAGATACCAGAACAATAAAAAGCGTTATAATGATAGGTTAGATTAGTAAGATTTAATAAACACTTCGAACAACCGAAGAAACAAAAACATAAAACTCACAATAAAGAGATTCTGAAAAAAAAAAAAAAAAAAAAAAAAAAGTTCAGAACATAGAAATGCAATAACGAAAACAAGAATAAAGAAACATTGTAACGAAGCATTACACAACTAAAAACCAATAAAATGAAGATTACTTCAGTGAAGGGTGAAAAACATAAACTTGCAGTGATCACATCTTCGGCTACATGCGTGTTTGAATCTAAAGCTAGTTGCTCCCTTCAAAGCTAAATACTCGTTGATCACAAGTATGATCGACTCCGAAAGCATGGTTGTTGTGGGAATTGGTAGCACTTGTCTAGGCGATGAAATCCCGGGTGTGATTGATTGATTACAAGCATGGTTGACTGCAAAAGCTTGTTAGTTGTGGGAACGCATATTTTCTAATCCGGTGTTGTATGTTGCACTTGCTTAGGCAATGAAATCCTAGGCATGATCAATCACAATCATGATCGACTCCAAAAACGTGTTTGTGGAAGGCGCGTTTGCTGATCTGGTGTTGATATGTAGCTCTTGTCTCGATGATGATATCCTTAGCTACATCGATCACAAGCATGATCGACTCCAAAAGCGTGTTTGTTGTTGGAAAGCAAGGTTACTGATTTGGTCTTGATATGCAGCACTTGATTAGGTCTTTGTGATGAAATCCCAAGGTGGATCTTCACAGGCATGATCGGCTCCAAAAACTTGTTTGTGGAAGGCACGTTTGTTGATCTGGTGTTTATATATAGCTCTTGTCTCGATGATGAAATCCCAAGCTACAGCGGTCACAAGCATGATCGACTCCAAAAGCTTGTTTGTTGTTCGATATGAAATTTGCACTTACTTGATCACGACCGATGCTGAGGGGAAAGTTAAAACTTCTCGATCACAAGCTTGATCAACTCCGAAAAAATCTGCTGTCCTTGATCACAAGTGTGATAAATTATCTCTCCAAAGTCTTGTTCCTGTATATTTCGTTACG
Source organism: Ficus erecta (assembly GCA_008635985.1). Lineage (NCBI taxonomy): Eukaryota > Viridiplantae > Streptophyta > Magnoliopsida > Rosales > Moraceae > Ficus > Ficus erecta. The sequence goes on from BKCH01002150.1 coordinate 142,049, forward strand.
AAAACATAGTTAAGGAACAAAAAGAAACCAAATTAATTAGTTAAGATCTCAAATAAATTAATATATTAATTATATACACGGAGACTGATCTTATATATCGACAATCTTATAATGAAAACAATAGCATACAGTAAAAAAAAAAAAAAAAAAAAAGTCAAATGCTAAGGTTTGTCTTTTTGTCCCACTCTATCATTCTTCTAGTTGCAGGCATGCGCCATACACGTGCTTAACCAATTTGTTAAATAAAAAAATTAATAACAAAGTTGTCGCAGATGATATTTTTTAAATATTAATAGAAATAAAATTTTAATTTCTAATATTTTTACTTAAAGAAATTAAAAATTAAATTTGAAATGTAAGTAAACAGAATGTAATAATAAAATAAGACATAATATTATAATTAATTTTTAAAAGTTTGGATTAAAGTAGCAGTATGTAGCACATAAACATAAAAACATATTAATAAAAGTCTAGATAAATAAACTTTAAATAAAACTAGGCTCATAAATTTGCAGCATCTTCATCATTTATATTTTCATCCTTCTTCACTTATCGGCGAGGGCGGAGGGCCAAGTGGATCAGGACGAAAAATGGGCCGGAATTTGAGGTTGGGATTTAATTGACGCATAGCATCCATCATCATCACCTGGTTCTCATACATGTTGCACTGATTGGTGCACAAATCGTTCAAATAGTTTTGAATGTGCTGGGGGAAGCTGTGTCGAAGATGACATGTCTGACTATGTAGCAGAGGCTTATGAGCGGGTCCTCCGGGGAAGTGTCGGTCCAACTCCAGTCATGTGCCCTATGCGCAACATTCCCCCTCACGTGCAGGCCAGACAATGGGCAAGCGTGCAGACAAATATTAATTTGAAAGTCCAATACAAATTATAAGAAGCCCGAAACATAGTAAAGGCCCAACACGCAATGATAATAAATGGGGTTAAATAGTATAATTGCAGGGGTTCGAACTCAGGACCTCCTGCTCTAATACCATGTTAGTTTACCAATTCATCCCAAAAACTTAAGCTATTAGGAGGTGGGTTAACAATAATTTTATATTTCAACATAAATGAACTAGAACCAGTAGATTGTGTACTCTATGTGGTTCTTGCTCCCTCCATCTGGGTTTACAAACTTAGATAAAAAAAGAAAGAAAGAAAAATAATATTGCATATATCTACAAAGATAAGTTAAATATGAAAACATAATATACAAATATACTTACAAATGCATATTCTGCGTTTGGGTTAGCCCAATTATTTATTACTTATTACTTAAATTATTTAATTGTTTGTTAAGGTTATTTTACCAAAGTTTTAAAAATATTTTAATTTTTACTTAATTTTTTTTCCGGGTTAAATCATAGAAACATTTTACTATTTTGTAATTTATTTAACTATTGGTTATATTATTCTTACTTATTTATACAAATTATTTGTTACATTAATTATTAATTTAATTTTTTCTCTTTTAATATAATATATTCCTATATTAATTTAATTATATCATTTTAACAATTTCAATTAGTTATAGAATTATATTGAATTTTAAAAACCTAAACCTATATCTCAAATTATTATCACAAATCCAAAAACCAAAACCACAATATTCAATAACCAAATACAAATCCATTAACCAAATCAACCAAAATTCATTTTCATGTCACACTAAATTATTATTACAATTCCAAAAACCAAAACCCATATCTAAAATTCAATAACCAAATACCAAATCTAGTAACCAAAATCAACCAAATCAACTAAATATTCAACTAAATAATCATCCAAAATAACCAAAACAACCAAAACAATACAAAACATAACTTTATTCCATCCCAAACAATCAACCAAATTCAATAACCAAAACAATCAACCAAATCCCAAACAATCAGCTAAAAACTAATTTAACAAAAAAAATTAAAAACTCTTCCCAAAAACTTACACAATCCAAAACCCACTAAAACGGTGGCTATAAAGTTTGATGAACGGAGAACGAAAATGGCGACAGTAGGTCCAGGCGGCATCGGCGGTGTCATGTTCGGGTCTAAGGGAAGTTTTTTTTTTGGGCAGTTTTCAGGGTTTTGGAGAGAACTAAAACTAGATGTGAAAAAATCTTCATGAAATTTAAGAGAGATGGGTGGTTTTTGGGATTTTTGGGTGAAAAACGGCTGAGAGAACGCAAGAGACTGAGAGGAGAGGAATGAGAAAGTGAGGGGAAATTGATCTGCATTCGGTTTATAGACAGAACTACAAATAACTGCTAAGTCGTCGCAAATACATTGCAAAAACGACATCGTCTTAAAAAATTCATTAGAGAATATTTTGGAAACATTTTTTTGCGACGACATGAATATATTGGCGTAATAAATAGTGTTCGTCAAAACAACATCGCTTTGAGCGTTCACAAAAAGAACCTTCTGGAACGCTTATTTGCAACGACAAATACAAAGAGTCATCACAAATAATTTTCAGAAACCGCCACTTTTAATCGTGCTTTTTTCATGAAAATTATTAAGTTTCGGAAACCTCCAAATATGACCGCATGTTTTTCGTGAAAATTGAAGAAATAGACTATTTGCGATGACTTTGATAGGGTGTCGTCGCAAATAATTCCTATTTTATAAATATCTGTGTGATGGGTGACAACTGTGATTCACTCAACCATAGTTGTCGCAAATAGTTGTTATTTGGCACCACATTTTTTTTTGACCCAAATCAATATTTGCGATGGTTTGTCTTCGCAAATAATGGCCAATCATGTTAATTTTATTTGCAATGACAAGTACTTAACTATAAGTAACGACAAGTCGTCACAAATAATAATAGTGACGACATTTGTTTACCTCTAACACAAGTATTATTTGCAAGGATATGTCGTCGCTTATATTGCAGTATTTACGATGACAATAATGTGACCGCAAATGAGGATGATTGTAGTTGTGGTAATGAATTTATTTATTTTCATATCTTACACTTATTCATAATATCAATAATAACATAAAACTATTTTTATTTTTATTTTTTATATTTGTAGGAGAAAACTTATGTTGTTAACTTTATGTAATCAATATAAATTTAAATTTACAATTACAATCATAAAATTTATCAAAAACAAAAGAGTATCAAAGAGAAATCAAAGATAAGTTTTAAGAAATATTTAGAAGAAGAAGGGAAAAAAAAAAAAAATCTTATTTTACATCACGGATTTATTTTATTAGTAATATGTTTCATCATCATTGGATAAAACTTGCACTCATTCCTATACACATAGGAGAAAACTTATGTTGTTAACTTTATGTAATCAATATAAATTTAAATTTACAATTACAATCATAAATTTATCAAAAACAAAAGAGTATCAAAGAGAAATCAAAGATAAGTTTTAAGAAATATTTAGAAGAAGAAGGAAAAAAAAAAAAAAATCTTATTTTACATCACGGATTTATTTTCTTAGTAATATGTTTCATCATCATTGGATAAAACTTGCACTCATTCCTGTACACATAGGTATAGATATAGACTCTACCACACCAGCATAAAACCCTCCAAATGCAAATCAATAGATTATAATTTACACTCTAAATTTTTAATTTTGACAATTTACATTCTAAATTTATAAATTTGTAGCATTTTACTCCACATTAATTACAATGTTAATTTTTTTGAATGAAAATTGACAATTGACTTATATATAAATGGTTAATTAAGAGTTTAAAATGTTATTTTTAATCAATATTAATCCAAATTTATATTTAGAACAAAGTTAATGGAAAGTTTTCAATTTCAATAATACTTAATTAAAGATTTTATTATAAATAAATTTGTGTTAAGATAGTTTAAAATAATTTTTTATGTTATAATTAATGACTTATGTATAAGTCAATTATCAATTTTTTTTTCAAAACATTAATATTATTATCAATAAAGAGTAAATTATTATAAATTTATGAATTTGTGACGTAAATTATTAAAATTAAAAATTTAGAATATAAATTATAATTTTTTGATATATTTTAAGGGCATTATTGATGAAAAAAAAAAAAAAAAAAAAAACCCTTTAAAAAAAGAAAAGAAAAAAAAAATCTCGCTCACTCTGTCTCTTCTAATTGGAGACAATTGGCGGGACTCAGCCACCGCCTGAAAACGCTGGTCCTCGTCGCCGGAAACGCTGATCCTCGTTGCTGTCGAACCTAACGGCATCGCCTCCGTCACGATCAACGGCCCGAAGTTACTGACCTGGCGGACGAACCTGACGGCGCTGGACAACTCTCTTCGATCATCGATGACGGACCTCGCGCAGGTGTTCAAGGCGCTGGACAGAGACGACTCTATCCGGTTCTGCTCGGGCCGTGGACCTGACGGCGGCGGAGAATAATCGGCGCTGTGAGCGGGTGCGCCGTCGCGGCGGGGTTCGAGGTCGCCCTAGCCTGCCTCGCGATATTGATCGCTGCGAGAGGAGCTATGTTCATCGATCCTCACGCTAGGTAATTGCTTTTATTTATTTATTCATTTTTGGTTTTGAAGTTGAAATTTTTGCGCTGAATTTCGGGTTGAGCTCTTAATTTGGATAGAAGATTCTGATTTCGTTAGAAAATGATGTCTAATGTGAGTTTTTTTTCTTTTCTTTTCTTTTTTAAGGGAAAAAGTTAGGATTTTGATTAAAATAAAACCATGTGTAATTTGCGATTTGTGCTAAATTAATTGATTTTTTGGTGCTAAAGCAGAGAGAGAGAGAGAGAGAGAGAGAGAGAGAGAGAGGATGTTTTCCGCTTAATTTCAGGTTTGAGCTGCCACTTGGATTGAAAGTTGTGAAATTTTTTTTTTAAAATTTAAAATGAATCCTTTTTGCTGAAAACTGAGCAAAAACTGAACGTGAAGTGAAGGAAAAGGTTAGGAATTTGATGGAAAAGGCCATGCTATTGATCAAGTGTAATTATGTTCAAACTAGGTAGTTTGTGTTTTCCTTGCTTCAGTGGATATTATGAATTTAATTTCGCTTTTATCCTAAATTTGGTGGGGAAATATCATCATCACCATCATCACAGAGTACTTTTTATCAAATACAGGGAAATGTTTATAAATTTGATGTAAAAAGTCATGTTTTGGGGTACTTTACCAAATATAATAATGTAGTTATGTTCATACTAAGTAATTTTTTTTTAATGAAATTTCATGCTAAGTAATTTTTATTACTAGCCTAAAGTGAATATTACACTTCACCATAAGGTGAAGAGTTTGAATCAGTCCTTCATCCCCCCATAAGTAATTTGTATTACTAGCAATTCTATTCTATGCCAAGATCCCCACTCTAGGTTTATTAAAGTAAGAAAGATAATTAAGCTAGATGCTAGAAAACAAGCAAAAACTGCATAAAAAATTCGCAAGAGAATAAAGTCTCTAGGAATCAGACGAAATCTAATCTAAGGACTAAATTACATAGCCCAAAGATGCCTCCTTAAAAACCATAGACTGGATAACCCAGTGGGAAAACCTGTCCAAGGAAAAAGAGTGCATGATCTCTTTTTCCTAGCGGCTGAATTTGAAGACTCCGAATTCTGTGGCATTCTTGAATCTGCAAAAACGAAGCCTCCGCATATCTCTAGCTATCAAATTTGAGCACATCTATGGATAAGAAAATTAGTTATTTTGTATAGCATTATAGTTTGAAAATAACCAAGTTCCCTAGGAGAGAGCTAATGACTAATACAATGGAAAGGCCAAAGACAAGTTCAAGAGGATGCAGGAATTTATAGTGGGTCGCAGCTAAAAGAGACCTCCTTCCAAGTTGTAGAAGAATGTCAATAATGTGCTCTTCTTCTTTTGTACAAATAAACATGCTTAGCAGCCAAAATAATGCCGCATAATGTTTTGCCAAACCGATCCGAGTGAAAACAGTTGTCATTCAGTTCTTTTTCCCAAATTAATGAAAGTTTCCTATTTGTATTATGGTTGCTGAAGTTGAAATTATTGCTTAATGATTATAATTTATTTTATATTTGCCAAATAGCATCAAGTATGAGGAGCTCATAAGCCAGACTATACTTGAAAAGAAAAATCAAGGGAAAGATAGAGAGAGGAATCCTTTGAAGTTTCAACTTGCCTCTAATCAGGAGGAAAAATCTGCAGTTAAGGTTAGCACTCCAATGCTTAACTCGGTAGTCGAAAAATAAAGAAAAGAAAGAACGAAATGTTAAAGAACAATAGTGTAGGCTGAGAATGAGAAAAATGCATAAGACATATACTACTGATAAGAAAATATATATTTTTTTGCAAAAATAAACATGCTTGAGTAAGTTGTAGAACAATGTTGATTAATGTTGGTCCTCTTCCATTTCTGTTGTGCAAAATTTGCTCCATTGTGTTGTGCTTGATGTGTTCCTCTCTTATGTTAACTAGTAGAAGTGAACACAGCTCTCATATAGTTCCTTTTTCCCAAATTTTAATTCATTTTCGAGTTGCGATATGGTTCACGAAAGTCAAATAAGTTAAGTAAGTCGGATATAAATCATCATTTGAATAGAAAAGGCAAGAGAGAGAGACTATAACAAAAGAAAGTATGTGAATCTTATTTAGAGAGATGGGCAAAAGAAAGTATACAAATGTGGAATGTAGAAAAGCTCTAAGTTCTTGACAGAGCTTTAATGGAAAGAACTATAAGGGGCGGGGAATAGCTTTTCCTTGTGATTGGGTGGAGAGAGTGAAAGTTTAGTCGGTATTCTCAAGAACTTTGTCTCGTGTGAGTGAGAAGGTAATAACTAAAAAACAGAGAAAATTAAATGAGTTTTTGTTTTTCACACAGTTTGAAGAGATTCTCTTTCTGCAGTATAGTAACATAACAAATGCAGCCAAGACGAGGGGGAAAAAAAACATTAAAAACATTGAAGCCAAGTTAAGTTTAAAAAAAAAAAAGGATCAAATTACTAAAAATATAAAATATTCCTATAGTAAGGGAAAAAATAACTTACAATAAAGATATCTGACAAGCCTGATCAAATCCTAAGCTAAACAGTTCCTTGATCACAAGCTGCAGTACACCTTGACCACAAGCGTGGTTGACTCCTAACACTAAAACGCATATAGTTTATAGTTCCAATATAAGGCTTGTTGAGTACATTTACTTACCTTAGCCTTGAATCTTATTGAAGAGCAATTCACAAAAGAAAGTAATAAGTGTGGAATGTAGGAAAGCTCTAAGTTCTTGATAAAGCTTTAGTGGAAAGAACTATAAGGGGTGGGGAATAGCTTTTCCTTGTGATTAAGTGGAGAGAGCAAAAGTTTAGAGGGTATTCTCTAGAACTTTGTCATGTGAGTGAGAAGGTAATAACTGTATGCTTATGAAACTTGTGAGGTGTAGGGTAGTGACTAGGTTCGTTACATAGGCTTAGGCAATTAAGGATGTGTTTGTTGATGTTATCTGGTAGCGGTGGTGGTAGAATGACTAAATGTTAGTTGTCACTATATGGTTAAAAGGTGACCAACATTTTGGTTGGTCATGGTTGGGATCGTGTGTGCCTGACAAAAAGTGTGAGATGTGCACTGAATAGCGAAATGGCCATTTCACTACTTCACGACTAGGTGTAGGGTAGTGACTTGGTTCATTACATAGGCTAAGGCAATTAAGGATGTGTTTGTAGATGTTATCTGGTAGCAGTGGTGGTAGAATGACTAAATGTTAGTTGTCACTATATGGTTAAAAGGTGACCAGCATCTTGGTTGGTCATGGTTCGGATTGTGTGTGCCTAACTGAAAGTGTGAGATGTGCACTAAATAGCGAAATGATCCATTTCGCTACTTCATAGTTCTTTCCATGAGCATTCTGTCAAGAGCCAATTAAACACTTGGCAAGACTTAGAGGAAACACTTCCAATCCACACCTACTTGTATACTTCCCGTGCAAAATCACCCTTTTAGTATGTGTGTGTGTGTGTGTGAAAGAGAGCGAGAGAGAGAACCTGCATAAAACACTTCCCTGATTAAGGTCGTTTTGAGGTATTGTTGGCATCAACTCTTGCTCTGATGCTGACACTCTTCTGAAGATATTCTGACGCTCAATTAGCAAAGTAGTTGTCTGAAGCCACACTTGATTACAAAGCATGATCAATTCCAATGCAGCGTATACTCCTTGATGACAAGCATAATCAACTTCCGATTCTGAAAGATTGGAACTCCTTAATCATATGGTATGATCAACTCCAAAGTAACCTATGCTCCTCGGTTACAAGCGTGATCGACTCCAAAGCTATGCACTTCTTGAAAGCATGATCAACTCCAAAGCTTTCGTCCTTGATCGAAAGTGTGATTGATTCCAATTTCCTGGACGTCTGGTACGATCAGTAGGGATATAGCCTAAAAGACTTGATTTCAAGGCATAGATCTCTCTCTCACTTCAAGGAGAGACTTAAAAGCTTTTCAGACTGTGTTTAGCTCTAAAGTGGCACCCTTGGCCTGGACGAGTATGGACAATCTTTACAAGCTCCTAAGGAGAGAACTAACTGTGACAAGATATCAAATCCTAAAAACTATTTATAAACTAACTATACCAGTGTAATGATTGATAATATTATTATCAGCAGAGAACAAATACCTGAATCATTGTATAGGATTATAACTTATATACAGGGACTCCTAAAGTATATCAAAATAGTATTTAGCTGGACGTAATTGGAGAATAGAAATATTATTCAAAGAAAATTTCTTACAAGCTCTGCCTTCTAAGGAAGGAAAGGAAGGAAGGTCTTGGATTTCAAATCTGGATTTCACACCTATTTTACAAATAGTAAAGGCAATTTCGAGGCCAAAAGAGGTGGCCGACAAAATTTAAAGGCCTGAGGATAAATGACCGACAAGACAAGATAATTACTATTACATCATGCGGAGAAAGAAAAGTTAGTTTCTGTCGACACTTAAATACAAACAGTAAATACTGTGACTTTGGATAGGTGGCTTGAGGAATCTTATCCTTCGAGGTAGTGCTGGATGACGTAATAGCTTACGTTCGTAATGAGCTGAGCTGGCTTGTTGGGTGGTGTTATGGACGAGATCACCAGCTGAACTTGTTGATCGGCTCATGACTTGGGCTCATATTGGCTCTTTCAGCTTGTTCAGCAGCTTCTATCTTGTCAATGAGTTGTAAGACTTCTTGGCGATTTTCTTCATCTTCCCAGAACTTATCTGTATACCATTCAGTATTACAAAGCCTGTGGATGCCTTGTGGAGGAGAACAGTGGGTTTCTCCTGCTATGTGGTATTTGAATGAACAACTCTGAGTGACTTGTGGCTGTTCTTGAGATGATGATGGGGATATTCCAAGCTTTCTGAATTCTTCCGCTTTGAGCGATTCTTGTTCGTATGGGTCTTGAGCCCATTGAATGAACCGGAATTTTTCTTCAAAAGAGCGTCCTTCAGATTGGAATCTGACTGATTGGGATTCTTCTGGTTTTGTTGGCTTTGGAGTGGAATCAGAACCTGAATTGGAGTTAGGAATTTTACTGGGGTCTGAGCTGGCACTGGAGTTTGAGCTGGGACCTGTATTAACTTCGTCGAGAATCCTTTTGATCTGCTGGGTGTACTTTGTCGGGAGTTTTTCCCATGGAGCATCTTCTTCTGGTTTTGGCCAGACTTCATCTGGAATAACTTGATTCTTGATGAAGAGTAGTTTTTCTATCTGTCTGATATGAGGATTTCCCATGGGGGAAAGTGGCCATTCATGTGAACCATGGAGCATCTTCTTCTGGGAGCAAATGCTACTTGACCATTTCCTATGGATCTGCAGTTTAGGCAGATTAGGAAAATAGTATAGCATTTGGTAAGGGCCTCAATTGGGATTTGCTGTGCTTCTTGGAATCGTTGTTTGAACCTTTCCCATTCAAAGGAAAGTTATTGGTCCCAAATGTTGAGAGGGGCAAACCATGAGAGGAGGTCCATCTGAGTCTTGTAGGGTTCCCTGAGATCTGGTCTGTCTCTGTACCTTCTGATGGAAGTTCTGAGAGGGACTGTATGGACTTTTACAGCGTTGGTGTAGAAGCTTGCCAGATACCAAAAGAAAAGAACTAATGGTTTTGGTATATATCAGGTTTCTTGAATTGGGAAGATTCTGGCGAAGGGGTACTTTGGATGGAAGTTCTTGGACCATGGATTCACCATAAATCCGTACGAGTGTATTTTGGATTTTCAGGGCATGGCTGATGGCTTTTTTCTTTGGGTCATCTGAGAGGGTGATTTTTGTAGTATCATTTAGGAAGGTTGGAAGGAGCATGGCTACGAGCTTTGAAGAAAAGGAGGCTGAGGCTATTGGGTCTGGAGGTCTAGTAATGGTGAAGATGAGTGGGATAGCGTTGTGTTTGGCTGTGATGATATTTATAGCTGGTCATGAGAGGAAGTCGGGGATAACATCGTCTTTTCCTTTAATATGTGAAATATCAAAGGAATATTGTGAAAATCATGCAGCTAGCCTGAGTAGTTGAGCATTTACCACTTTGTTAGGTTTAAATCTGAGCATACCTTCTGAGGCAGCAAAATCAGTTTCAACTAGAAAGTGGTGTCCAATCAGGTGGAATTCAACTTCATAATTCCTTGCTTAATAGCTAGGAGTTCTTTAAAGGTTGAATGATGATGGAGCTGTGTCTTTGAACATTCCACTTTTGTATCCGCATATCTGTCTGTTTCCCTTTTCGTCCTGTTCATAAAGAACTGCACCCCAATGTTTGTGGCTTGCGTCTGTCTGGAGAATTCTCTTTCCTGTAGAAGGAATATTTAGTGGAGGCGAATCCTGCATTTGAAAATACTTTCGCATTTGAAAGACTTGAGAACAGAGTGTCTATTTGGTAATGGGAATTTGTCATCGACAAGAAAATGGTTGAGAGGCTGATAATTAATTACCAACCTTTGCTTACCCCGTATCTGTTCTGATCTCTTGTTGACATAGAATGCATGACATGCCCATGGTGAATTTGTTGATTCAATTAGTCCTTGTTGTTGAAGCTCTGAACATTCATCTGTTGCCGTCTGTTGGTGTTCTGGACTCAGTCCTGGATGACTTGCTTTTGTTGGATTGACATCTTCATTCTGTTTGAATGGGAGAGAGATGAAAAACTCCTCATTCTTCCATAAAGGCTTGTTGCACTTTTGTAAGAATTCAGAATGAGTGGTGGCACATGAGTGTTGTATGAGCTTCTGTTTCATCTCCTGGTAAGAATCTTGGTGCAGTTGGAAGTAGTTTGGAATTGATTCCCATGCAGTAAAGTACTGCTTGAATGCCAGACCTTGGAGAAGGATTTTCAATCCTGGCTTCTTCATATACAGATCAAAACCTATTATTAAATCTTTACCAGGTAGTTTAGATCCAATAATCCGATGGATTAAGAAACATCCTGGGAAAAATTCTAATTTAATGGGCTTACTGATTAATTCTGTACTGAAGACTTCTCCGTTTGCAGCATGGAAGAATTGTTTCTTCTTTTTCCAATATGCTGGAGGAAGGATGTTTGGATTCATGATGAAGTACGAAGCACCTGTGTTGAAAAAAGCAGCAATCCTAATAGGGTTAGCATACTTGGAAGGAATGACCTTCATTTTGATAATCGGGACTTTCTGCGCTATGTTGATAGAGTTCATCTGGAGTACTTGTCCTTGTTCTTGTTCTGAGTCTGAATCTATTCGGCTTGTTTCATCTTCAGAATCTAGTTGGAGTACACAGAGAGTCTGATCGTTGATTTCTTCATCGGAAGAGACAATGAATTTAACCTCATTATTTGAGAGGGAGATTCCAGTAGCGTCTTTGATATGGGCAATCATCTTCTGTGACTTAGCCTTAGGATAATTCTTCATGAAATGTTTCTTGTTTCCGCAAATGAAACATCTGGTTGATTTTCTCTTTCCAAAGTTTCTCTTGTTATGGAGGAATTTCCACGAACCTTTCTTTTTAGAGTAGAACTTATTTCTTTTGAAACCTTTGTTCTTTCTAAATTTTCTGGTTCTGGATGGCGGCTTGGAAGAGCAGGGAGCACACGTACATCTTGGAGTAGGATTGTTGGGGCACTTCGTATAGAGCTCTTTGTTGGTACAAACTTTATCAAGATTCTTCGTCTGCTTTATGTGTTCCTGGAAGAATTTATTTTGAGAGCACATCTTGTCAATGGCTTTAAGGATGAGCTGGCAAAGTTCTCCAAAGGTTGTGTCTGCTCTTCTTGTTGGCTGCAGATAACAGTCTAAATGTTTCTTCTCCTAATGGTTCTGGAATAGAGGAGAGAAACGCCTGTTTAAGATTGGGATCATTGAGTTCTCCAATCAGATAGAAGCGTCGTGACATCTTCTGGAAATGTACTTCAAGGTCTTTTTTGTGTATTGAACAACACTTCATCTTGAAGTATTCTGATCGGGCTTGCTCAACAGTCTGATTTTCTTCTCCACAGATCAATAGGGAGATAGCCTAAAAGACTTGATTTCAAGGCATAGATCTCTCTCTCACCTCAAGGAGAGACTTAAAAGCTTTTTAGACTGTGTTTAGTTGCTAAACAAGCTGAAAGAGCCAATATGAGCCCAAGTCATGAGCCGATCAACAAGTCCAGCTGGTGATCTCATCCATGACGCCACCCAACAAGCCAACTCAGCTCATTACGAATGTAAGCCATTACGTCATCCAACACTACCTCGAAGGATAAGATTCCTGAAGCCACTTGTCCAAAGTCACAGTATTTACGGTTTGTATTTAAGTGTCGGCAGAAACTAACTTTTCTTTTTTCGCATGATGTAGTAATAATTATCTTGTCTTGTCGGCCATTTATCCTCGGGCCTTTAACTTTTGTCGGTCACCTCTTTTGGTCTCGATAATTGCCTTTACTAATTGTAAAATAGGTGTGAAATCCGGATTTGAAATCCAAGACCTTCCTTCCTCACCTCCTCTATATAAGAGGCATTTTCCTTCCTTGAGAAGGCAGAGCTTGTAAGAAATTTTCTTTGAATAATATTTCTATTATCCAATTATGTTCAGCTAAATACTATTCTGATATACTTTAGGAGTCATTGTATGTAAGTTATAATCCTATACAATGATCCAGGTATTTGTTCTCTGCTGATAATGATATTATCAGTCATCACACTGGTATAGTTAGCATAGAAATAGTTTTTAGGATTTGATATCTTGTCACAGTTCGCTCTCTCCTTAGGAGCTTGTAAAGACTGTCCATGCTTGCCCAGGTCAAGGGTGTCACTTTAGAGCTAAACATAGTCTGAAAAGCTTTTAAGTCTCTCCTTGAGGTGAGAGAGAGATCTATACCTTGAAATCAAGTCTTTTAGGCTATCTCCGTATGACGGTCTTCCCCAACTTTTGCATGTCTCTCCAAGACTCACGTCTTCTGAACGCTCTCAAAGTTCAGCTGCAAATCACAGGAATAGACATGGACCCGAATTCCATCTCTACACTACCAGATGGTATACAGAGTCCAGAATCATGCCCTGGATCTTGCCCTTCCAGGCACTACAGATGCCTTGATGATCACTGCAGACTCTACACTCCATGATCACAAGCATGATCAACTCCGAATCGAATGCCAAAACTCCTCGGGGGTCGAGACTCTGAAATTGCACTCCTTGGTTTAAAAAAAAAAAAAGCGTCAAATCACAAGCATATTTGACTTTCCAAAATTGATGAACTCCAAAACCTTGTTTCTGCTGTACTGCAATTTGTTGTTTTTATTATAAATTTTTTTTTTAAAAAAGGGTTAAGACACGAAGAACTACAATTTTTCATATCATGAACTACAATAACTAGGATGGCATATTTGTATCCGGAGAATTGCAATTATCCATAAAAGAAAATGAAATGGAATTTGAATGACTATATTGCATGAAATGGAAAACCTCTTGTGCAGTAAAAAGCAGAGATTAAAAGTCGTCTAAAAAGCAGAGAAAATTAAATGAGTTTTTGTTATCCACACAGTTTTAAGAGATTCTCTTTCCTGCACAAGCATTTGCAGACAAAGCTAGATGACCAGACAACAATAAACAAAATTTTTTTTTTTTCAGGGATAAACAACGCTAAGCATCTTTATGAAAGCACGGATACATATTCCGTACTCTTTTATAAAGAGGTTCAAATCTAGCCAAGACAATATTTGTTGAGATAAATACACTAAGCACGGTAAAACAACATATAAAGGCAGTCAAAACATGAGAAAAATAAAATAACGTTAAAAATATGAAAGTGAAGTTTTTTTTTTAAAAAAAAATTTAATTTCAAACCATTAAGGCAGTAGATTAAATTACTAAAAATACAAAAGATTCCTACAGTAAGGGAAAAAATAACTTACAATAAAGATGTCTTCAACGACAAGCTTGACCAAATCCTATGCTAAACAGTTGTGATCAAACCCAAAGCTGCAGTACACCTCGATCATCTTACTTAGCATGGTTGACTCCAAAAGCTAAAACCCATCGATCATAAGCATGATCTGCTCCAAAGCTGCACTCCTTGATCATAAGCATTATCAATTCCAAAGCAATATGCACTACTAGATCACAAGAATGATCAACTTCAAAACTGAACTCCTTGATCACGAGTATGGTCAACTTCAAAGCTACACTCCAAAGCCAAACACTCCTCGATTATAGGCATGATCAACTCTAAAAGCTTGTTTGTTACAAGAAAGCATATTTGCTGATCTGGTGGTTGTCTTAGGTACTCGTTGATCATGCTTTGAAAGTTAGGCTGTTGTGGAAAGGCATGTTTGTTGATCTGGTGCTTGTATTAGGTACTCCTTGATCATAAGCTTGATCGACTCATTAGTTGTAGGAAGGCATGTTTGCTGAGTTGGTGGTAGTATTAGGTACTCCTCGATCATAAACATAATTGACTCCGACAAATTGTTTGTTGTAGGAAGACAAATATGTAGGAAGATATATTTGATGACGAGTGTGATTGAATTTGAAGCCAAACAGTTCCTTGATCACAAGCGTGATCAACTCCAAAGCTAAAACTCCTTGATCATTCTAAAAAATTATGCACTACTAGAACACAAACATGATCGTTACTGAAAGTTGAAACCCCTTGACCACAGTCGTGACTAATACCGAAAGCTAAAACATCCTTGATTATAATCATGATCAACTCTGAATCAATTTGATGTGCTTAGTAAAGAGTGATGGAGTTCAAAATCATGTTGTTGTGGAAGGTGTTAGGATTTTGGGAAAACAAAATGAGAGCTTAGTCCCCATTGGAAAGAAAGCAAGAGTTGAGAAACTTTGAAGGCTATATAAGAAACCCAAAAGCTTAGTTTATAATTGTCCTAGTCAAAAGCACTTCAAACATTGTATTTATGTATTGGGGTCGTGAGAATGATAGAAAAAATCTTTGTGATTGTAAAAATTTTTTACATAGTTGATTTTTTAAGTGGTGTTTTTAAGGATCCAATTTTTCAAATAGAAGGTGTGTTTGCCAATCTTGTTCTGTGGATTTTGTTCTTTTAGATTTCAATACGTGTGAAAAAAAATAGAATTAGAGTACAATTCGTGTGGCACAAAAAGAAAACATGATTTAATATTTATTAATATATTTAGTTTTAAAGAACATGAATCTTTGTATTAAGCGAAATCGGATACAATAAAGCAGGAGAAACAAATAAATATCTTTTATGAGATAACTTATATATATACACATATAGTTATGAACATAGAGCGGAGGGATTCGAACTCTACATCTACTATTCTGCTATCACACTATCACAGAAAACTTATACTTAATGTGTATTATTATTATTATTATTATTAAAAGTGATTAACGCATATTAATTATTGCAAATGTAGATAAATCTTATATGAAGACAGTAATTTAGTAAAAACATATATATTGGAAGAACATGTTACAATAGAAACTTATGTAAAAAAAAAAAAATGAAACATTTGTTGTTAAATAATAAGAGGAAAAGAAAGATATAAACTTACAGTAAATGCCATCTTCGTAAGAGAGGGAGAATGAAAAAGTATGAATGCTAAGCAACATATTTAAAGGAAATTAGTAGGTTGTGGAAATCTTATTAGGATTAAGGATTCCTCAATAATTGTTTTAAAAAACATTGAGAGAAAGAGTCAAATAGCATGTATGTAGATTCTAATTTAAAATTATAGCAGAGTTTTTAAAGATTAGTAATAAATAACATATTCATATTAATTATACAAGAAAAGTCTAAATTACCCCTACAACTCGTACCCTCTCTCTTTTACTGTGACTCTCTCTCATCGATGTGAGAACCTATAATTAGTTACTTATAAATCTGTTATTTACTAGAAAATCCAATGATTTATCCATTAAAATATGCTATAATTTATCATCTTAGGAAAAAAAAAAACCTGCTATAATTTTAGAAATTATCTATATATATATATTTATTTATTATTCTTTTTGTGTATTGTTTTGGTGTGATTGAGCCTATGTTTGGCTCTAGGTTTGGACTCAAAAATTTAATTTCAATTTTTATCTTTTTGCTAAATGTCAATAAAAATTATGATTAGTTTTTGAAAAGTCAACCAACTCCAATTATCAAAAAAATTTATTTCTAACCGGCGCAGCAAATGCATTTTAAATGTTTGTTTTTATTGTTTTTAGCATTTTTATTATGTTTTCGTAGTAGATTTCAAATAGGCCTTTTTTTTAGTTTTTTTGCGGATTAAAACGGGGGTTGAGCGGGGGTAACTGGACATGGTTGTTTAGTCGATTGGATAGTTGCGATAGATCACTTTTCTTTGAGTCTTAATTTTTTTGGCACTTTCTCCATTTAAAAGAAACCCCAACAACTGAAAATCATTCCAAATCTCTCCAAAGTCGCACCCAATTCAATTCTCTCCAAATTTCTATCAAATCACCTTTCCAAACACTCAAAAACTCTCTCTTTCTCTTAATTCAAACTAAATTCACGAGTCCAGATCTGTTATCTCATTTTTCTATCTCAAAAATTGTCCCCTTAATAGATCTTTAACAGCTCATCAATTTGTTCAAGAATTTTTATTATTTTGTATTTTGTATGTGTTTAAATTCTTAAATTCATATGATATGGCATAACACAATTGTGGGGACATCAATGAGATAGGAAATCCAGGACAGCAGATCTCGATTCTAAATTCACCTATTTTGTTCATTTTGTGCTTTTATGGCTTCAAGAGGATAAGCAAGAAAAAAGAGAAGTCATTGCACCAACAATAAAGCGTCAACTTGAACCGGTCTTGGGTATGGTTATTTTGGTGAATTTAATACTGAAAAATATGCACGAACATTTTTTTAGTAATTCTTGAATGGTCGCTTTGTTAACCTATGAATTAGAGTGTTTAGTTTGAAAGAGATTAATAAGGGATTGGGTTGGTTGCCTTTGTGGTTGGAACTAAAGATGTTGTATATCCTAGGCTTGTTAGGGTTTTTTTTTTATTTTTTTATGCGATTTTAAAGTCCTAATATAATGCGCTAGGGATACCGACGTTTTATTGATGGGCTCGATATGAATCAAAGTCCTTTACCATATGGTTACTAACAACATTCTTCCTATAATAGGCCATAAAGATGAACGTAGTTACAATAACATACACCTTATGTATTGCCTCTTAAAAGGACTTCGCACCAACCTACCAAATGACATTTTTCGGAAAATGGAGGATGTTTACACAAACCTTGGGTGTTCTTACCTACCATATGGGGTGTTATTATAAAAAGACTTTAATTAGGCATTTTGAGCTATCTCTAGAAGAGGAACCGGATACTATCCCTTCCCATGCCATTTCGGAGTTTAATCAATCAAGCCTTGAGATGATAAGTAGTGGATATCGGGTCAAAGAAGAGTAAGAGCTAGGGGAATCACACTAGGTTTTGAGCATACAAGAAGTACAAATGAGAGATGACCGCGTTCATTATCACATAAATTTTGAGAACTTCACTCATCATGAGGATGAGCAGTAATTCGCGTCACTTCATGCCCGGTTAAGTGACGGGATTCCACAATCTCACCATGGGCCATCCTCCTCCAGATGCCTAATTGAAATTTGTTGATATCTTTTACTGTAGAGTCCTTCGTTATATCTTTTGGTATTTTCATCTATTGTCATTTATGGATTCTTTTTGTTGATGATAAGGGAAGAAGTGTTCTTGATTGACTTTTATTGACTTTGTGGTACTATGTGATATATTTCAATTGACTTAGTTTCTTTTTTTTTTTTTTTTTTTTTTGTAGTGACTTTGTATTTGGACTACTTTAAATTTCAATTTTTTATATATCATGTGGATTTGGATTATTGAATCATAGGGGGAGTTTTCATTTATGTGTAAATTTATCAATACAAGAGGGGATATCTTTCCATACAATATCTTTTCAAAATTGCTCAAGTAAAGGGGAGTTAAGGTAAACTTAGGTAAAAAAATGAAAAATAAAAAATTATCCTAAATCTCTAGCATCAATTTTAAAAATTCTCACCATTTTTCTTAATTGATTTTCTCCCAAGTAATCAAGTATTTGTCATCATAAAAAAGGAGAGACTGTTGGCCCAAAGGAGACCTTCTGCAATATAGTTTTACCCTTTTTTTTTTTTTTTTTTTCGAAAAATTAATGTACAGTATAACCTTGATAAATGAATTTTTGATAAATAATAACTTTGTTTAAATAATAAAAACTTTCAGTCCCGATTCGGGCCAATATATTAAATAAATAATCTCACTAAATGTATAAGATAATATATTTTTTTCAATCCTTTAGGGCCCAACGAAAATATAAATTAATAATCGACAAAAAAAAAAAACATATATAATTAATAATATTAAAGAGTTTTTTAATTTCGTCGCTCATTTTTATACTCGCACAATGCTCTTCTTATCTCATCCGTCAATGTAGTTTTTTTTTTTTTTTTTTTTTAACTCGTTTCAAATGAGAAGCCGTGAAGAAAAAAGATAGAAATTTTTAATGATTTGGAGTCTCTACAAAAACAAAAACAAAAAAAAACAAAACTAATGACTATATTTACAAAATTGATGTTCTACTATGTACTTGAAACATCTTGAAACACTTCATCTTCCACAGTCTTAAATTTGAAAAATACATTTGTTGTATGTCCAAATACATATTAACCTTCATGTTAATGTAGGTACATATAAATCAATTTTGAGCTTCTATGCATGTACATAATATATATATATATATATATATATATATATTTTTTTTGAATCATGTACTTGATTACTTTTGCAGTTTTCTATGTACACATATTAATTTTTGACCACATACTATTATTTTTCTTATTTATAAGTATGAATCTTGGTAAATGAAAATGTACATGTACAAAAGGTACTAAAACATAAAACTTTTCATAAATTAATAAATTATTTATTTACCGATAAATTAATAGATTATTCATTTATGGATAAATAAATAACATCTTTAATATAATATATTTTTTAATTTCAATAATATCCAATTATAGAGGTTTTACTGTTGTAGTTTAAAACTTAAAATCAATGAATTCTTTGTACTTTTCTTTCGATTAATTATTTCTCACTTATAGTTCTAGTACAATTTACACGTTTGATAGAAATTATTGATGGTTCCTAGAACTTGGGCAGGACCAGTCATTCCTCGTAGTTGACCAAAAGTCAAAAAAATGAGGTCTACATTTTAATCCTCCTCGTTCTCATAGAATTATAACCTGAAAATAGTTGTGATTAAATATCACTGAAAGCGTAGCTTATAATTGTGATTCAATACCATAGTTTTTTAAAAACTTTTAAAAAGATTTCAGCATAAATAGAGTATCTTTCTGGGGGAAAAAAAAGAAGAAAAATAAGTTTAATGTTCCTTTTTGAACTGTGATGCCAAATAAGAGTTATCTGGCATATAATGCTGTAAATATGGACAGCGTAGCCCGATTCATATGGGCCTGAAAAATGGACCGGGCCAGCCTTAATAAATGAAAGGGTGGCCAAGCTTGGTTACGGGCCGGGCTATTCTGTATATTTATAGAGAAAACTCACTATCTCTAGCCAGGTAAAGTATTTTTCTTTCTTTTTCTTTTTTTCCAAAATAAGTCTTCACAGTTTATTTTGATTCATCACAACTCCTAGCAATGGTTAAAAGGATGTCAACCTTTTAATCTTGCTTTTTTTTTTTTTTTTCTTTCACTTAAGAAACCTTTGATTATATATTTTTAGAATAAGAGATTCGACACAATATAGCTAAACCAATCAAACGATAAAATAGTAATTGAAAATTGTTGGAAGCTTATTTGTATTTTGTTTTTTGGAACTTGGGGGTGGTGGTTGTGGGATTTAATGTACTCAACATTAGGGATGATATTTTTGTCCACAAGTACGGGTAGGCAGGTATGGGGGATAGTATATCGGTGTGGGGTAGGGGTGGGGGAAAATCCCTCATACCCGCACCCACCTTGCATATATCTCTTATAATAGAATAATAATAATAATGTTAGTCTTCTAATGTTTTAGTTTACTTTATAAATTAAGTTTTATGGATATTTGAAGTTTGGATTTGTTTTCAATATTTCAATTTCATTTTCAATTATGATATGTTGTTAAAATTTATGAAAACTTTAATAGACGTTATTTAAAATTTTTTTTAATAATTCTTGATGGGTAAATGGGTAAAGTATGGGTATAACACCCCTAACAGGTATTACCCGCCCCTGCACCCGCATTAAATTAGATCAATATGGGAGCGGGTATAGGAGGTTAAAAGGGAGGCGGGTATAGGGGTGGGAGAGGCATACCCATGCCCGTCCTATTGTCATCCCTACTCTACACCTAATGATAAGTGATTTGTGTAGAATTATTATTAGCTAGTCAGCAGGGAAACCAACTTCTTATTTCAATGAAGGCATATACTAAATGATAACATTTTTAATAAGACTTATGTAGGAATAATCAATTTTTGGTAGAGATAAAATGAGAAAAATTTAATATTTTTAGAGGTAAAGTTTAAAAAAAAAAAAAAAAAAAGTTAATAAAAGTTCACTACTCAGTCTTTGCCCTGGTGTTAGTCTACGCCAAGTAACCACTATTGTTGCAAATTTTTCCTTTATTCTATTTTCTTCTCTCTTTTTTCCTCCTCTTTGCATTTAGGAACTACCTATTTATCTAATTCGTTGTCTCACGGTCATGAATCATAAAACTTAATTATTGTCCATCAAAAGTAATATTTTCTTTTTTTTTTTTTGGTTGAAAAAAGTAATATTTTCTTATAAAGGATATAGTTATACAATTTTGCATTTTGGCTTGCTGAGTTGCTGGAAAAATGAAGTAGACCGAAATCTACCATAATAACTTTTGGTTTATTTAATATTAATTGTTTCTTAATCTGTCTTTCAGTCTATCCTACAAAAGATGACTAATGATTTCAGGATTTTGAGTACTAGTTATATTTCTAGCTTTTTTTTTTTTTTTTGTTTTTGAATTTTATATTTCTCTCAATTTTTTTTAATAGAAAGAGGATCGGCGGTGTCCTCGTATCCCCCCATCTTAATGGTCATTAGGTGAGCCTATTGATCATACTGATGGAATAAAATGAACATAATCATTGGTTTTCACAGCTAGCAGACCCAGACTTCAAGAGCCTACTTACTTGCCAAATACTAGACTTTGCATGTTTCACAACTCGAATCTGAGATCTGATAGAAATGAAGGCATATGCCTTACTTACTATCAATTCGATAATTAGAAAAAGCTGAAATTTTAATAGTAGAATAATCATCCACACAATATCTACCATATATCCAAATTTGATAGCAAACCATTGATGTCATAATCAAACCCAATGATGTCATTCATATCCAAATTTCTTTGAAGAAGCGTGTGTTGAATTTGAAACCCAGCAAGCATATTAACCATAAAAATCGAACCCAATGATGTTATACAAATTGGTTTAATCACTATTCTTGATTGATATTAAAAATTTTTAGTTCCTATATGTTTAATTGAATAAATAAATTCTCTAGCTTATCTTCTTTCCACATAAAGAAGTGTCAAAAGAGCTTTGGGTAAACTTTATTGAAAAAATATATCCTCTGGTTGATCAGGTTCCACCCTAAAGAATATCAAAAATACCCTTTAGCTAGCTAATTAGAGCTCATAATCAAACTCAATAATTTAATGCAAATTGATTTTACCCTGCTGGAGGGTATCTCAATGGATAGGAATAGATTTGTAATCCTTATGCAATGGTAGATTTAATGTCTTATTTTAATGATAGAGTATATTTATGGATACAATTTTAAATATGTTTATATAATAATCATCGATTTTTAACATGGGCAAAATGAGAAAAATGTAAAATTTTTAAAGCTAAAATTAAACGATAAAAATAAAATACACTGAGAGTCACTCGATCATGGATGACTCTGCCCTGTCTATAAATGTTTACGTTTCTATTTAGGATACTAAGAATCACAATAGAGTGCCTTGTTACCCAAGTGTCCGACTCTACCTCCATTTTCTACACTCCAAATGATTCCTTGTTCTTCACTGTACTAAATTCATCCATAAAAAACCGTAGGATTTCTTCTCCGGCGACCACGAAACCATCCATTATTGTCACGCAATTTCTTGTCTCTCATGTCCAAGCCACTGTCCACTGCTCCAAGAAACATGGCGTTCAAATCAGAACCCCAAGTGGCAGTCATGACTCGGAAGACCTTTCTTATGTGTCCTACTATAATGGTCCCCGCGGCTTTGCCCTAATTGACTTGAGAAACCAAAGTTTGGTTAGTGTAGATGTGGAGAGCAAATCGGCATGGGTTCAAGCTGGAGCTACGCTAGGTGAGATTTACTATGCGATCGGGGATAAAAGCAAAAATCTTGGCTTCGCTGCCGGCGATTGCTACACGGCGGGCGTCGGTGGACAGATCGGCGGAGGAGGCTACGGCTATTTGACGCGAAAGTATGGCCTTGCGGCTGATAATATTCTTGATGCGGAATTGGTTGATGCCAAGGGAAGAATTCTTAACAGGAAATCTACGGGGGAAATTTTGTTTTGGGCCATACGAGGTGGCGGACCAGCAAGCTTTGGAATCGTTGTGGCATGGAAAATTCGACTAGTTCCAGTGCCGTCGACGGTGGCTGTGTTCGATGTTTAGAGGAACATGGAACACGAAGTGACAAAGAAGATCGTTCACCGGTGGCAATGCCGTGCTTATAAAGTCGACGAGGATCTAACAATCTACATGACATTCCAAACAATATTTGTGAGTTCAAGTATTGATCATAAAATTGAAGGTAAAAATAGTACTAAAATTGTAGTAAAAGCTAACGTCCGGGGCACGTTCCATGGCGACGCGGATAGCCTACTTGAGTTGATGCAAATGGAGTTTCCTGAGTAGGGTTTGCAAAGACAAGAGTGCTCCGAGATGAGATGGGTGGAATCCTTTCTCTTAAGAAGAAGAAGAAAAGCATGTGAGTTGGGTATGTGTCCAAGAATCCAAGGGCAACATATTTCAATTTTAGAGACCTTGACATTGCCATGAATAACCTCAATGAGGGTGACACAAGCAAGCATTGAAAAGGTGATTAATTATTTGTTGGGGACTCATGAGCTTTCTTCTTTTCTACCTTTTTTTTTATAAATAAAGTTGTTCTAGTGTCCATTTCATATCATAATGTGTATACATATAGAAAAGCTCTCATGTTCGGTAACTGGACATATTCGACAGTATTTGTAATATTATGTTTTATATCTTATAATTACTAATTGATTTATAATAATTTTCTGTTTAGAATATTAGAATATGGACTACTTAAAATTATTAATACAAAAAGATATGTATAATTGAAAAATATCAATCAAATATTAAATATAATTATGTGTAAAAAAGAAATTACAAGTGTTTAAGAGTTTATGACAAGAGAACTCCGCGCGTATGTGTAAATGTATGGGGCTGCACTAAGGTCATTCAAAGTATGAAAACTTCATACACGTGTCATACAGAGGAAAAGCTACGGCTGGGCCGGAGTAGATCTAAACATGTCAGGGGCCTAGATTTTCAACATCTAGGATAGACTCATTTCTTCGAGGGATATATTTTTTTTTCCTTTACATTTTGATCCAAATATGACTTTGGAGAATTCTGTACTAGGATTTGAAATATATATATATATATATATATATATTATACAACATAATTTTTAATGGGTAGATCATATCAAATTAAAAAATATGATTTTTTTTTTATAAAATAAATTGGGCTATAAAGGTAGAGATTAATATGTTTAGCTAATCTCATATAGGTGGATATTCTCCAGCGTGATATATAGATCCTCATAAAATAGATTGTTCATATATCACAACCAACGCGGTGGTAATAATTACTCGAATCCAAACATTCAACGAAAATGACGAGCGTCCTACCAACCCACCTAAAAGACGTTGGTAAAAAATATAAAAAATACGATAGTTTAACTGAACTTGATGAACATCTAAAAATTAAAAGTTGTGTTCTACTAGTAAATTCTCCTAACTTCAGATGATTGCTACTCATGCCTTAGGACCCGTTTGGGGGGACTTTTGTTAACGGAGTTTTACAGGTTGGATTATAAATGTTTGTTTGGAGAGGTAACTTTTGAAAATGAACTGTTATATAAAAAATAATGCAAGATTTTAAAATATGCTTGCAAAAAAAAATGCAAAATAGATTTTGTTTTGTTCATCTCGTCATTGTGAGCATTTTGACACAAGAATCATCTCGTTTCGATTTGAAACGAGAAAGTTATGGACAGTTCGATTTTTTTGAAAATGAAAGAGAGAGAAAGTGATATGTAAAATTGAGAATTTTAGATCAGATGGTAAAACACCATCTAAAAAAGTTCCCCCAAACGGGGCCTTAAAAACTTTGCATCTACAAAAAGTTAAATCCAGAACTTTAACAAGATCCAAATTCATCAATTATTAGGGGTCCTTTTAAGGGTAGGCCTTCCTACCGTTTTGCATGTTTCTGAACATTAAACCATATCGAAATTACAAGAAAATGAAAAAGTACACAAAACTGACTAAACTTGACGAAGATCTGATGGTCTAAAGTAGTGCATTATCAGTAAGGAAATTCTCCCAATACAAGACCTACCAAAACCTTAATTTCCCATAAAAACGAGAGAATGGCCAGCATTTCATGCTAGAACATTGTAGCAAATCCAAGAAACCTGGATAGACGAATATAGCAAAATTATGCTGATTTATATAGCTGTAAACCTCTCCCATTTGAAGTTCTACTTCTAATTGCTCCTTTTGAACAGAAGAGATGCCAAGCCCATTCTCCATCCAAGGGTCATCGAGGGCTCGGGTCTTTTGGGTATAAGAGATGCCAGACCTACCGGCAATCCCTGATTGAAGTTCACCTCCTGCTTGGAACTTGTCCCTATGGATCTGAAACAAAAACAACCATTCTTCATAAGTCTGCAAGGATTTTCTAATGTGTTTAGAAATGAGACAAACTACTAATAGATGGATTTAAGTCACCAACAATATAAAATAATGTCATCACGAATGCATAGGCGTCATAATTCTGTGAGTTTGAGCAAAATAGAATTATTTTTGTCCCAGATTATTTAACCCTGACAAGTCAAGTTTAGTCTCGTGATAGGCCATAAAACTTTTTTTTATTTTTCTCTTTATGATAGTATCATTTTTTCAGATTCTATAATTGTATTACTACACGGTAGACGGTTTAGACAACTCATGCTATTCCAACTATTTGTTACAATCTAATTTACATTTCTCTTCCAGATCTCACAAAAACCATCTATAGCATTCAAGGATTACACGTATGAGAAGCTTAGACTGTTAGACTTAAGAACATTAGCTGTTCAGACTGGATCAGAAAAAGAAAATCAAAATCGTAAAAATTTACACCAACTTGATGGAATGCACATACGAGTAACCATGACATTTCAAGGTTTTCATGAGTTGTTCAGCTAACAGAACGGACTGGATCAGACAAAGAAAATCAAAATCGTAAAATTTTGCACTAACTTGATGGAATGCATATACGAGTAACCATGACGTTACTAGGTTTTCATGGAAGAAGTTGGAATCTAGAATTCGCTACAAAGATAATTTTTCATGTCTATTGTTGTAATTAAAAATGATTCATTAGTTAAATACCCAAAATGTACTAACAATAAAGATATGATGTAAAGAGGTTCTACCCAAATATACACTAGCTTTTGCAGGCTTATCTAAGCAAACAATAAAAACACTCGCTTTGCCTCTTATATTTTTTAAGGGCCTCCGTTAAAAGTAGATGAGAAAAAGAGGGGAATTAGTCTCACTTCAGCATTTCGGTTAGAATTTAAGCTAAAAATCAACGTAAAAGGACCACGTATCTGCACTTAACCACCTATTTTCTGTCTGTTTTTAATGGAAATTCTATTCGAGAGTCAAATAGGATGAAATCTAAATCAAGGGTAAACTGAGAGTTTCTAAAGTTTAGGGGGCAAAGGAGAGTGACCTTATAAGAATAATTGAACTTAAGTACAAAAAAATAAAAATAAAAAAATTTCATACAATGAGATTGACAATGATCATCATAGAACCAATTTGCATCCATCTTATAATCTTTGCAATAAAGTTTCCCTTCACTTGAGAAACAGAGGCTTACAAGTACAGCAATACCATAAACTTCCTAAAACAACAACACCACCAAGATTGAATTTGAAACAAGTGAGGCCTCAAAACTAACAATGAAAAATCCAAAGTTCAGGTAAAAAGTTCTAAAATTTCCAAATTGGTTCAAAACCCATTAAAGAGTCAAATCATGAGATCAAGAATAATGAATGAAAAAAAAAAAAAAAAAAGACATACTGCGGAGGCAGAGGAGCTTCATGGGCAAACGTCGAAACGCCTTGTCGTTGCTTGTGCTTGGGATTGGCGGTGCAAAGCACGTAAACACGCCCACGACGTTTCACCGTACGACAAAACTCGCACATCTTCTTCACCGACGACCGGACTTTCATGGCTGATAATGTAAACAAATATATTTATATATATGGGTATCTCAGGGATTAAAAAGTACCCAGAAAAAAAAAAAAGAAAAGAATTTGGAAAAGAAAAAAAAAATCTTACCTATGAAATTAAACGATAATTTTTCTGGGTTTGATGGGGATTTACACTACGAGGAGTCTACTTGGGAACATTTCTAGGGCATTTTGTTGGGAAGAGGAAGATGGTGAGATCTCAAATGACGTCGTTTTGTGGACTTCTGTAACATGTAGAATCTAGTGGGCCCATGTTGGGAGCCCAATTGCTTGACAAAGCCCATTGAGGCCCAGAAAGTAGTTTATGTAGAAATTGTGGAGGAATGCCTCTCCATAGTTACGTAGGCTCGTTTGGCGTTTGAATTCAAACTGTATTTTTTTATCTTAATTTTATTTTTTTTTTGAAAATTTCTTTTTTTTTTCTGAAAATTTTTTTATTTTTTTTTTGAAAAGTCAATAAAAATTTTCAACTTAAACTCATTCACCAAACGGACCCGTAATTTCTTAAATGCTATAAGATTTATTTCTCAGGCTCTCTTAAAAGAATCATAAAATCTATAGCTTTATGTAGAATTGGTTATGAGAGGTACTTTAAACCTTTGTTGAAAAGTGTAGTTGCCGAAACCCGAATTCATTTTATTGAAAAGTACAACTATTCACCTCGTTCAATCTCAATTTTTATAACTGTACGTTCACTCCCCTTTTTTTTTTTTTTTTTTTTTTTTTTTTTCTTGTAATAATTTCATGTTTGTGGAGTGATGAAGAGCTTCAAGAAATTATCAAACTCAACAAGTTTTTTCGAGCTTGGAAACTGTCAAAGTTCTTTCTCTTTTTTTTTTTCCCCCTTCTTTGAACCAGGTTGAACTTTGAGACCAGAAATAATCATACCCAATTGCAAGTTTCTCCATGAACTTGGGAGTCCTGATTTGTTTTTGTTTTTGTTTTTGTTTTTTTCCCTTTGTTTTTGGGCAATTTGCAAAAGGTTCATTCATGCATAAAAACCGCAAGGAGATTCGTCTTTTTCTTTCGGCTTATTTTTTTCCCCCTTGTTGCTAAAGAGTTCTTTGTATGCATGTTTAAGTTTCTAAGTAACCAAATACGCCACCGAGTTCTTTGATGTTTTCTTTTTTTTTTTTTTTTTTCTTCTTTTATGTTTTTCTTAATATGTTCTCCACTTTTGTGACATTAGCATTTTAGATTTTTTTAAAAAATAATTTTGATCTATTTATTTCACATATTGTTGAACAATTTTGTTCATAACTAAAATTTCTGCTCTTTTTTTTTTTTTTTATTTTTTATTTTTTCATTTCACCTGGAGAAGCGAGTCCAAAAATATCATACTTTTTCAGTGATATACAGCGCGGAAGGATGAAAAATGAATAAAAGAATGAAGGGATAAATCTTTTTAAAGTTTGTTAATTACTCAGACTACTTGAAAATATGATGTTTAAAACCTGTTGATTTGCTCATAAATACCAGCAGAATAAACATCAAAGTCTTGTTGACTCTCTCAATTTTTAGTTTTATACATCCCACTAACTCGAGATAGTGTGATGTGTAAAACTAAAAATCATGGACCAACTTGACTCTCTCAATTCATAGGTCATTTATAAAAATAACTCTTGCATTTATTTTGCTTTATTTATTGATTTAACTCAAGGGTGGGGGATTTGAACTCTGAAGGTAATGGGGCAGGACGGGGGTGAGTATGCTTCACCCACCCCATACTCACCATCTTTTTTACCCTCATACCTGCCTAATTTAATGCGGGGACCGGGCGGGTAATCTCCAATGGGGGTGCTACCATTTACCATTAAGAACTTAAGGGTCCGTTTGGTGAAACGGTTTGAGTTGAAATTTTTAAGTTTGAGTTGGTTAACTTTTTAAAAACTAGTTATAATTTTTGTTGACTTTTCAAAAAAAGACAAAAACTGAGATGAAAATATGAGTTTAAGATATAATACCAAACGGGCCATAAAAAAAATCAAAACAAATTTCATTAAAGTTTTTATAAAATTTAATAACATAATCACAAATGCAATTGAAAATAAAACTAAAATGTTAAAAATAAATCTAAACTTCAGGAATCTGTAAGGTAAATTTATAGAGAAAACTAAAACATTAAAATACTAGAAATTCAAATTTATACATAGAAATATATAAAATAGATAAATATATATATTTTTTATAAGGGTGAATAGAAGTGGAGCGGGTGCGGATATGAGGGAGCTACCCCACGTGCCCCGCACCCACGTAGAGGGCTTAATCTTAACTATCATACCCATGTACGATCCCACATAACTACTCCTGATGAGGTGGGTAATACCCACACTCATGGGTAAAGATGTCAACTCTTTATAGTGACGTTAGGTGTAAAATTATTATTAGGATATGCCTTCTTGAAATTTTGGATTCATTTACTTAGAAATAGTATAATACTAGATTGATAAATACACCTAGAGAAGAGCAATAAAAAGAAATAATCACATAATTATTTAACACATAATTGATACCAAATTGATAACCCTACAATAAATCTAATCATTTTGTTAACATCAAAATTAGGAAATAATCACAAAATATTTGGCATTTAAACACTCCCCCCTTAAGTTGATACATATCAACTTGCCTAAAAGTTAAAACTTTGATTTTTTTGATTTAACAGGAAGAATATCGACTAACTTTAGATTGAACAATAACAAGAAAAGATTTTCTCTAGGATAATTTAATATTTTTTTACTCGTTTTTTCTTTCAAACAATCAACCTTTTTTTTCCTTTTCTTTTTTTGCCTTTTTTGTTTTTGTTTTTTTATTACGCTTCAATGAATAGGAAAACTAACCAAAAAAACTTTTATTTTAAATGAAACAAATAACACACTAGAGCTTCATCTTGACTTTTCAGAGGTGGTATCCTTCGTTTAAACACAACAACAACAATGACGACAAATGGAACTAGAATGAGAACGACAAACACAACGACAGAGACGACAGATTGATGATGCTCAGTGGTTCTCCGTGGGTTTATTTTGATTTGGATGTTTTGGGATGGGTTGATGAATTTGTGATTTGCTTGGTGTAGGTTTGCGGATTTACTTGGTGATTTACTGTTTGATATGCCGATATACGATTTTCCATTTGTGTTTGGTGATTTTCTCTTTTGCTATTCTTTTTCTTTGTTTCTGATATTTTGCTATTTGTGATGAATGAAAGGATTTTTTCAGGGTCTCTAATATCAACTTGAAATTTGAGATTCAAATAATTCTCATTCATAAATGAAATGGTACAATACTAGATTGATAAGTACACCTATATAAGAGAAATAAATAAAACCAATCCTACCTAATTAACATCTAATTAATACTTAATTGAAAATTATATATTAAATCTAATTATTCTGCTCACATTTAAATTAAAAAATAATCATAAAAGACATTTGGCATTTCAACACCAACAACCACTTTTTGCTTGAAAAGATATATTTTATATAATTGCTTATATACTATAAATTTATTCCGAACGCTATCTTACTATATATTTTCTTAAGAATAAGAGAATTCTAAAACAAGAGCATAAGATTTGGAAGGAAATTGGTTGTATGGATTATAATGCTTGTCGTGTTTTTGTCATATTCCAATTCGTACTATTATCATTAGAGTATATCTATAATCATTTTTCATCTGAAAAGTTACATTTTTTGTAATTTCTTGATACTCTAAGATTTATTCCTAACGCTACCTTATTATATATTAAATTAAGAATAAGAGAAATCTAAAAGGACATAAGACATGGAAGGGAATCGGTTGTATGAATAACAATATTTGTCGTGCTCTTGTCGTACTCTTACAGTACTATTAATCAACAAGTCCTCTTTTATTTTTTAATTAATTTTATTTGTAGTTGTGGATCACTGCTATTCGACAGTGTATAAAATTATTATCATGTTTTGTAAAATTCTATTTCTTTATATCATTTTTGTTCCACATTTTTAATTCCCAACTTTTGTAACAAGCTTCAGCATGATGAGCAAGGCCGATCATGGATTCCCGTGCACCGCACAAGGCCGGGCTTTTGTTTTGCGAGCCTGTGTTGGGTGGGGCAGTCGAGAAAAATAAACCATCAGTTTACCAAAAATAACCTATGAGTATACTAGAAAGTTAATCAGCATACTAAAAATATATCATCAGTATATCAAAAAAACATATAGTATTAGTGGTTAAAATATAGTCTAACAGTAGTTTCATATCTAACTCCATCATAAATTTTAAAATTTGAATTTTCCCATACATATGAAAATTTTACTATACGATACAAAAAAGTTATTCTTCTGCTTTCTTTTTTCTTTTTTTTTTTTTTTTTTAATTTTAAAGTAAACGTTTCTAAACTTATGATTTGATAGTTTTATGAAATCTTAAAAAGATTTTGCTTACAACACGACATTAAGAAGGATTATGTTGTAAAGTAAGATTTTCCAATAAACACTTCTTTTTTGTCTACATAGGATTCTAATTCCATCTTGTTGTGTCAAAGTTCTAATACGCTAAAACACTACATTTTCAACTCTTTTTATTTTTAATTTTTGTCGAAGGGATCTACATATAACGAACACATATCAATTTGAGGAGGTTTTGAATAAGAACGGAGATATATATCGATTTTATAACGGGGAAAAAAGTTACCAGTATCCCTTTTACTTATCATTAACCTTATCTCACCACCTAAAAATTGACAAGAAGGATTAGAGTTAATGTTAAACTTAATGTTAAGTACATTGTCCAGGCAGATGGAGAATTATAAATAAATGCACATCATTTTCAAGATCTTAGTAAATATATTATTGCTCTCTAAACAATTTCCATTGGATCCTTTAACCGCATATGACAAACTATACAATCATAATTATGACTAATTAGCTTCAAGTACAATGTTTCCATTCATCAAAAGAAATGCTTATCATTTTCACAATCTAAGGAAACTTATAATTAATGTTGTAGATGGTTGTATTACGTAATTTCCAACATGCATAGAAAATAAAAAAATCATATTAGCTACGTCATTGCCACTAAAGAAGTACTAGCTAATAGTAATCAAATGCTCTAGTTAGTTACTATTAGGACTAGTACTAATCCTTATCATTCGACGTAACCCTATATGTTATTACTTTTTGGGTAAATATAATTCAACATGAATGACACAAGTGATTTCAACTATATATCTTTAATGTTATTTGAAGTGATATGTAAGATGTTGTTTTTTTTAATTGAAAAATTACATATACACATATAAGATCATTACGCACGTATCATGTGAGTTGATATCGGAAAAATTGAAATACAAATTGGGACGTCTAAGCTACTCTTTCAACGTTTGTAGATTCAACGTTAATTTCGAACTTGATTATCAAAAAATAAGTGTTGTCTCACTTTGTATCTTACGTACAAATCAAACTGGAGTAAAATTTCCCCTTGAACTTGTTAGTAGTTGCGCCTATGTCCTATTAGAAATGCAAATTGGGACGTTTATTGCTACTCTTCGAACATTTATTGGTTTAGAGCTAATTTCAAATTTTACCCTAATAAAATAGGTGTTGTTTAATTTTGTTTTTTACACCTCGATTTAAAAAAATAAAATTAAAAATAATTTCCCCTTGAACTTATCATTAGTTGCAATATATCTATCATTGAAACGCGATTTAAATCATTAAGATATTGTTCTTTACAAACCTATCTCATAAGCTACGTACATGTGACTAAAACCGTTGAAAATAACTAATGATAAACGAGGAGGAGAGTTTTGTTGCATTTAAATTTCGGGCATTAAATTTAGACTAGACCCGAGATTTATTAAATCTTTTTGAATTGTATTCCATTGCACCTCTCCCACCTAAATTGCCAAATGAAGTCACTCTTTTTATTATATTTTAAAGATTTGACCATATCTTTAATGACCTCTAAATTTGCAATTTGCTTGCTGCTAATTGGTTTTGAATGGGAATTAATTAAATTAATAACAATATTATTCTCATTAAACAAACACAAATGCCAGACAAGAATGAGGTAAGAAGAGGAGACATTATTGGGTTAGTCTTCCCATTATAAAAATGTTGTTTTGAGTATGCCAAACTTCAAAGCAAACGATTTGCTTCACTTATTTTATTGACTAAATTGGTGATCATGAGGGTCATCATGGACCACTAAGGAAACAAAGTTAGCCTTATTTTTTCTGAGAAAAGGACACTCTTATTATTTTATTTTATTTTATGTTATTTTTTATTTTTTATTTTTCAGTGAAAGATGTCATAAAGTTGATGAGGTTGAGAGAGGAAAGCATAAGAGATATTTTTTGAAGATGTCATGGAAGACTTTAATTTGATGGGCAATGGTGTCATGTTCCACTTCAATTATATGGCACTTCACAATTGGAGCTTTTTGGGTGAAATAATATTACAAAAGTTTTTCATAATTAACCCCAGCTAAGCTTCCTTTTTCACATGGGGGGTCTTGTTTATTTTATGAGACCTACCATGCAATTTTGAGGGCCAATTTTGCAAGTACATGAAAAAGGTGGTCGTCCAATAAAGACATTCTTTTATTAGTTATTGAAAAAAATAATAATAAAAGAAAATTATTGGCATTTCCTGGTTCTCAAATCTTATCATTGAAAATGCCAAGATTTTTATTTTTTATTTTTTCCAATTTTAGACAGATAATTTATAACTAAAGTAAAATAATATTACGTATCTCGACTTGAATTAAGTTGGGATTAAAGGAAAATAGAGACCACCTCCCAATTTCACATTTTGACTCAAGTCGGGATGTTTAATGTTTTCTACTTGAATAGGATAATTGTGACATTTGTTTCTTATTTTCCTAGGCTTCAATTTATGTTTTTAATATTGTTCATTATGTTTTAATTCTTCTGTGGACAACTATAAGCAAAGCTATATCATTTTCAACATCAACGTGGAAATTTAAGCACACTATATATAAAGGGAGAGGTTGTTTCCGACACCCTCCTTATATGGTACTTGTAATTTTTTCTGTGTTCAATTAAACACACTTATATGCCTAATCCATTAATTGGTTCCTCCGGCCCTACCAAATTCAAGAAATTCACCAACTTCAAGTTAAAAAAGACTTTTTAATTCTCAAAAAAACATAATAGAACTGAATAAATATCAATGTAATAATTAAACAAATAACTATTACAGTTAAACCTCTATAAATTAATATCTTGATATTATGAAAATTTGTTAATTAATCAAGATATTATTTAATCGGTAAATTAATAATTTTTAATTCATGCATTAATTAATAAAAAATTAATTTATCAAGGTATTATTTAATTTTTTTTCCCAAAATATTGAATTTGATATTGTGTATTGTGATTATACGAATATTACCTAATTACCAAATTACAAGTCCATAAATGTAATTAGTCTTAATTTTCTCTTGCACTCAAAGAACAATCACGTTGCATAATTTTCTCTTGCAATACGAGAACACTACACCAGAGCTTCTTAATGCACTAAGAAAAATTAGAGATGAGATCCAATGAGACATCAGTTTCAAGAGGAAATAAGGAACGTTGAAGTCATATTAATCCTAATTGAGTCATGTATATATATAATTTTGATGTATAAGGAAATTATTAATTTATATATCAAGTGGGACTTATGTGTTCTTTTTACTTGTATTATTTTACAAATTTAATGAATTATTAATTTACCACATTGGCCCCAAGTCGGGACAAGTATTATTTAATTGAGATTATTAATTTATCGAAGTTATATTGCATGTTCATTTTTTTTCACTTTTCAACCTGCCCTTATTTCTACTAAAATAACACGAAAAATTACTATAATCCTTTCTGTTCATCGTATCTTTCACGCGTCTCAATCCATCCATCCATACCAATCCCCTTCTTTATTACCAAACACGCCCTAAGAGCCGCGATTGAGAAGCTATCTTGCATACAAGAATCCCTTTTTCTTTTCACTCCTTGCCTCATGTTATTTTCTCCAAACTAAAATAATTATTTAAATGTCTCTTTCTTGTTCAACTTGGTCCTTTACCTACAAATTGCTAATAATATTAATGTTTAGCTCATTTTGCACGAAAAATAGCATGTAAAGTCACCATCTTCCGTATGAATGATATTTTTGGTCCCTAGTTTGGCTTTCTTTGAATGTAGACATTTAATTATAAAAACTTCTTAAAATTCAAACTCCAAATTAAGTTAAATTTACCCTCACTTTGTGAGTAAAATATGAATTGTGAATATGGATTTCCAAGCATTTTGTTTTAATAACCGACAATATGTCTATTAATTGACTTTAGCTCTTTTTTACTTGGTCAATTTGTATACGCAACAGCATTAGCCTCATGTATGGCTAGAGGAATTTAACTTAACACAAGAGGCAAGAATGTTTCCCAAACATGTCTTAGCATGCGTTTGGTTTTTAGGTGTAAACCTAAGTTTTGCATTTCATTTTTTGTCTTTTTCTGTAAAATCAACAAAAATTATAACTAGTTATTGAAAAGTCAATCAATTTCAACCTAAAAACTTCTTCTCAAAACTTTGTTCCAAGCGTACCATTAATAAGTATATTGAGGGGAAACAAATGTTTATTTATTCAGAACATGTTCTTACTGAAAATTTGCGGCTTCGTTTGTCAACTTTTTAAAATAATTTTCTTAGGTCTCTAATTATAAAAATGAGTTATAAAGACCTCCAAAGTAACAAAATAGTAAATATCGGGGTAAAGTTTGATCATGAAAGGCCATTACTTTTATGAGAAAATTGTGATTATGGCCCTCAATTAGTAGTGTTGCACTTGCGTCTTTAATTATTAAGTTGAACATGTGCTATTCATGTAATCATTTTATTGTCAAATTTCATTAACACGAGTGAAAGGACTTCACTGTATTGTTTTCATTACTTTTTAAGACCCACTTAACACGTTTTACACAATCGGAAACTTGAATACAAAACCGTTAAAAGGTTGAAAATCGGAGCCAAAATTTAACCTTCGCTTATTAGCATGCAAACTCGTTCTACCATTGAATCAAAGTGAGTTGCACATGGACGTCACAATCTAAAAGTATATGGGGTAAGAAATTTGTTTTAGATCACAAATGTTTTTCTCGAGGATGAAAGTATTCTTTTTATTTTTCAATATTTCCGTCCATATTTCTATAAAATGACCACGTTAATAAAGGTCGCAACTCGACAAGTTGAACTTGGGTACACGAAGTGTACATATGTGGGTAGTTACAGAAGAACCCAATATTTTAGAAAAAAAAAAGAATGATTCAAATGTGAGGGTACATGGTGACACTAAAATGCATTAAAAAAAACAAACAATTGTTTTTTTGTAAGAAATAAACAAACAATTGTTATTAATTCATATACATATATATTATATGATTTTTTTAAATAAATATGTTATATGATTTCATTATATTATATTTATGTCACTATAATAAAGAAATTTATGTTTGGTCCATGCAATACCCTGTATTCTGAGGATTTCACATGGGTTCTCCAATCATAGTGCAAAATTGAGGCCAAGAAATAAAATAAATATTTAAATTTCTCTTTTCATTCTCTTGTCCATTCTTTCATTTGGTGGAGATGATTGGTCAAACACTGAAATAGGTAGGTTGGGGTTGGGCAACTAACCTTCCGGAATTCAGAACATATTGGAGCTGTTTGTGCTCACAATTAATAATAAAGAAATGATACCAAAGTATATTTAGTTATTAAAACTCTAAGAAAAGGTTATATTAGTATCTTTTAAATCCTCATATCTATATCATATTTTATTTATATTAGTTTTACAAATTTTTTTTTTAATGAGGGAAAGAAGTAAATTCGTCTTAAAAAAAGAAGAAGAAGAAGTGAATAGCGTTTTTACAATAAATAATTGAAGTAAATAGCATGTTTTCAAAAACATTTGGAATAACTAGCTGAAAATAGAAATTTTACTTCGTTTAATTTTATAAAAAAAGTGTTGTTTTCTAGGCATAACGTAACGGTAATTTCTTATCTGACTCCACCTAAAGGTGAAGAGTTCAAAATTTTTATCCCTAACTTCAAAACAAAAAATAAAAATAAAAATAAATAAGATATTGACCATGATTTTATTTTTATTTTATTTTTATTTTGATGTGATTTCAAAATCCAAACTAATATTTAAAAATACCCATTATTGATAGGAATGTCGTACCACAAGCATAAAGCTACTCGATCTATTGTCATGTTATATAAGTAGAATTAAATAACTCAAAATCAATAAATAAAAATAAATAAATAAATAAATGAACACATGTGGGACTCATGAGACCACAACAACGTAGTGATACCCATATTGAAAAAATAATTTAAAAAAATAAAAAAAAAAAATCATCGCAAATAAAGTAAGACAGAGAAAATTGAAGCAAATGATTTTGTTCCAAGGCCAATGCAACCCAACAAAAATTTGAGTTGCCCATGCTGCTTTCTAGAGGATTTGCTTAGTTCACTTGTCTCCAATCACTTGCTTCTTATTTGTCTTTCACAAAAGTTTTTGATTCCGAATCCAGTAGTTGGTGGAACATTGATGATGAAAAAAAAAAAAAAAAACAGATTGAAAGAAATTTTGGTCTTTGTTTTGTCCTTGTTCCCTATTTTTATTTCGAAAAAAAATAAATAAATGTAACCACCATGTGTTAATAATTAAAGGTTTTGGGTGTGCTTTTCAATTAAATTTAATTTGTAATGTATCTATCTGGTTTCTAGGATTGGGTTTGCTTTTCTAGCACGGGAGGAGAAGAGACGATAAATGTAGAATTTGATCAGAAATTAAATTTATCATTCTTGTCTTTCAGATTGAGTTTAGCTTGATCCATTTATTTCCGTACTTGGTTGAGCCAATATTTTCGATTTTCAATATATTTTCATCGTCGCATGTCTGCTTTAACTTGGGTGTATAAGAGGAAACCAAACATCACAACCAACCTGAACCGCTGAAAACCGAACAATCAGGTCGGTTCCACATCAATGTGCAAAATTTTTAGTTTTCATTTTTTATTTTTTATTTTTCATAATTGCGTGGCTGAAAGTTGAGGCCATGTTTGAGAGAGGAAGCATCCAGGAACATGCCTGTGTTCACACTTTGTATCAAATTTAGGATACATGTACATGTGACAAGCTTTAATTGGTAAAAAAAGCACACTAAAGTACCCACATCAAAACCATTTAAAAAAAAAAAGTGTGAGTACCCACATCAAAAGGTTCTTTCAAATGCTAGCCATTTGCACATTCTATTACATGTTGGAAAGACTAAGCGGCTGTTTGGGGGTAATTAGAGACGAAGTTTTAGAAATATTTTAGAGTGAAAAAAAGTATATACTTAAAATATATTCGGAAATGATATATATCAGTACAAATCTTGTTTTATTACTATCGAAATTTAATATAATTTTAAAAAAATTTCATTTTGACTTAAAATAATAAAGTTATAGACTCCTGAAGTTTAAGTTTACTGTAAAAACCTGGAAAAGTTTTATCAAAAACAAAAATCTCCCCGAAACGTATGCCTGAAAACCAGACGGCATAACATGTCCAAAGACATCCACAAACACCCACACAACAACCCCCCCCCCCCCCCCAAAAAAAAACAAATATCAATGTGCTGCATTGCAAGTGCCTAACTAAAGTAAATTTCTTTCATTGTCTTCCTCTTGAAGATATCCACTAAGATGTACATTAATTGTATTTTCAATTAAAACTAATGGTTTGTTTGGAATTTAGGTTTTAACTCAAAATTTTCGTCTCAGTTTTATTTTTTTCTGAAAAGTCAAAAAAATTATAACTAATTTTTGAAAAGTCAATCAACTCTAACTTAAAATTTTTATCTCCAACTAACTTACCAAACGGAGGCTAAGATATATGATATACCTTAATTATCGTTTAAGAGATCTTTTCATTGACCCAATAATGCAGTGAAAAACTAGGTCGTCATGTATGGAGATCCATTATTTAGTCACGCGAGATACAGATAAACAAAGTGGTTCCTGATTAAATTGTCAAAAACAGATTAATTATGATAAGACATGAAAGAGACTTTAGAGGATCATGTCCTTCCATACTTTCCAACTTCCCAATATATAGTTTCTGTATATACACACACATATATAGGGAGAATAAACTATTTTCGGTAGGATATCCCTATCACTAATATATATTTTTAAATATTAAATATGATTAAAATCATATTAAACTTAAAAAATCATGTCGGTAATATTTTTTTTTTTCATACCACATCTTATAATTCTATGGAAAGAAATAGTGCAAAATGCAAAAAGATTCCTACAAAAATACTGTGGTGAAACCGATGACCTGGGGCAATTTGAAAAGACACCAAAGAAATTATTTGACGTAACTTTGTTTGGCTGGAATTGGCTAATATGATTGTTACACTTGTACTAATTCAAATCCTATAATTTTTTTTTAATAGCAAATCAAATCCCATCATTGTAAGTGCAGAAATGAAGCATTTTCATCATCAAATCAAAAGGAAAACAAAGGCAACAAACAAACAAAACCCGTCTTATATACATCAATGTTGTCTTCTGTAGAGTTGTTCACATGATTACAAGGAAAACAAATAAATTTTGAGCATTCAGGAATAGGGGAAAAAAAACCCCCTTATCAACTAAGGCACAAATCTTAAACGTGATCAACTGTTCAATCTAGCAGTTTAGGGGCGGTCTGGAACAATTATTAGGGACGAAATTTTACCTATGTAATCTAAAACTTTTAAATCTACATCTCACTTATTTCAAGTTGAAATGAGATGATTCTCATACCTAAATGCTTACAATGACAAAAGAAACGAAATAAGATACATATTACATATTTTCTTCCAATGTATTTCAAATTTTTACACTATTTCTTACGTCACAACTCATTTTTAATTCACAATTCAACTAAATACAGATTTCAATTCTAATTTATAAAACTCAAACTCCAAGTATTATTCAGACGAGTCCTCAGTATCCTATTATTAACAAATAGGACATTTTTTAAATACACTATGAACAAGAAAGTTATCTCTACAATAACCGCAGGAACTACCAAACCGTGGGGCCCAATCATTCCTTGTGGTTCCGAATATTCCTTCCCTCATTTTTTCTAAAAGGAGTTAAAAAAAAAAACAGAGAGAAAAAGAAAAAGAAAGGGAAAGAAAAAGTTTGCACAAGAAGGAAGATTTATAATAGAGAGAGAAAGTTTTAGAGAGAGAAAATCAGCAAGAGTAGGCTAAACGATGAACCACACGATCTCTTAGAATTCCGTTGTAAAGAGCCACCCTGTTTGCAGGCATTTCTCTGTACTTATCTTTATCACTAATCTTCTTCTTCTTCATCAACTTCTGTGATGATTCGGATAAAGAAGAAGAAGAAGAAGAAGAAGAAGATTTTGAGTTTGGAGAATTGCTAATCACACTGTGCTGTCTTCTAAACTCCTCACCATCCCCACTTGGATCCACCACGTCCTCCGCAAAGTGGACCCTTTTCTGCTTGTTCTTCTTCTTGTCTTTCTTGGTCCCTTCTGATTAAAAGGGAAAAAAAAAAAAAAAACAAATAAAAAAGAAAAATTAACAAAAAATTAAAAATAACCCATTTCAAAATTAGCTCAAAAGACCAAGATTTCGATGTCAAGATGACTATAAACGACAAGAAGCATTTTGATGTTAGGATTTTGGCTTAATAGAAAGGGGAGTTTAGTCCTACGTCAAGAAGGAAGCAAGAGTGACTCTGATTTTTGTGAAAATTATCACAAAATACCATGAATTTTGGTTAAGGGGAAAAGAAACGTACCGGAAGAAATACAGGATCGGAGAATTCGGGCCCGGGAGATTCGGCTAACGGGGAATTGGGTGTTTGGTAAGGACTTTTGGAGGCGGAAAGCGAGGAGAATCACGGTGCCAGAGACCGCCATGGCCGTGGCCAAGACCACTCCTTGTGAGCTCAGTATTGGAGACATGGTTATTAAGAAGAGAAAAGAAGAAAGTTGAGAGAAAACGTAAAGAAGAAGAAGAAGAAGAAGACCAAGAGTGTTGTACAAGATGGAAAACAGAGTTTCAAATAGTTTTACATTTTGTAGAGACAGAGGATAAATACTAATGGTGCTTCACAATGGCAATGTCATAACAATAAAAATATATCAGCCAAATGGGATTATTATATATAGTTTTTTTTAAATAATTATTACTGTAAAAATAATTGCCTTTTGGTGGACCTTTCTTTCTTTTTCTTTAATTTTTTTTTTTTGGTTCCCTTTTGGCGGAAGTAAATGTTATTGTATGTCATCATATGTGTAAGCATAAGTGTGTATTTTTTTTAAAAAAAATACTTTAAGATGACGTTAGTTTATTTTTCGGGAATGACTAAAGCAGCGGCCGCGGCCGCGGCGCGTGGTTTCACGCTCTGGTTCGAGCTCATGCCCAAATG
Organism: Ficus erecta; assembly: GCA_008635985.1. Lineage (NCBI taxonomy): Eukaryota > Viridiplantae > Streptophyta > Magnoliopsida > Rosales > Moraceae > Ficus > Ficus erecta. The sequence continues at coordinate 183,541 of BKCH01002150.1, forward strand.
CGTAATCTCTTTAACTCTCCAGTACAAAAAGGACCTCTACTAAAATCTTAAATTGGATGGGAACTTACGTTGCATAAACATTTAAAGACGGTCGAAATTTCAGGGTGGGGTTTTTTTTTTTTTTTTTTTCCTTCCATTAAGTTTGATATGTTTGTTGATGAGGTTTGTAAAAAGGACGTGTCATATCCCTCTCCATGCATAAGTGATAACAACAATTGCTAAAAAACACACTTTCTAATGGCATCATGAGAAAAAGGGATCAGCTCTTTTAAGTCACAAAAAATAAAATAAAAAATAAAAACTAAAATCAAGTGCGCCCGGAAAAGAGTGAATGGAATGTTTGTGAATTCACTTCTTAAACTCTCATCAAATGAATTTCTAAGGTTGGAACCCCTTATTTTATCTTGAGATATATTTAATATGAAAAAAGTGAAGGAATGACACTTCTAGATCCCTTTTATTCGGTGGAAGGAAAAAAAAAAAAAGATTAAAGAGCGTGAGATTAGCTCTCTTGGTTTTTTTTTTTAATAAATAATAATCAAATTTTTAATTTTTTTTAATAAGTGTGCTTTAAATTATATCAATAATGTGTTAATTTTCGTAGAACACAAAGCCTCTGTCCTCTATGACAAGGTCATACCATTCCATGGCAGAAAGATTGGAGTTTGTTCTTGGAAATGGTCAGATTGAAGATAGGAAAATGACTTTTGGCCAATGGGGAAAGGGCCTGGGGACACAAATGAAACGAAATGCAAATAAATAAATAAAAACAAATTTTGGAGCTTTCGTAGGGTGTCCCTCCTATATATATATATATATATATATATATAAATATATACACACACGCACATATATATATATATATATATTGCGTATTTTTTGAATGTTGCATATAAAAGACGTAGCCAGTCTGGGTGATTTAAGACATAGCTAACGATAATATCACATCTGATTTTATCTAGAAGTACAGAGTTCGATTTCTCTTAATCTAAGTTCAAGTTCAAAAATAAAAAATAAAAATAAAATACAGAACCCTAGGGGTTTAAGCCCTCTTAAACTCTAGGACTGTTAACGATATGAGATCTTTTAAGATGAATTCAAAAATAAAACTGTACAGATATAAAACCGAAAACAGATAATATTATAACAAAAAAAGATACAGTAGAATGACCACGCCATTATTATATATTATCAGTCTAGTGTCACTGAAAAAATGCATCATTTGAAGAACGTGACGAAAAATATCGGACACAAATTGATATGCATTAGGGTAATAGTATTTAACCATAATAGTATTCTTTTTTTTTTTTTTTTTTTTTTGCTGGTTCATAATAGTATTCTTTTCTACTTTATTACAGAATTTTAATAAATTAATAAATGAATTTTCACTTTTTACCACATGTAAAGCTGTAAATATTCCTCGGTACCCTACTTCTACACGTGACCTCTTCGGGGCCACCAAGGGCCACTGCACAACACTTGTATTATTGGATGGCGGTTGGATGTTGGTCGGCTAACTACCACTTATGATAATAGAGCTTAAAGAAAGAGGAGGTACAAGTAGGGTGAAATCTGATAAGTGAAAAAGGAAAATCTAGATTTGGTTTTTTTAGAGATCAGGCTCAGAAAGAGAGGTGAAAAAAAGGGTGAAAAAGACATGTAATAAGAACTGAACTCTAGAGGGAAAACTGATTAATTTTTAGTGTGTGTGTCAATTATACAGTGTCTATTTGCAGGATATAGAAAGGATATTCATTTCATCTCAGCATAGTGAAGAATGTAGATAAGATATGATAATATAACTGGTTTCAATTCTGGCCTTAAAAATGTTTGCCAAAAGTATCCAAACACTCCTCTCTCTTCCATTTTTTTTTTAATTTTAATTTTCCTAAAAGATTAATGAAACAATCCATAAGCTTAATTAGTCCAAGTGCCCCAAGTTTTCTTCTAATAGAACTCCAACTCAAATGTTCGCGGTTGTATCTTTTATAATACTTCCCATTTTATTAACTTTACATTAAATTAAATATTTGAATTTTAGAAAAGATTTGTATTAGGCTTTATATGAGATTTAAAAAAAATTTGTTAGAAATGAGCATACTTTCTGTGATCAATTTAATAAGAAGTTAAGTCAAATATGGTAGATTACAATAAGGTCACGAGGTAAATTGTTAAAATTAAAAATTTAGTGGACAAGTTATCAAAAGGTGATAAATTTAGGGGAATAATATTAATATAATGTTTCTCCATTGACTTTACCCAAACTAAGTCTATGTTTGATAAGTTAGTTGGAGATGAAATTTTTAAGTTGAAGTTTGTTGAATTTTTAAAAACTACTTATAAATTTTGTTGACTTTTAAGAAAAAGATAAAAATTAAGATAAAAAAAACATAATTTAGTTGAAGTTCAACTTGAATACCAAACAAAGCATAAATATGTATTTATGAGTAAAAAAATACGCTCAAACTGAAGAAAAATTAAATGAGAGAAAGAAAGAGGAATCTTCTAGGAAAGAGGAAAAACTAAAATTAAAAAGAAAAAGAAAAAGAAAAGAGAAAGAAAGAAAGAAAGAAAACGATATTAAACTCTATGGATAAGGTTGATATAGGAATATTAAACTGAAAATGAAAAAATTAAAAAAAAAAATTAGTTTGGTAAACACGCAATCCTAATGAAACTTAAAGAGTAATTTTCTGACAGCAGTTAGCAATGACAATGATATTTATATATATATAATTAATACAACGTTGCTTCCTCAAGCAATCTGCCTGCAAATTTATTGCAAGAACCATCTAAGTTGACTATAGCTTTGCGCTTTTCCCTCCTTTCCCACTTGCATTGCAAGTACTTTCTTTCAATAAGATTACAAGTCAGTATTTTTGTTTCTCTCAAGTTTGGGACATCAAATAATTTTGGAGAAAAACAGTAAATAACAGTTTTCAGTAAAAAAAAAAAAAAAAAAAAAAACAAGTAATTAATAGTTTTCAATAAATAATAGAAGTAAGTACAGTAAATAATAAAATTAATTAGTAATAATCTATTTACTAGAAGTAAATTTTGTATTTATCAAATAAATTTGTTAATTGTTATTTACTTTATATTTCGAAAAAAAAAAGTTATTTATTATAATTTTGAATAATTTTTGAGGACTTATTTGTTGAACTAGTAACCGTTAACTATTGTCTTTTCTGTTGTTTGGGGGCTACTTATAGCTTGAACAAGATGATTTCTGAGCAAGGAAAATTTTCGTTGCTATAGTCGAGCGAACATCACTGAAAAGTTATAGCGACGAATTATGTGCTTTTTTTTTTTTTTGTTTCATATGTCTATCCCCTCTCATTTTAGAAACAAGATGAAAAGGACAATTGCTTCGTAGACTTGGCTCATCTCATTTTATAAACGAGAAAGAAATTTTTTTCCTTTTTTACAATCATCCCTCCTCTCATTTTAATTTCAAACCTATTTTACATGGTAATATTTTTGAATTTAAAAATTTTTCTCTTATACTTCAAGTTTTAAAATTCCATAACTATTCATTTAATATCTCCAATTAAAATGATTAATTTTTTAATTTGTTCATAATGAAGAGAGGAACAAATTTATATCCATATCATATTAAAATATGATAAGAATTTCAATTTCTGCACTAATTCACCACTATAGATTAGTAGCAACAGCTTGTAGGGACAAAATAATTTATCGCTTAGTCAAAAACTCGTCATTAAATGATGTAAGATTTATTTTATTTTATTTTTTGCTCAGGACGTAAGATTTAATATGGCCGTGTTTAGAGTGTACAAGAACTATAGTGATGAAAATTTTCGCCGCCGTAATTTCAATTATTATTTGAAAAACTTGCAGCGATGATTTTTGTTGCCAAAACTTGCTTTAAAAAAAAAAAAAACTTTCATTTTTTTAAGAAATAAATTAATTTAAATTTCAAATTTATTTATCATATAATTAAAACATATCAATTGTAACTAACTAATAAATATTGGAGTTTAATTAATTAATGTAATATAGTCAACTGTAGTTAAGAATTTATAAGAAGATACTCGAATAAAATTTGAATGCAACTAACTAGCGTATATCAATCTGAAATAAAAATGTAAGTAAAAGCCAAAAGTTCTCAATTTACATGTTACATTAACCTGTAATGTACCACAACATTTCATGAAAACATTTCCTTAAAACTTATCAAAGCAGTTAGCTTGAGTTTAAATCCGCCGGTGTACCGTGTTTTAGGATTAACCGTGAGGTTTTAGAACATTATTCCCCAATGATCATAAACAAGAGAATTCACACAGCCTCGGCTGATAGTGTGGCTTACCCTATTTTGGAAACCTAATGTTTTAAATTTTCACCACCTTTTATGATTGTATACATCGGTTCCGCTAGCATCCCATATCTACCTAGCTCGAAGTTAAAGTTTGCCTCCGTTGGGCTTTCAGGTTTAAGCCTAAGAGTTTTCTTATCAATTTTTATCTTTTCATAAAATGTCAACACAAATTATAACTAATTTTTGAAAAATCATACAACTTCAACCTAAAAATTTCATTACAAACCCGTACATCAAACTCAAGCTTAAAACATTCTTTGAGTGGTACAGAGATCCTTCTTAGAAAGCCTAAATGACTTAAAATTCTCTAGAATTTTTCATGAGTATTGTTGGAGCCCGATAGATCCGATGGTACAACGTGGCTAGGGTAGAAGATGTGGTGTTCTCTTAGTGGTACGCTATTGGACAGAGGGTGACATGGTGCTCTCTGGCAAGGCTTCCAACATGAAGATGGGGCCGGCTAGACGCAAAGAGACCCGAAGGAATGTGATTCCTAGAGACCCCTTGGTTTGTGTAGATCACCAAGGCTCCTCCTCGAATTTGTAAAAATGAAGGAAAATCAAAATAAAAGAAACCACAAGTCGTTGTGAGAAATGTGAGGAGAAGATAAATAGTGGTGGAGAAAGGGAAGATGCTAAGTAGCTATCTCTGGCTGGAGCCCAGAAAGTGCTATGGCTGTAACCCATAATATGCTCTGACCGTAACCCAGAATATGCTCTAGCCGTAACCTAGAATATACTATGGTAGGTTCTAATGAGGGTGTGTGGAATAAGTGTGATGAAAATTATGATTCTAGGATGAATTTCTAGGTTTCTAAAATGATTTTGGTAGAGTTTTTGTAAGGAGGAGGAATGGTTGTTTCTTTGGAGTGGAACTGAGGGGGTATTTATAGATTATGAAAGTGCCTTGTGCTAACTGTGCCGGAGGGAAAAGGCATTGTTGCATGTCTTTTTTTTTTTTTTTTTTTTTTTTTTTTTTTTTTTTCCGTGTGTGCTCGCAAGTGAACGAATCGCCACAAGTAATTAACTGACAAATGTTGAGTATCGTCCCCCAGAGATTGAAATTAAGAAACTAATTAAGTACTGCAATTAAAATGACTCAATTTTATTTAAGCTATCAAAATTAAAAGGAAATGAAATTAAGCAACTAAATTAAGCAATTAAATTAAACTAAGGTTAAGCAAAATAAAAGCAATCAAAGATATGGATTGAAGGGAACTCGATGATATGTAAGGCTAGGGGGTTTTGATTTCACTTGACTAAATTATTCTTATCAAATTCAAGGCTTGTTAATCGAATTTATTCAAATCATTAATCGTAGGCGCCAATTTTAATTTCACTCCCTCTCCCGAGTGCCGAGAAATATAATATGCAAAATTAATCAAATTAATATCCCTATTAACTCAACCAATTAAGTACTCATTATGCAATCCTACTCTAGTGATTACCCCAGTCATATTAGCCTCCCGAACTTAATATTACTATGGGTTGTGTTTCTCAAGTCCCAACTTATGAAATTAACTCTCCCGAGCCCAATTTCACACATCTAATAACTCTAATTTAATGAAAAATCAAATTAGGAAAAAGCATAGAGAAACACAAATGATTCCAAATGGGATTCAATCAACATGCATTAAATTCATCAAAACATAGTCATCATCAAGCTTTATCATATCCCCTAGCTTAGAAAGTTTAGCTAGACATCAAAGTTCTCAAATCTATAACCAAATTTGAAACAAACATCAAACCCATATTCAAGCACCAATTCAAAGAGTAAATACAAGTTCAAGAGCTATAAAGAGAGAGGAAGGTAGAAGGCAGAAGAACTAGTTGAAGAACAAGCTTCCAAATTTTCAATCTCCTTGAATATCCAAGAAAAGCCCTAAAAAGCCTTGAAGTTTTCTTTCTTGTTTGTCTGAAATTTGGGTCTCCCAAAAGCTCCCTCTAATTTTCGCACTATTCCCTTTTATATCCTTCAAAAATCAACTCATTTTCGCCTTAAATTCCATCATCCACGTGTGCGGGGCGCTGCAGCAGATGAAAATGGGGCTATAACGTGCATATGGCAGCTAGGGCTTCTCAGGAGGGGCACTACAATGGATGAAGAGAGGGCTACAGCGCGCCTAAAATAGGGCAGGGGCGGGCTACAGCGGGCTTTTTGTGCACTGTAGCCTGCAGAAACGGACTCTCTAACCTGGGAGTTTAAGCGCATGCTGCAGCAGATGTTTGGTGTGCCGCAGCCCGTTTCGTTCTTCTTTGATTCTTCTTTGTGGTGCCTTTTTACTCTTGCATTTTACCTTCAAAAACAACATGAAAATAATAAAAAAAGACACTAATAAAAATGCTCAAAAACCAACAAATGCCTAAGAATAAAGAGTGATAAAATCACAATATCAAATACCCCCAAACTTAGAATTTGCTAGTCCTTGAGTAAAAACAAAACAAAGAAAAAAAAAACTAAGAGAAAAACAAAAATACAAGAAAGAAAAGCAATTGACAAACAAAAAAACAAACACAGTGTGAGTTTAAGCAACAAAATTGACAACTATGTATTTTACCTCAAAATCTACAAATGTCTCAAGCTCGAAAGGAAAATCAACCATTGTGATTATCTAGAATTTCAACACTTAATACTAGCACAATTCCACTCAAGACTCTCGTGTGTGTGTGTGTGTGAAGATCACAACCACCCAACTAATCAAACACCGGATTGACTTATGCATTAAGGAAGTTCGTGGACTTATCGCTAAATGATGAACTTAAGAACCACCATAGGCCCAATTTAGTGTTGGTCTCCACTAATGTAGGTTAGCATAACACCGGAGATCAATAGGACTTTGTAAGGCTTATAATGTAAGGCTAGGGTAAAGGGTCAGTGAGAAAGGAAATTTTTAAGCTCGAATCACCCTAGGCACTCCTTGCACCTCATGGACTTCATACCCCTAAAATCCCCAATTTTGCATCAATCAATCAACCTTTTCATTCCATAAAAGCGAAATAAAAGCAAACAAAACTCAAAATTTTTTATGTTTTCTTCTCTTCTTTTTTATTTTTTATTTTTTGTTTTTTTATTTTTTTTATTTTAACACCCCAAACTTAATTATTTACATTTATACTTGGTTTTTTTTTTTTTTTTGTAACAACGAAAATAGATAAATACAACTACCAAAGAATGATCCAAAACCAAATCCCAAGCTCATGTTGAACCAAAATATACTCGAATACAATGAGCAATGCATTTCGTGCCTAAAGTGATGGGTTAAGTGTTTGGTGAATTCTTTGATTGGTTAGGTTATACTAGTGTGGGTGAAGAACAAATTGGCTTAAAGGCTAAAAAGGGGACAACAAGGGATGATTTCCAAAGGGTTGGCTAGAACGGTTCAAATGGTCAAAAAAAAAATTTTTTTTTGCCTAAATCATCTCTCCATATTACCTAACCCAGGATTTCGCCTAGAGTTTCACCAAATTAGGGCTAGAGCCCTTGATAAACCATGAACCTAGCTAAATGCATAATTGTTCTCTAGTTATTTAAAAAGAATGAGTGGCTAAGATTTTGCTGCTCAAGTGATTAAGAGTCAAAAGTGTCACTAGCTAGCTTGAGTGTCAAGCACACAGAAATCACAATTGAAAGACATTACAAACGACCTCAAGAGAACAATTTGTAGTTGTCACTAGCATTGATTCATGGTCATCTTTTGCTAACAAAAATTCACGAATATATATATATATATTTTCAAAACGAAAGGACACAAATAACAAAAAAGATAAAACTAAAAACATTAAAAAAAAAAAAAAACAAATAACACACAAAACCACAAAGAGGATTACAAACAAAAACAAAACCATAAAAATCATGGGCAACCAGGTACCAAAACAACAATAAGACCAAACAACAATAAGACCAACTAAGTGTCTCACCCCCAAACTTAAAGCAAAATATTGTCCACAATGTTTAAGGAATGAGATCACTTACCTGGGAAGCAAGACATGATGTCTCGCCTCTTACTCGTCATCTTCTTGAATGTTGGTTTGGTTATCCCCTTGTTGCTGTGAGGCTCATTGATAAGGCTGGCGAAGGCGGTCAGGGAAAGGTGGCATCTGAGGGAATCCAGTCATGTTTCAGTTTGAATTGAAGCCGAAATGTTGGAGCATTTGCCCCATGGTGTTGAAACAGGAGGCTTCATATTCTGCATGCACTAGATGCCATTGACGATCATAAGCAAGTTGAGCTTGAATATCATTGAGTTGCTCGTCATGATGCTGATACATCTCATGAAGGTTAGAGATTGACGCTTTAGATTTTCGCCTAGCTGACGCTCTTGAAGGTCCCATTTTGTCCTCTCCCTCTTCCAGCTAGTTATTCGAAATGCAAACTATGCCTTTGGAATCAAGGGCTCATATGACTTTGCAAACAGAATTGTCCGTAGTGTTGATCCTTGCCTTCTCGAGCAACACAATGAGCAGTGATGGAAATGGCAATGCAACATTGTTGATGTTGGTGGTGTGGAGAATAGCGACGTTGATAATTACCCCGACATTCATTCTCATTCCCTTATCAATGGCATAAAGAGATAGAGTGCTTTCTCTTGAATATTCAGACACATGCGTTGTCGGGTACAATCTTACATTGATGAAGTTGAACCATACATTCATGTTCTTTTCCAAATATTTGGAATCAAAAGATGCCAGAACACCATTTGAAATATTCCATTGAGTTTGTTTGAAACGAATAGTGTCCATGACCTATTGCATGTCGGCTTTTTTTGGTATAATCGGCGAGGTCGTCTTCTGCCGGCGCTACAAGGCCAAGGTGCCATTTGATGGTCTCTTTATCAAACTTTACTACTATTTCACGAACCTTGGTTTTATAGTTTCGATGCTCCTTTGTGTTTGCATAGAATTCCCTCACGAGCGTCATAGATCCATCCTTGGGGGTGGGGGGGGGGGGGGGGGGGGGGAGAGGGGACAATACGTCACCCATCCATGGTTTTGGATGGTTTCTTGAATAAGAGCGAAGGCTGGGTTGTTTGAGAGAGAAAAACCATTTTCTCATATGCAAGCTCTATTTTTATTGTAGTTATCGTATTGCTCCTCTGCAGCCATTGAAACAAAGACATACGAACTAGGCCCGTATCCCTAGTTTTGGAACTCTCACCCTTTTGTCTTTTGGCAATGGATTTCACCGGCATTTTTCTTTAAAACGTCAATTACCAAATAATCTCAACACCAAACAAGAAGCACCAACTATCAAAAGCACAAATCACCTACAGTATAACCAAATCAACCATGCCACTTCCAAACCTCAAACAACCAAACCACCTCTACAAACCAAATCAAACAACTAACCAAACCACAAATGTTAATCACCTCTGCAAAATCAAACCAATAACCCACAATATAATACCCATAACAATCAAAATCTTTCACTTTTCACATCAAACAAACCAACCCATCAAGACCCCAAATAACCAAAATCTTCTACAATACCAATTCTTCCACAAATCGTCAAAGGGAGGTACAAATTGGTTACCTTGATGTTGATGAAGAGTGAGAGACTCCCAGTTTCGTGCTGCTTGAAGATTGAAGTCTCCTTTGTTGTGGAAAATGAAAATGGGTATGGAGGTTGAGTAAGAAAGAGAAAAGGATGAAGAAGATGATAATAAGTGAAGAATGGGGATGAAGATAGTTGGGCAAATAGAGATTAGAGGGTGAGACTGACAGATTTTGGGGGAAATTTTCCAGTTGGGGGAGATTTGGGAGAAAATGAGAGAGAGAGATTAGAGTTGGAGAAGAGAGATAATGGGATTTGGGGCAAAATTTTCAGGTTATAGGGGAGGCCTGCGAACACGCACTGCAACAGATCTTTTTCGCGCAATTGACTAGGTAAGGTCGATTTTTACGGGAAATTCCTTATTATAATTTTGGTTTTAGTTTTTATTATAGGGATAAGTTATTGGAAAATGACATATGAAGGACAAGAAGACATATACAAAAGATACTGGTATTTACAAGGGAAGATGCCATTCATCCAAGTTCATTAATTATTTAACCAATAAGCTAAAAGAAGGGTGGGTAGGATGCTCGTCATTTTCACAGATAATTTGGGTTCGAGTCGCTCCCACTGTGTTGATCGGAGTATATGGAAAGAAACAATGTAGCATATACCACACAAAACTGCCGAGACTCTGAGATTATCTGAGAAGTCCAATCACTCCTCTTATAACCATTTAGTTTCAGCAATTAAAAAAAAACGGTAATTATTCCTCAACTTCTACTTGTAATTGTTTGAAAGCTTGAAATTTGACTAACATATATAATTTGTTTGGTCCATATTCTGTTTTGTTTTGAGTAGAGATGATTTGCTTTCCAAGGAATTTAAGCTGGTTAATTAATGTTGCAAACTACTTTAGTAGATTTTGTTTTCCACTCATTTTCTAAATTGTTCTTAAGAGACCATTTACGTGTCATATTACCGTAAAGAGCGGATTTATTTGCGTCGTTCATTTTTTTTTTTTTTTAAACTTTTAGCACCATCAATTTTTTTTCGCTCATTAGATGTTAAACACTTTTTTTTTACATGATAGTCCAAGAATGATATTACGGGTCGTTTTTACTCACTTTCAGTGCAAACTCATTTTAAAGTTTAGATTCAAGTTGGAATTAAATTTAATTGGATTCAAATTGTTAATTGAATTTGTGCAGAAAAAGCCTATTCGTTATGAACGTATTGCAAATATTTTACCGATAACCTTGAATTTAGACTACTAAATGTTATTAACAAGGAATGATTATTAAAGCAGTTCATGACATGAGCCAAAATGAGTAAGGAAGTGCATTCAAGTAGTAAGAATTGGAGGAAGAATCTCCGATTTTGTGCCAAGAACTCGAGCTTCGGTATCCGGGAAACATTCTGTGTTTGGTAGAGTTGTTACTTCACCATTTTCAGTAACTCTAATGGGGTAGCTGAGCAAGTAGCCCGGCAAGTCATCGTCTAACGTCTCGCAAGAGTAGAGATCCCAATTGTTCTCCGCGATCCGGTTCACCTTTCGAATGCATTCGATGCTCTCCGGTTTGAGGAATGTTTCATCAAGCATTCCCATGTGTTCATACCACAATGCCAATCTATGGCCATGAATGTGTCCCCTGGCTAGCTCCGTCGTCGAAAGGTGATGAGGTTGGTAGGCTCCGATGGCAATCTCGGTGTCTCTTCCACCATCCATTGATCTTTGATTGATGTTGGCCGATCCGATGATTATGTATTCATCATCAACTACATGAAACATAACATTTTCCCCATTTAGTCTTACATAAGTTTTAAATAACTTAGTTCACGTTTGACATCTCGTTTTAAATTTACTTTTTTTTTAATATTTTTTAAAATTTTCTCACTATTTACTATCGAAATTGTGGGTTTGAACCTGTGTTCCAAACACAAACAAAAACGTTAGCGACAAAGAAGTTTGTGATAAAGTAGCATACCTATCATCATCTTGGCATGAACATAAATCATGAACCTTCTGGAATTTTGAGCTCTGCTGTAATCCGAGCCATGTTCTGGTTTCTCGGGAGGTTCGTACTCTCCATGCTTCTTCATCTCCCGATTACCGAGACAAAAGAATGCCAAGTAGTCCTTGGGGTTGACATTGAGCCCTTTAGCTTGGAGAGCTTGGAGAATGTCTTTGTACATCATCTCCATTGTCATCTTTTGCCACTTAAGTATCGCTTGAACAGAACCGCTTTCCGGAATGCCCTCTGGCCACATAGGAATTACAACATAGACGGTGAATCTCTCGCCGGCTTCAATCTTGCTAACAATCTTTAAAGACAGCTCCTTTGGAATAAGATGCAAAGCCCCAACCTCATCCGCTTTAAGTTCATTTGAGCTCCAGCCAAAGGAGCTTCCGAGAAAATATTGATTCTCGATGTAGATGAAATTCTTAGCTCGTCGAATGGCGCTGATGTATGCATTCTGAATGCTTCTGTCGAACACATGATCTTTTCCGCTAACAAGACCAGCTTTAGTAGCATCATGTGGAGATTGAGGGAACCCGAAAGCAGCTCCTCCATCGATGGATCGGAACAATTGCACATTCCAAGTCTCTTTTTCCTCAGAAAATGTAACTGGGGACGGCGGGATAAAAGCGTCGCCTAATTCTCTTAATTCAAGAAGGAAATCCTTATGGCCTTGCTTTCTCCACCTTTGCTCGAAGTTGAACAAAACATCCCAAGCAATCGGCCCTTCTAACATGCTATGAATGTCGTGCCAAGGCTCTCTCGGTCCACCTTTATCAATCGAGGCGCCGTGGAAATTAGGCTGATGGAAATCATGATGGTGGGCGGTTGTCAAGAGTTCGGAAAATGGAGTGAGAAGGAGTGTCGTATCTCCCATCACAAAGATCAATACCGCCAACGAAGCTCACAATTCTCCTTTTGTGTGAAATTCCACCAGCAATTTCGCTGTCCACCACGACGATCTTCTGGTGATGCGTGAACAAGGTAGAAACCTCCAACTCTTCGACAATACTTTGCCCGCTGTCTGGATTTCGGGGACACAACACGCAGTGAACTCCCGTGTTCTTGAAGTAACTCTCGGTATCTTCATCGTGTGTAGCCATTACTCCGTCTCTCTTAAGCAACTTCAAGGAAGTCCTGTCATCCCAAACAAGCATTAGCACTCGGACGCCTTCCTTGGCCTTCTTTATAAGAAGCTCACCGAGGTTTATGTCATCTCCATTCCTTTTCCTCCTAGTACTGTCCCTTAACAAGGGAATTCTAGTACAAACAGACCAGCCAGCGATGTAGATTAAGTGCTTTGCATTACAAATGGCGTCAAAAATATCTTCCCAGCAGCGGTTAGGCTCGTAAAACTTGTCCCCATCAAGAGCGATTTTGGGCGCAAATTTGTCAGGGACATGAGCATCTTGGTAAAGGGTAACTCTGCAGTCATTCCTTTGAGCAAAGAATGTGTAAGGAACCCCCGAAAAGTCGGGACTTCCAATTCCTTTCGACCAGTTACTTTCCCTTGAGACATCGAAAAAACGCAATTTACATGGATTTTGGAATGATCATGTAAAGGCTTGCGCTTGTGATCCAGGAGATGAAGCCATTGGTCGACTTCTTTACCACTGAGAAGTTGACCAGCCGGCAAGTAAGCCCTTCCGATCACTTCTGCGCCGATGTGATTGTCTTGTTTGACGGTGAACACGACGTTGGACACCTTATGAGCGCAGTAAATGTGAAACGACTCGTTCCATTGCGGATTCGGGGTTTTCTTTCCGAGAACTCTAGTGCTGCCAACTCTAGTATTTTCTAGATCTGTTGTGGCATAGAGTTTGGAACTTCCTTTCCCAGACTTTAGTATTTTCTCTTCAAATCTGTCAATCAGCTGAAGAAAAAGTCATCGAGAAAATGTTACGAAATCAGAAGCAAAGATATCAAAGAGAAGTGACATATTAGGAAATGAAAAAACGTAACTATATGCAACTTAATTTGCTTTTCAAACATTCTTCAAAAGCAGAAAAGAAGTTTACAGACAAAAAACCAAAAATAAATAAATTCTTATTTCTTCGGTATAGCTTAGAAAAGGGCAGGACTAAAAGTTGATTTAAACTCGAATAATAGGATAAATTCCAAGGAAAATAAGATAATACCTTGCAGAAGAACGTGAAACAATTTTCACCAGAAAGCTTATCTACCTCGTATATTGTCACGTAAAGAACTCCATGCAACAATACTTGCGCCATAACTCCACCTATCTCTCTTTCTCTCTCTCTCTCTCTTTATATATATATATATATATATATGTATGTATGAGTATATATATGTGTGTATATATGTATGTATGTATAAATTCTCACAACCCCACAAATCTAAATCACTTAAAAGCAATTCAGAAAAGCAGAAAAAGCATAAAACCAGTACTGCAATGAAATGGCCCGAAAAGTCGTTTAGAGATATTCTCAGCCAGCAGAATGAGACGAGAGAGTTGAAGTCGAACAATCAAATTATAAGGATGACCAAGAAATCAAGACATCTACCAAGTTGTTTGAATTTATTTGTTTATTTATTTTTTGATAGTTGTTTCGAGGAAATTAAGGCCTCGTTTTGAGGGCACTTTTCCAAACAATAAAATACCGTTTGGTTCGCAAATGGGCATTTGGAGATTTTTAAATTACCGAAAGTTTTTTTTTTTTTTTTTCAAAATTTTACTGTTTCACAATTTTTTTAATATAAAAATCAACAAAATATGCGTCTTAAAATATCTCTTTTTTCAATTATTTTTCCACTAAACACAAAACTCTAAAACAATTTTTTCTTTTTTTTTCAAAAATTTTTACCCCCAAGCTCACATTTTCAAAACTCATATCAACTATAAAATTCCCAACGACAAAGCTCAATTTCCAAAAGTTCCCCAAACGGGTCAAAGATCTGAAGATCAGGAAAAAATTAAAAAAACAAAAAAAAGAAAAAAAAGAAAGTGATGAATCTAAGTGGTGACGTTGGTAGAGGCAGTTGAAGAGAGAAAAACAAAAGAATAATCAAAATATTTAAAAGATTATTTTTCATTAGTGGTGCAGGTAAACTAGGAGCACAATGCGCTAAACAAGTTGGTTTTGTTTTGTTGTCTTTGCCAGTTCAGTTCTAGTGCAAATACAGGACAGACTATTAGGTATAATCGGCTTTGCTTTCATGGCAAAACTACTACAAGTCATTATTTTTTACGTTTTCCTTCTTTCTTTTGCTACAAAAATTTGGTTAGTTAAAGTAAAAGAAAAAAGAAACCAAGAATTAATGGAAGGAGACAAAGAGGAAGAACCATATTGAAAACACCTCAACAAAAGACAACTTGTGGAGAACCATTTTGCAAAAATAATGTGCAAGAAATGGTTGTTTTGGAAGATGGGATTTAGAGAGTTTGGGATTTACTTGCCTTTCTATGACTAAGAGAAGTGATGGATTTCTCGCGGTAAGTCTAATGTTACTCCAAATATTTGAGACTGGGGTCTATTCGACAGAGCTTGGTAGAAGCTGTTTTTGTCTTTTTTAAGATTCAAATTTTACTTTTTTAAGTGTTTGTATGATTTGTTAGAAGAACTTTAGGTCTTGAGAAGACTTTTGATTTTCAGAAAAATTCTCAGTCAAGTCACAAACCGTGAATTCCGGGACAAAAAAAAAAGAAGCTTTTCTAAATAGATTTTGAAACTTGATTCAAAACTTCAATTAAACATTATAAATTTCATTTTAACATTAACCTTTTTTTAGAAAGTTCTAAAAGTCATTTCGATCAATTAACCTCTTTTAGAAATATGTTTCCAACTATTTACCGAAAAGATAAAGTTTACTTCTTTTTCTTTCGGAAGCTAGTCTTAAATAATATATTTGGCTTAGCTTGGTAGGTAAATTGACACAACTATTTTACTTTCTTATTTAGCCTGCTGGAGTTCATAACAATATTGACTTGGTGGAGGGATTTGTGGTTGTTTAATAATTAATTGGGAAAATTGGACGCGGAAATTAAGACAAAAAAAAAAAAAAAAAAAAAAGCAAACAAGAAAGTTGGAGCGTCCAAAAATAAATAAATAGATTGCTAAGTCCATGCATACCGTGTTGTACGCCAAGTTGTACACCAAGTTGATGTGAAGAAAAATGTTAAAAGTGTAACAAAATAAATAAACTTTTGCAAATCACTTTTATATTACTATGTGATAACGTAAAACCTTATGATTCCTTGTTTTTATATTTTATTGCGTAGCAGCTAGCAAAACTGTTTACATGTTACCAATTTTATTTTACGTGTGTGTGTATATCACTAGTACTCACGTGGATCATTGACAATTATGTTCTCGTATAATTTGTAATTTTACTTGAAAGCACATATGGTTTTATAAGTAGAAAAATTGATTTTTGATGCATGTTAATTTTGGTTCATGCCACATAAATTGATGTTAATTGATATTTCTATTATTATAGTTAACTCGAGAAAAGACATTAATATGCTGACGTAAATGATTATCATAAGAGATTCTTAGCATATTTTGCGATTCTCTTCTTGAAAACCCACACTTTTCCAAATCCAAAAAACATACGGAATTCTAGAATTTTTCAAATCCTCTATTCGTATTTAGTACTCACTGAAAAATCATACCAGGGGCGAATTTCTTCAAGGTCGCTGTAAACAGTTTTTTATTATTAATATTTTTTTTTATAAGATATTTTTGAAGGTCAAAGAAGGCAACAGAGCTCCCACATTGACCTTTATATAAAGACATTAATTATTTTCTGCTTCCATTGTCATTATTATAATAAAGATTAATTATGGAACCAAGTTGAGGATAATAAAGTTCTTGAATACTTGTCTGCCCATCTTCTAGATACAAAGGAAGATCAAGTCCATGCTCTATATATATTCGTGTGTGTGTATATATATATATATATATATGTATGTGTATTTATAAAATGTTTTCTGATGTGTTATTTATCACCGCATTATGTGGACACCCATCTCCAATATATTTTACAATTTTATTGTTTTCACCTATCATCTAGCGATTAAATAAGATTTATATATCTAAAACCGCTGAGTCGTTGACCATAAATTAATGGACAAGTTGAGTCTTGATTCTAGTTTAAGCTTGCATTTGATTCGTCAATTGGAGATGAAATTTTTAAGTTGGAGTTAATCAACTTTTCAAAAACTAGTTATAAATTTTGTTGATTTAAAAAAAAGATAAAAACTAAAATAAAAAAATACAATTTAATTTAAATTAAACTTAAACGCTAACAAAGCCTAAGTTGAGAATATATCAAAATTTTAAAAAGGTTTTTCCTTTTGTTTTTCATGTTCACAAGTTTTTTTTTTCCTTTTCTTTCAAATAGAGCTACTTAAAAAGAAAGAAAAACTTTTATGTAATTTTTTTTTGTTCTTTTTTGTTTAATAAATTTTGAGTTGAGATCTTAGCGTGAGATAGAAATTATCTAAGAGATGTCCATCTTAGTTAAGATGTCTCAAGATGCCTTGTTGTCAGTTGATCTCTTTTTTCATTTAAAAAAAAAAAAAAAAGACTTGTCAATTGTGTCGTGCTGTGCCAATCCGGTCCATAATTTGCTCCATGCGTGTTTTGTGTCATGTTAGGCCTAGTCCGTCTAAATTTCGTGCCGTACTCATGATAGTTCATGATTCAAATCCTTAGACCCTACACAACCCATCGGCCTAGGCACATCTTGTACTCGTGCCGTGCCGTGCTCGTGCTTTTATCGTGCTTAGTCTAATATGATTGTAGGCTAGCCTAACAAACTATTACAATATTTTAAATTGTTTTTTGGTTAATAAAAATTTAACACTTTTCGAATAACAAATAATGTTATTAAAAAATAATCAAATCAATTAAGGTGATATAATCAAATCAATTACAATTATATGTGTCGATTGTTAAGATTCTCAAAATAAAAGAAATAATGTAAATATTTTCTAAGTCAAATGACTTTATTGCATTGATGTAGATTTATAACTTTTTGATTATGAAGAATATTATGAAAGTTAATTAGTACAAAAAAAAAATTATGTTCCGTCATGTTAGCATCATCAAGCTCAATGCACTGTGTCATGCTTGACTTGTGCCCATACCGTGCTCGTGTTTAAGATCGTGCCGTGTCATGTTAGGTCCATGTGCCTAAAACTAGGAGCCCAACACGGCCCACCAACTCGTGCTATGCTTGACTCGGCCCAATACAATCTCTTGTCGAGCCATGCTTGACCCAGAATTTTCCATGCTGTGCCATCTACCTTGTTGGGCAGCCTGACCCAATTGACATCCATTGTGTTTAGCCTAAATACCACTTTGTCATCCACTGTGTTTATCCTGGCAATGGATTGTGATTGTCTGTTTTGATTGAGACCAATTGACATCCCCTGTGTTTAGCCTAAATAGCCAGTATGACAATCTAAAGATAATATCCAAAACACCCCAATTGACATCCCCTGTGTTTAGCCTAAATAGCCAGTATGACAATCTAAAGATCATATCCAAACACCTATTGTGTTCAATCTAAATACCACTTTGTCCATTTTACTACGCAATTGCCTAAAACATCCATTGCATTTATAAAATCAGTCACAAATAACCCATAAAGCAATTAAATTTTTTAAAATACTAAGTTTACGCTTCCCAATCAATAATAATATAATTTAAAACATTATTAAACTAAACAATTAAATAAAACAATCTTGAAACTTGAAACACTTGTTCGAATAAAGAATTATTTGATTTTTAAAGATTTTTTATTTAATTTTTTTAGTTAAGTCATATTTAAAATAACATTTAAGATAGATTGGTAGGATAATCTTGACATTAAAAAATAAAACACTTAATTGCTTCATGGATTATTTTGTGATTGATTTTTACAAACATGTGTATTTCAAACAATTGAATGATAATAGGGACAAAAGTGTTATTTAGGACCAATACAAGAGCCCCAAACCCCCCCCCCCCCCCCCCCCCCCCAAACGTTAAAAACCATTGCATGAAATTAGTTTTACAATATAACTTGTATTTTATCCCCAAGTTTTCTTGTCTAAATTCGAATGTATTTTATTCTATCCAGCCAATCAAAGTTATAGTAATAACATAGTAAAATGTGCATTTCAAAAAAAAAAAAAAAGAGTAAAATGTTGAAAACCATTGCCACTACCTACACTTAAAATAGACGATGAAAAGCTTTTGGATTATATTCCCTCAAGATATGGCTCAAGTCTGGTTCATCATTACAAACATTGTTAAATTAACAAAAGAGAGAAGGAAAAAAAACTGGTTGGAGGAGTGTGTCGGGATTAATTTACGGGCTCATACGATACGAAGAAGTATTGGGACTTAGATCTTGAGCAACCTGGAGAAGGTGTTCAATGTTAATGTCAGGATAATGTTGCAACATCTTTAAGTTGGCCACAAAATCACCACTCAATAACCTGCTCTTTACGCATAGCAGCATTGCGCAACAGACTCTTAGAAGCATATCCTGCAAGAAATGGAAGTACCGGATACTGTTAATGGGAAGAAGAAATAAGCAAGATCTGAGTCTCTTTCGGCTCGAGGAGAGAGAGACCTGAACACCAAAAGGGTTACTCAAGAGACAATCCCATATTCTCATGATGGATTGGAAATCGAATTCTTGAGTTAGTAGCAATGTGATCCACCTGAATGCGTAGTACTGCGGTTTCACCTGCATAGAAGGAACACATTAAGATCACAGGTTCAAAATGATATCCATTAAAGCAGTGCTATTCAACGCATTGATCGGCGCAGCTTCGGCAACATACTGGCTATGGATCTGATTGTCTATTTTCAACCGTTGATCAACGTAGTTGTACTAAGTGCAGCTGATCAACGGTTAGGAAAGATTTGTCTAAAAGAAACTTTTATTTACTGCATTTTGTTTTGATATACCTTTGTAGTGAACTCAAGATGTCTCCAAAGCTCCTCGTCAGTTGCTCTCAATAACTCCATTAAGCGAGAAAGAGTGGAAAGTATGCCAACCGTACTATTGTCCAGTTGCTGACAGAAGTGATCCACCGAGTCGCTCAACAGTCGAACAAAACAAGAGAAACTATCTGCTTCTGCATTTTCCTGCAGTGTTTTGATAGCGAGTAACTTTAGCCGACGAGTAAAAAGAAGAAGGAGATCAGGATTCTTGTTTGTAGTAGTAAGCTCTGTACATCTAATTTTCTGATAAGGGAGTTCTTACAGCGTTTTGCTCATTCGGGTCAGTACTAAACACATAGAATATTGGTGCCAAGACCTCATTCATGCCTTGGACATAACGTATTGCCGGATTTAGCTTGGCAAACAGGAGAAGGATATTTCTCATGGCTTCCTGAAAAGTGGACAATCCAAACACCATATCCAGTCAAAACTGTTCAGATAATTTGTTTCACACTCAGCTTGAAAAAAAAATAATAATAATTAAACAAAAGGAAAATGAAATTTCTGATGCAGGGAGAAGATACCCTTTCTTCTTAATGGAAGGTGAGTCTCATGAGAAGAATTTCAAGTCGGGGTGTGTGCGTTGCAGATCACGATCTATCTGTTCGGTAATCTCTGAATGCTGGAAATAAAAATGCCCATTATCTGACTAGGAAAACAAAGGCAGCCAAGATGAAACCATGAAAAATGAAAGAAGCGATTACCTGAAAGTACTGATGCCAAGCGCTAGATTTCCCAACGCTTAATGGATGATCTTCCTGCGAAATTTCATGTCGCTGTAGCGGTCCATCAACATCAACGTCAACAGGCTGGTCAATAGGACTAGAATCTCTGTCTATTCTTCTTGTGACTTCTGACTGTCTAGATTCAAGATTTTTGATAAGTGAAATGTTATAACTAGCAAATTAAGTATGTAGTTTGTATTGTATTTTTATGTCACTGAATAACTTACTACAACTAAAGTACTCTTAGTTGTGAAGTTTGGTGAGAAGCATCTTACAGGACTCACGAGAAGCTCCTCTTTAAGCTTAGCATATTTCATTCGATTTTCCGCAAGTTCTTTTTCCCATAACTCCCGAGAAGGAGGTAAATAACCCAAGAGTAGCTGCTCATATCACCATATAAGAACAATCACTACTTCAATCTCCAAATTCCGCACCAAAGAGATTGAATGGACTTAAATCCTTGTTTTCTCACACATGAAACACGAGCTATCGAGAATCCTCTTTCTGGTGAAAAAATTAAAAATATTTCTTCATGTGCACTTAACAGTCCTAATCCTTGGTCATATCAGCATTAGCCTAATATAACGCTGTAAAATACCTTTAAGCAGCTTATTAGTCAACCATTTATGGTAAAACTCTGTAGAGTAGAAAGAAGATAGTTCGTATCTCCGAAGCTCCGCTCTACTAATTTATAGATATGCAGAATAATTCCCGTTGCATACAAAAAGAATGTATCGTCAAATATTTAATGTAATTGCACTAGAACTAGTTTCATTCAAGTAACAGAATTTAGTCAATTGAAAGGATGTTCAAATTGATCTAGAGATCATTTTGGTTTGATTAGTAATGAGGATTTAGGACATCACACATAGATCTATCAAGCGAGATTCTACAACCAGAAGAAAGTTCGATTCGGGATCCTTCCTTTCTTCATACGGAACAAATAGAGATTCTAGAAACTCCCTTCGAACTATTAAACCATACCTTCCAGTCGTGGCACGCAAAACTCCCTCCATTAGGAAGCCCTGTACTAGCAACTCTTTGTAACTTTTCTAAATTAATCTCCGGCCGTGAAAGCTGAGACAGGAACCAATAAAACATGGAAATTTTGTCATGACTACAGGCTATAAATGAAACCAGCTTTACAAAAGCTTAGAAAAATCTGGGACAGTTTCTTTTATCCTTTCTTCTCCAATTTTCCCCACTAATCAAACACAAATCAAAACGCTTCCAAAATGTCCCACGTTCCCTCTAATCTTACCCAAAACAGCAAAAGCAAACAAAAGTAATTTAACTCACAAAATTCCAACAAAAATCAAAGACTTGGCCTTAATTTCCTTGTTTTTCCTTTTGCATTAGTCAAATTAATTTATTAATAAACGAACAAAATCTCACCTCAAACTCAAGATCAGACCTTTTCTCATCGGCAGCAATGGCTTCCATCACCGAGACCGAATCCACCGGATTCCTCTCAGGTTTCTGCCTAACCCGAAAACCCGATTCCCTAGATCCCTCAACGACGTCGTTTTCGCTTTCTCGATCGGAGCCAAACCCATTGTGCTGAAACGTCTCCAGCTCTTCCCCTAACTCCAATGCCGGATCGGGTCCCTAAAAGCCCTTCTTCTCTGTCTTCAGAGCCGGCGACCAAGCTTCCCAGCCGGTGAGGCAATCTCACTTTTCCTATCGGCATTGTAGCTGCGGGCGAGTGGAGGGTTTCGACGTGTGATTGGATTTGAAAGGCGTTATTGGGAAGAGACAGAGAGGCAGAGAGAGGTGCTCAGGGGGGTGGGGGGAAAGGAATGGTAGTTAGTTTTTAACGGGTTGAATGGTAGTTGATCCGCTGGTCCCATGTGGGCCAGTCAAGATGTAGGGAGATGAGATCAAGGCCGTTTGTTGTTATCCTATGATTTATGATCATCTGTTTTAGATTTTAATGCCTTGAAATGGCGGGAATGAAATATATCCAAATTGTGTCCTTTTCTTTTGGGGGATAAAAGTAATAGTGTTTTTAGAGAATAATTGAAATAATAGTTGGCTTTTAAAATATTTGAAGTAAATAAATTTATCCGGTAAATGATTTATTTATAAATGATTGATTACATATTGTTTATATCTCATCTATCTAGCAAATTTTTTCATTTACTTCATAAATATGTTTACTCTAAATATTTTAAAAACTTGTGTTGATAGGGCTCGGAAGACCTGGTAAGTGATGTGTCGGGGTGGTGTTTTATGCGGTGATCTTTAGCTAATTGGTGATGAATTTGACTAGGCCGTAGATGTTGAAAGGCTGGGGGTAATGACTAGGACAAGGTCTCCATCATGATTTGGGTCTGATTAGATTCGAAGGAAATCAAAAAAAGAATGGCTCTCAAAACATCCTTCGTCGCCAAATCACCAAGAGAATTTGCAAAACACAAGGGGAAAAAAAAAAAACTGGTGGAGATCGAAGAATGGTGAGAGGAGACTCAGGAGTGAACAAGGGGTGGGTTGGCAGTTTCGGGTCGGGGTGGTTCAGGTTTTTTGAATGTCCGGTTTAGAGGAGTAGAACCTGCAAACCGCTGGAGGAAGGCCGGGGCGGTGTGCGGGGTGGCATACGGGCATTGCGAGTGGGTTGGGTTGTGTTTTGCCCAACGGGCTTTGCTGATAAAAGAAGCAAAAAAAAACAAGTGCAAAAAAACACTTAATTAACTGAATTTATTGTTGGGCTTTCTCTTATATACAACACTTTTTCAAAGCCAAACCTCGTCTAAAATTGATTTTCAGCCCAACAAAAGAATTAAAACCCTAAGGCCACGTTGGTTCAGGGTAATAGAATCGAATCGTAATGGAATGGAAAGAAAAAGTAAGGATTACGTTTTTTTGGTTCTAATTTTTTTATAAATATTAGTTTCTTAGCGCGTCCGATGGGCGTGCTCTCCGTATTTTATTTATTAACTTTTTCTTTTTAATTTTACAGATTTAAATGATTTTAGTGTTTATATAAATTAGTAATTAGAAATATGCTTTAAACTATAAATTCTTTCCACTTTTTTTGTTTTTTTTTTTTAATTTACATATCTAAATAATATTAGTTTTTACGTTAATTATTGGTAATATTCCTTAAAATATAAATTGTTTCTCTTTTAAAATTTGTAAATAGTAGGAAATTTTATTAGAAGAATAAAGTATTTATGAATGGTGATAATGTAATTAAAATTTTCGTTGATTTAGAATACTGGAACAGTAACTTTATTCTTCTAAAGTAACAATGATTTTATATATAGCAAAGTCTTTGTTATTTTTTCTAAATTCAAAAACGATGGGAGAAAATTTTAGGAGATCTAGATAACAATTCATGATAAAATTAAGATGGAAGTTGGGCAGTAGAAATTAACATAAGATAAAATTTATTCTTGGTAGGGATATTTTTCAGGGTATATATTAAATTGTCGTGTTCTTAAAAGTCTAATCTATTATTTGATAAACTTGCTTTATTGATAATATTTACAATGATACCAAAATATTATATTAAAAGCTCGTTGTCAAGGGCCCGTCCGTTAGGTCATTCGATGAATATTCTTGTGAACATTTGAGAGCCTTTTGATAACGCTTAGATGGATATACTAAAGTTAGTTGTCTATTCTTAGACTCTCAATTATCAAAAAATATTAATAAGCGTTATTAAATTTAACGAAATTTAACATTTATAATTGTACAATATCGATGAAGTTCAACTAAATACTCAATCAGTGCCAAAATTTCGTTAATATTATAATATTTTTAATACGATATTTATTTTATTTATGCATTGATTAAACATTTTTTAATTCGTATCGTCGTCGTTGTCGTCTTTCTGTCACTGTTTATCTTAAGAGAGAATAGTAGAGCCAGGTCAGAAATAAAATCAAGGGAAGGTGTAGGTATTTGAGAGACAGATCTGCAATTGGGAGACAATTGCATGGGAGACGAAGTCAAGAGAAAGGGAAAGGGTTAGCGAGAACAAATTGATGCTCAAGCAAGCATAGATATAATAAAGGATGTTGAAGCAAGCATAGATGCTAAATGAAAGAATAGATGTGAAGTAAGAATTATTCACTCTATGAATATGGATATATATAATATATATATATATATAAAATACATTATGGAATAGAGTAATTAAGCCTTAATTTTGTTTGGACAAATACCTCTGGACAATATAGTAACACCTAGTTATATTGGATGGAACGATGATTCACCCAAATTGGGTGATTGGGCTTTCAAAGAGAAAGGCTTTTCCAACCTATGTTTTCAACCAAACATTGGAATTGGGCCCATTCCTAAGAATGCCATTCCATTCCATTACCCCCCAACCAGACATCCCAAGTCTCTAACTCTTTCTTGTAAAGTTGTGGACTTGTGATGAAGCAGTCGCCTGCTACATCCTTCATATGTGAAGTGATTACTCATTTGTGTTTGAAGGAAATGAGGAGTTCAAACATCCAAGATAACCCGAAAAAGAAGAAGAAGAAGAAGAAGTTGTTGACATGCGGGTCGGGTTGAATCTACCATGAAAATCCTTAATCCGCCACCCACCCGTTACAGCATGTTGGTGGGTGGGTTCAACCCACCAAATGATGGGTTGCTGACGTGGACCCGCCAAAGGCAAGCAAAGTGGGGCGGTGCAATGCAGTGCGGTATGTTGGTGTGAGGCGGGTTTTGTGCATCCCTAAGGAGCGTAATCAAATAGTTGATGGAGATTTGGGTAAGATAAAGTCGGAGATGGATTCTGTCTCTGGAGTTTTTCTAGGTGCGGAACAAGATTGCTCTGAAGACGAACACAAGTTACCTCCAGAAATGATCTTCGATGATTTTGAAAATTTTTCAGAAAAGAAGAGCTTGATGTGGATGATGAAGCTTCTGGGTTGATAATACTAAAAGATGAGTTTCTTGGGTGATTTTCTAATAGAGAAAGATATGATAATACTCGTACAGGAGCTGGGTGAGGTTGTGTTATTGAATCTTGTGTCGTTGTTTTGCTCTGAAAAGGGCTATTTATAAGGGAGGCTTTAGTCATTTTGGTGGTTTCATGAGACAGACAAGCTTACTAAAAGTTGGAAGTGGCGTGGACTAAGTGATCAAACTTGTAGTTTTTCTACAGAAGCTTAGAAATTTCTAGAGGTTGCTTTTCACATGCTCATTACTTATCTTTTTATCGCTGGAGTGGGTGGCTTGCCAGGGACTGGTCCAAAACAAGCAGCCAGAGCAAATATGGAAAAACATCTTGTCTCTTGAATCAGACTAGGGAGTGCTCTAGAGACTGATCAAATAAACATAAATTGTATTGTCTTGGACTCTAGAGTGACTGACTCACCTATAGAAACTTCTAGAGCCAATCCTTTTGGGTCATTTGGCTATGAAGAGAACATAATTTTTTGGGCAATATTTATTCATGATAGGTACACTTGGGTCTACCTAAGAGAAGAGATTTGGTTTACTTGGTTACTTCTCCATCATCCATTTTCCTTGATAAGCCAATTTGAAACCTCTCAAGTGTAATTAAAAACGTACTTTGACCAATGATAAATGGGCCTATATTTACTTATGACTCACCAAATCACAGCCCGCAGAAGTTCCATGAGCATGGCTTGGTTTTACGAAATGAGCCCACTTGCATCACGAGATGTGAACATTGGGCTTGGGCCTTAGAATAAGGCCTTGTACAAGAACAGGTATCAACAACTTGCTGTACTTCAATTATTTTTCGTAAAAATGCTATTTACTGTAATTTTCCCTTTTGATTTTCAGAAAGTTTACATTGATAGACCCAGATTTTATTTATTTATTTTTTTTTTTTGAACTCTTTAGCTACCTTTGGTATTGTTTTGAAAATTTTTACGTTTTATGATAAAATTAGTTTTGGGAAACGACTCCAAAAATAGCATTTATTTTGACAGCATTATGAAAGATCCAGCACATATGGTATCCTAAAGAGAGATCGTTTTCTTTCCATAACAATATCATTAATATACAGCTAAGTACATATACACACATTACCTAAGGTACCCGTACATATATTTTCGTTAGAAAAGGTTTACATGATAGTACCGAAATTAACTTTTCTACTAATAAAACAAAAAATAATAAATAAATAAGGAAAATTGTATGATTTTATAATACTTGAAATGAATAAAATAATTAATAATAAATTTTTAGGTATTATAAATATTTCTAAACCTGTTAATTATAACAGTTATTTATTGTAAAATAGTTATTTACTTATGCATTATTATAGGCGGCCTCTCTCGTGTCCTGTTTATCATTATTTGTGCCGGACACGAACGGCTCCCTATATTATAAATATATTGTCAAGCAAGCACCAACCTTTACGACTGAGATACCTGAATACTTGTCCTTTTACTCTGTAAAAAGCAATCTTGTTACAGCTTGATCTTCAAACTCTCTCTCTCTCTCTCTCTGTGACCGTGAACTTGCACAAACTAACTCACTAATGGTTCCAAAATCAGCAATTTTTCTAAGAATCAGAGAATACCCAGAAGCTATATATGTTTCATGATACGAAAACAGACACAAAACAATTTGAAACAAAAAAGAAGAAGAAGAAGAAGACTCGTAAAAACGAGAAACCCAGTTGGGGTATTCAAACCCCCAACATAAAAACATACACAGATAGATAGAACAACACTGCTGGAAACAATCACATTTGTATTTCAAAAATCTTTGAACTCTCTCTCTCTCCTCTCTGTCTCTCACTCTCTCTCTAAATCGAAGAAATTGTCAGTCTCTCCCTTTAGATTCTCTGTGAAAACAATTATATGACTGTTTTAACCTTTACAGACTAGACTAGAAGAAGAACGGCTCCCTCCGCCTCTCTCTCTCCTCCCCGGAACTCACGGCGATTGTCACCGGAACTCATGACGAAGACGCAACAGAGGACGTTGCCGCCAACGTCGACGACTCTTCGACGGTGGGCTCGCGGCGTGGGTTGATGGTGAGAGCTCCTCAGCTCTCTCTGTTCCCCTCCCTCCCTACCCCTCTCTCTCCTCCGGGATGTGCCGCTCTCGTTCACAGGTTGTACCACGTGACCGTACGGACATCGTACAGGAGACTATTTCTATTATTTATATTGCAATTCGCCGAGCAGCGCCCCCACCCAAGAGGATCCTTCAAACTTCGGCCCCAATTATATCCTGTGGTATAATTTTTCTTTCAATTCGCTTCCCCTAGATAATTTACAAAAATTGTACTAAAAAATAATTTAAAAAAAAACTTGAACAACTACATAACATGATTTTAAAATATTTGAAGTAGACAGTATTTTTGGATTGAATAGATAGCACTTTTTACACTATTTCAAATATTTTAAAACCATGCTAATTACTTCTTAGGTTTTTTTATTTTTTTATTTTATTGAATTGCTTGATATAACTTATGACAAATTTTCATTCTTTTTCACTCCCTCCTTTCTTCAACCCTTTACTTAAGAAATTGGTATTAGCACTCAAAAAATTCCTCTGCCTAAGACCCCCATTTTCACACTCGTTATAACGATTCCCTCCATAATATTTCATTGAGTAAAGGTCTTGTCCCCATCGTAGTATTTATTATAAAATCCCCCTCAGTGAAACGCTTAGATGCCCTATTGTTCAAAAAATGATGATGCCAAGCCAACGTTCTTAATGAACAACCTAATATTATTCAACTTCTGTTTTAGGTTGCACTTTGTGAAGCATGGGACTATCATCTAAAGCCTTTCAATTTTAATCAAACGGTTCAAAATGTTTACGCTATTGATAGGGAAAAAGGATTGTTTCCCACAAAAGAAGTCCCCACAGTTTTTATACATAATTTTTCAAGATTTCTACTATCCTAAAGTTTAACTTTTCAGTAGACTAATATTATTATTATTATTATATTTAAATACTTCACCAATATCCCTATATTTTGTCCTTAATTATAATCGTATTTCAAATTTAAAATCTCAAAAAAGTAAAAATCAACTACATTATTGTTTAAATGGTAAATTGCTAGAATGGTTCCTGAACTTTTAACTTTAGTAACTTTAGTTCCTTAACATTTTTCCTAGCTTGAATGCCTCTAAACTATTAAAATGTTGCAACAAAAGTCTTTTACGTTAATTTTTGGACAGAATCCATTAATTAGCATCACTTTTTGACCAAATTATTAACGGATTATGTCTAAAAATTAATGAAAATGACTATTATAACAACTTTTTAATAGTTTAGGGCACTCCCTATTCTTTTTTCTAGCTTAAGTGACCATTAATTGTTAAAAAAGTTGCTACAATAGTTTTTTCCGTTAATTTTTAGATGAAATTCGTTGTTTGCACCAATTTTGGCCAAATTACTAACAGTCTGCACCACTTTTTTTTTCCTCCCTCTGAAGATGTTCTAAATTTTGATTCTCATTAGCTCCAAGCAAATATCATTCTAACCTCTATACAACTAACAATATAGGACCTTCATCCGTGCACGGGTTGTTAACAAAAAGAGTAGCTCGTTTATGATCACTAGTTGTATTGTAAGGGTTGAATAGATAAGAAAGAAAAAAAAAAAAAAAAAAAGTGCCACATGACATTGACTAGTAGTTACGTGATGATTATATAGCTGCCACGTGACGATCACTGAAGGTGGGAACAAAAAGCACCTTCATGCTTTTAAGTAAGGGTAGAAGATTCTCGGTTAATCGAGACAGTAAACCACTCTTAATTGTAAATAAAACTCCTTCTTGATAGCAATCTGTTCAGCAAAAGAGACAAGAAAGCAACCACTCATAATGTTGGACGTGGCCGCCCCCAATGTAGGGTTTGTTTAACAAACCTTCCTAGAAGTTGTTTTTGGCTTCATAAGACCATAACTGTTCATAGAAGTGCTTAAATGAACTGTCACAAGAGCTTTCTAGTTTTCAAAATAGCGTACTGTCAAAGTTAGAAAATATGACTTTCAAAAAAAAATTGTTCTCACTTATAGACTTTAAAATTTGTATTAGAGTTTAAGTTAGATATTGTAAACTTTATTTTAACATTTTAATTACTTTTAGACAACTTTGAAGTCATATTGACTTCAAAACTCTTTTAAAAATATAATTTCCAAATAATTATTGAAAATTCACATCTTAACTTTTTTTTTTTTTTTTACTGATTAAAAGTAAAAGTAAAAGCTCTGACAACTTATAGTGTCCTTATAGTCAGGGATGACAGTACCAACACTGCAGAAAGAAGTTCCTAGTGAAATCGCTCCATCAACATTCAGTTAATTTCTCTTCCCCTATTGACTAAAAGTAAAATAAAAGTTATATATATCAAATGGAGGATGACAGTACCAACACTGTAGAAAGAATTTTCTCTTGAAACAGCTATGTCGACATTGAGCTTAATTAAAAAGTTGAACGCTCACACATCCTTATGTGGGAGCGGGATCAATTATGATCCTGAGTTCCTATAGGTCTGGGATTATGGAGTACCAACTCTAGCCTTATTAACCAATTTAGACTACGACTAACCATAATATGGTTATTATTAGTCTGGTAGTGACCATTCCTGCGGACTTCACATGGTCCTTCGACCTCCTTGTCCTGTTTGATGCTGACATATCTGCATGTGTCCTCTTAATTGTTGGGGATTTCACTCTATTAATCCTTTTCTTTGGCCTATTTCATGATGGCCACATTTTCGATTTAGGGTATTGAGTACTGATTTCATCAAAATACTCGTCATCATTTAGTAACTTACCTTTTAAATTTTTAGGATCCGTTTAGGGGATTTTTTTATACGGAGTTTTGGAAGTTGGATTAGAAATATGTGTTTAGGAGAAGACTTTTAAAAATAAACTGTGATATAGAAAAATATTACAAAAATTTGAAATGTATTTTAAAAAATACAAAATGGATTTTATTTTGTTTATCTCGTCGTTGTAAGCATTTTGACATAAGAATCATCTCATTTCGATTTTAAATTAGAAAGTTATGGACTTGTAAAATTTGAGGTTTTTTTTTTTTTTTTTTAATGGAAAAGAGAGAAAGTGAGATGTAGAATAGGGAGTTTTGAATCATATGTTAAAATACGGTCTGGAAAAGTTCCCCCTGACGGGGCCTTAATTTTATAATTTATCTCTTGAACTTATTAAATTGTTGTAATATACTCCATCTAGTTAATTTTACATTAAACTGAATATTTAAATTTGGAAGATTTACTTTAAAGCTGGTATTAGATTTAGAAAATTTTATTAGAAATGAGGTTTTTTGTCTTCACTTAAAGTATACATGAGTTTTTCATGACAAATTTAATGGAAACTTAAGTCATATAAAGTACATTATAACAACTTAACAAATTCAGAAGGAAAATTGCTAAAATTAAAAAATTTGACAAACAAAGTCGTCAAAAGATGACAAATAGATAAATACCGCTCGGATTTATAACAAACTATCGACAATATTCACTAAATACTTCTTGTTACTTATCAATATTAATTATAAAAAATATATATTTGATATAGACCAAAGTCACAAATTTTCTAAAAGAAAGTCATCTCTACACATATTTTGTACGATCCCTAGAGAGGTACAAAATTGAGTAATGACACCTTTTAAACTCTTCAGATTTTGCAATTTAGTTCATGAACTAATGGTGTCTTTTAACTAACGTTGACGATTAAATTTTAAATGATTTTTTTACATGCGATTCGTACGTAACAACCTAGTAAGGGTATTGTTGGTATTTTTTTTCTTTATTGTAAATAAAATTTATTTTAAAACTTGAAACAAATTCAAGTACAACTCAAACTTGATCCTAAACTTGAAAACGAATTTGTATGAAAATTTAGTAAAATGATCAATAATGGCTTTTTTGATTGTCACATTCAAAGAAACGGCCGTCGTATGGAAGACTATTTCCATTATTATATTGTAATTCGCCGAGCAGCGCCCCCGACCCAATGGGATCCTTCAGACTTTGGCCCCAATTATTATTATTATTTTTTGAGTATAACTTTTCTTTCAATTGGCTTCCCCTAGCTAATTTACAAAAATTGTAGTAAAAAAAATTTTAAAAAAACTTTAACAAGTACATAACATGATTTTAAAATATTTGAAGTAGACAGTATTTTTTGATTGAATAGATAGCATTTTTACACTATTTCAAATATTTTAAAACCATGCTAATTACTTCTTTAGGGATTTTTTTTTAATTGACTTGCTAGATATAATTTATGACAAATTTTCATCCTTTTTCGCTCCCTCCTTTATTCAATCTACTTAAGAAATTGGTACCAGCGCTCAAAAATTCCTCTACTTAAGACCCCCATTTTCACACTCGTTATAACGATTCCCTCCATAATATTTCATTGGGTAAAGGTCTTCCCCATCGTAGTATTTATTATAAAATCCACCCTCAGTGAAACGCTTAGGTGCCCTATTGTTCAAAAAATGATAATGCCAAACCATCGTTTTTACTGAACAACCTAATATTATTCACCTTGTGTTTTAGGTTGCACTTTGTGAAGCATGAGACTCTCATCTACAAGCCTTCCAATTTTTCAGAATGTTTACGCTATTGATTGGGAAAAAGGGTTGTTTCCCACAAAAGAAGTCCCCACAGTTTTTATACACAATTTTTCAAGATTTCTACTATCCTAAAGTTTATCTTTTAAGTACACTAATATTTAATTTTTTTTAAAAAAAGACTTCACCAATATCCCTGTATTTTTCCTTAATTATACTTGTATTTCAAATTTAAAATCTCAAAAAGTAAAAATCAACTACATTATTGTTTAAAGGGTAAATTGCTATATATGGTCCTGAAATTTTAATTTTGTACAACTTTAGTCCCTGAACTTTTTTTCTAGTGGGAATGTCTCTAAACTATTAAATTGTTGCAACAATAGTCTTTTACGTTAATTTTTGGACAAAATCCATTAGTTAACATTACTTTTTGACCAAATTATTAACAGATTCTGTCTAAAAATTAACGAAAATGACTATTATAGCAACTTTTTAATAGTTTAGGGCACTCCCTATTCTTTTTTCGTAACTTAAATGACAATTAACTGTTAAAAAGTTACTACAATAGTCTTTTCTGTTACTTTTTAGATGAAATTCATTGTTTACACCACTTTTTTTTTTATCCCTCTGAAGATGTTCTAAATTTTGATTCTCATTAGCTCCAAGCAAATATCATTCTAACCTCTATACAACTAACAATATAGGACCTTCACCCGTACACGGGTTGTTAACAAAAAGAGTAGCTCATTTATGATCACTAGTTGTATTGTACGGGTGGAATAGATAAAAAAAAGGAAAAAAAAAAAAAAAAGTGCCACATGACATTGACTAGCATTTAGGTGACGATCATATAGCTGCCACGTGACAATCACTGAAGATGGGAACAAAAAGCACATTCATGCTTTTAAGTAAGGGTAGAAGATTCTCGGTTAATCGAGACAATAAACCACTCTTAACAATAAATAAAACTCCTTCTTTTATAGCAATCAGTTCAGCAAAAGAGACAAGAAAGCAACCACTCATAATGTTGGACGTGGCCGCCCCTAATGTAGGGTTTGTTTAACAAACCTTCTTGGAAGTTGTTTTTGGCTTCATTAGACCATAAATTGTTCATAGAAGTGCTTAAATGAGCTGTCACAAGACCTTTCTAGTTTTCAAAAGAGCATACTGTCAAAGTCAGAAAATATGATTTCCAAAAAAACCTATTCTCATTTATAGACTTTAAAGTTTGTATTAGAGTTTAAGTTAGACATTGTAAACTTTATTTTAGCATTTTAATTACTTTTAGACAACTTTAAGTCATATTGACTTCAAAACTCTTTTAAAAATATAATTCCCAAACAATTATTGAAAATTCACATGTTACCTTTTTTTTTTTTTTTTTTTTTACTGATTAAAAGTAAAAGTAAAAGCTCTAACAACTTATAGGGTCCTCATAGTCTGGGATGACAGTACCAACACTGTGGAAAGAAGTTCCTAGTGAAATCGTTGCATCAACATTGAGTTTAATTTCTCTTCCCTAGTGACTAAAAGTAAAAGTAAAAGTTATATTTATCAAATGGACGACGACAGTACCAATACTGTTCAAAGAATTTTCTCGTGAAACAGCTACGTCGACATTGAGCTTAATTAAAAAGTTGAACGCCCCACATCCTTATGTGGGCGGGATCAATTATGATCCTGAGTTCCTATAGGTCTGGGATTATGGAGTACCAACTCTAGCCTTTATTAACCAATTTAGACTAGGACTACCATAATATGGTTATTATTAGTCTGGTAGTGACCATTCCTACGTACTTCACGTGGTCATTCGACCTCCTTGCCCTGTTTGATGCTGACATATATGCATGTGTCCTCTTAATTGTTGGGGATTTCACTCTATTAATCCTTTTCTTTGGCCTATATCATGATGGCCACATTTTCGATTTAGGGTATGAGTACTGATGTCATCAAAATACTCGTCATCATTTAGTAACTTACCTTTTAAACTTTAGGATCCGTTTAGGAGATTTTTTATACGGAATTTTAAAGATTGGATTAGAAATATGTGTTTAGGAGAAGATTTTTAAAAATGAACGGTAATATAGTAAAATAGTGTAAAAATTTGAAATGGATTTAAAAAAAAGTAAAATGGATCTTATTTATTTATCTCGTCGTTGTGAGCATTCTGACATAAGAATCATCTCATTTCGATTTTAAATTAGAAAGTTATGGACTTGTAAATTTGAGGGTTCTTTTTTTAAGGAAAATAAGAAAGTGGGATGTAGAATAGAGAGTTTTGAATCATATGATAAATTCGGTCTGGAAAAGTTCCCCCCGACGGGACCTTAATTTGATAATTAATCTCTTAAACTTATTAAATTGTTGCAATATACTCCATCTAGTTAATTTTACATTAAACTGAATATTTAAATTTGGAAGATTTACTTTAAAGTTGGTATTAGATTTAGAAATTTTTTTTTAGAAATAAGGTTTTTTGTCTTCGCTTGAAGTATACGTGAGTTTTTCATGATAAATTTAACAAAAATTTAAGTCATATAAATTATATTGTAACAACTTAACATATTCAAACATATTCAGAAGGAAAATTGCTAAAATTAAAAAATTTGACAAAGAAAGTCGTCAAAAGATGACAAATAGCTAAATACCGTTTGGATTTATAACAAACTATTGACAACATTCACTATATACTTCTTGTTACTTATCAATATTAATTATAATAACAAATATTTAATATAGACCAAAGTCACAAATTTTCAAACAAAAAAATCATCTCTAAATATTTTGAAATGGGAGAAACCATATATATATATAATGGGTTAATTTCACTTTTAGCACCTGTAGAAATTTTATTATTAAAAATAGTATTACTTTTTTTTTTCCTTCATTACTAGCACTTAATGTGGGGCCAACAGCATTTAATGTTTATCAAATTACGGGTTTACCCTCATCTCCTTCAGCTCAAATATCCCTTTCCCTCGCATGGCCCAAAAATTTTTTTCAAACCAACATCTACAGTATTGTAGAGAGAGAAAACGAAAATTTAGAGAGAGAAACAGTTACCACCCACCATAATCTTATTTTTTTTTTCACTTTTTCGCATAGCCCCCCACCCATTTTGAAACCCAAATCTTCATATAATAGAGAGAAACTTTCATTTAGAGAGAGAAACTTCCATCGAAAGTTTTTTTTTTTTAAATCTAACATTTTTAGCCATTTTTGAGTAAAGGTCATTCCTGTTATGACCATCCGGTCATAATAATTATGACCTATGTTAAAAAAATTTAAAAAAAATCTAACATTTTTGGCCATTTTTTTAACACAGGTCATAACGGTTATGACCAGGTGGTCATAATGGTTATGACCCCCTGGTCAGACCGGTAGTCATAACAGTGTGGTCATAAGGTTATGACCAGGTGGTCATAATGGTTATGACCGAGTGGTCATAACAGTATGGTCATAAGACCGGGTGGTCATAATGGTTATGACCGGGTGGTCATAACAGTGTGGTCATAACGATTATAACCAAGTGGTCATAATGGTTATGACCGGATAGTCATAACAGTGTGGTCATAACGGTTATGACCGGATGGTCATAATAGTTATGATCAGGTGGTCATAACCATTATGACCAATAGTTATGATCAGGTGGTCATAACGGTTATGGAGCCGGGTGGTCATAACGGTTATGACCGGGTAGTCATAACAGTGTGGTCATAACGGTTATGACCAGGTGATCATAATGGTTATGACCAGGTGGTCATAACTACCCGGTCATAACCATTATGACCACCTGGTCATAACCGTTATGACCACACTGTTATGATCACCCGTCATAACCGTTATGACACACTGTCATAACCATTATGACCAGGGGTCATAACCGTTATGACCATCTGGTCATAACTACCCGGTCATGACCATTATGACCACCTGGTCATAACCGTTATGACCACACTGTTATGACTACCTGGTCATGACCAGGGGGTCATAACCATTATGACCACCTGGTCATAACCGTTATGACCTGTACAAAAAATGACCAAAAATGTTAGATTTTTTAAAATTTTTTTTTTAATATAGGTCATAATTATTATGACCGGATGGTCATAACATGAATGACCTTACTCAAAAATGGCTAAAAATGTTAGATTTAAAAAAAAAAAACTTTCGATGGAAATTTCTCTCTCTAAATGGAAGTTTCTCTCTCTAAATGGAAGTTTCTATATTATATGAAGATTTGGTTTCAAAATGGGTGAGGGGCTATGCGCAAAAGTGAAAAAAAATAAGATTCAGTCCGTGGGTGGTAACTCTTTCTCTCTCTGGATTTCAGTTTTCTCTCTCTAAAATACTGTAGATGTTGGTTTGAATTTTTTTTGGGCCATGAGAGGGAGAGGGATATTTGAGCTGAAGGAGATGAGGGAAACCCGTAATTTGATATGCATTAAATGCTACTGGGACCCACATTAAGTGCTAGTAATTAATGAAGGAAAAAAAATAATACTATTTTTAATAATAAAATTTCTACATATGTTAAAAATGAAATTAACCCTATATATATATATATATATATATATATGTTGCAACCTGCAACCACTAGTGGACGGTTCATTGCACGTAGATGTACGTAACTGCGAAATGATGAAATTCCAAAAGCTTTTAATATGTCAAGAGAGTGTAATTTAACTTTAAGGAAAAACCACTAAAAAAGGGAGTCAGCTAGGCAAAATAGTCCCGAGAGAGAGAGAGAGAGAGAGAGAGAGAGAGGCGCGCTTTGTCCAAGGTAGTTGCTAATTTTCTTCCCCTATTTTCAAATTTACTAGGTTGCTGTTTCATCTGCCCTTTGCCTTCGGTGGGATAAAGAACGGTATACCCAGATAATTTTAAAAAAAGAGCTTTTTGTGTAACATATAAATCGTTCTCGAGGTGGATTGTCCATATACATTTTCTCCAAAGTAGGTTGTTAATTTTTTTCACCTCCACTATATTCAAAATAATAACATAGGTTGCTGCTTTATCTACCCTTTACCTTGTATAGGGATAGGGAATGATCTGTCCAGATAACTTCAGGCGGAGGAGAGCCTCTCTCTTAATACATGAATCTTTTTGAAGTTGAATATCTATATATCCCGATCATTATGACAGTGATAACTTAAACTTAAAAACTGTAGTCGAGAGAGTAAACATCTTACCTTCCCACTCAATTATTCTTACCTTCCAACTCAATTATTCGGTGATTGTACCTTGTGTGTGTATGTATATATCTTAAATGTGAGACTTAACAAATGGTTGAGAAATCCAATTGTGCAAACGAACCTGACCTGCATGAAGCTTCTTCATTATATAATTATTGCAACGTACACTAGCTATCTCTGATTAATTCATTTATTCATGGTCTTAAACCGTGGATATACATATATATATATATATATATATATAGTTAGGTAGATCTAGGTTATATTTGGGTTTTCAGTAACAATTAAAATACTTATTAAACTTCAATCCGAATCTGACTTGTTGCCATCCCCTAAGTACTTAATTGTTTTGGAAAAGCATTTCCATAGTACTCATGTGTTTCTTAAATTTATTAATCCTGTATATTATTAATCTTTGATAATGTACAATCAAGGAGTAATCAGATAATTAATACTAGTAATAACAACGAGTGTACAATGGGAACAGTACGTATTAAAGTTAATTAATTGTGACCTTATTGCTATTTATGGTGCCAGAAATGAAAATGACAAGCTTTAGTAATCAAAAGTAATTAAGCATGCTAATTAATTCAAAGTTATTTTTCCTAGTCGATATGATCATTAGTGGTAACTGAATCGCCTTAATTACCATATGTGATCGTAAATTGTGTAAAAACAAACAAACTTTTAGCTGTATAACAAAACTAAAAGCCAAAAAAAAAAAAAAAACACCGATGAATCTTTATATATATCAAGACTTAATTGATTCTGCTATTTAATTTCTCTAATATAAGTTCCTCTCTCCATTTTCTAAAATAGGTGTGTGTGTGTCTCTCTGTTTATATATATATATATATATATATATATATATTCGCACTACTCATCTTAATGTTGCTTGCATGCTTAATTATTGAGAAAGCAACCATACCGCGAATCAAGTCAACAAAATCCATTTGTCCATTAGTAGCCAAAACAAATAGTTTTTTTTCCTTTAAAAAAAAAAAGAAAAAAAAAACTATAACTATATATATATATATATATATTTATATATCCATTTGTCTGGCAGCTGCTGCCAAGAAAAGGGTTAGGTGTAACCCTCATTATTTTCTTCAACTAGTTTCATCCTTATTGGCCGAAAAGGAAAAAAATTTATTTGTTATTAATATATAAGAAATTATTTGTGAGGAAGATAAGGTGTTAGCTTGTTTAGTAGAAAATTCGAATGAGCATTGAATCACTAGAAAAATTGAAGGTGAGCCAAACCAGGTTAAAAGAAAATTAATCTTCAATAATTTCAGTAGTTTTATATAGATCATTAATTGTATTTTGCTCCTCTTTCCTCTAGCAAAATAAAAAAAAAAAAAAAATCCCTCTTACTCATTCTATTCACTTTAAAATCTCTTTGTTTCTTATTAGTAATTATCATCCCATATATCTATTAGAAATAGTGTCCTAAAAAAAAGATACATTAGATACATGTTTGAAGTTTTATTCAGTAATGGATATTTTATTATTTCGTGTGTCAATTTGTCCTATTTACTTTCACATGATTAATGTATCTATAAGATATTATAGAAAAAAGAATGACGTGAAAATTTTTTGTTCTTCAGCCTAAAATCCAAGGGTTAAGAATTTATGCTTTTTTCATTTAATTTATTTCAATGGCTTATAGTGATCCACATGCCATATTCCTTTTATTGACATCTTACTTTTAGGTCTTATAGCTTCAAGAAATTTGAGAAATCCACAACAAGCCACTCCACTTTTAAAGACCTCATAATTATTTCATTTCAGCCTTTTATCGTTTTTTAATTGATATATATATATATATATATTCCTTTTTGGGTGAGGAAAAGCATACATTGATTTTGATTTTTTGCGTATAATTCTAGGATCCTGAATGCAGTTTGAAAAAATTAACAATAGTTTGAAATTATCTTGATTTTCCTTAAAAAAATATCATAGTGGTAAACTTAGTTAATATAACGAAATTGTAAACCATTTTTTTTAATGGAAATTGTAAACCATTTTGATTAGCACAAAGAAAAAGGAAAAAAAAAAAAAGGAGTTGTACAAAAAAAAAAAAAATCTCAGTGACATTTTTGACCAAAAATTATTTAAAAAAAAAAAACCTTGTATATTTTTCTCTCGTTATCTACACGTCATATGATTTTTTTTTTATGATAATTATTTACAAATTTAATTTCTGTTTGTTAATTGTTTTTCTTGAAATGTAAGGACAAAAGTTTATGTACATATACTTTAAAAACTCAATATTTTCTCCTTTAAAAGAGAGAGAGAGTAAATTACTTAGAAATATAATTTTGAATTGTAAGCTTTTCATCAAATTCCGTTAAACTATCAATTTTTTTATTATATATGATTTTGTCGTATCATATATAATAGTTAAAAATTATGTCTTATTGCTTTAAAAAAAATGTGTCAATATTGATTTTTTTTAATGTAAGAAATATACATATACATCTTTATTGGGTTTAATTATAGCTTATAAAAGCTAAAATATTTTTGAACCTTAAACCAATTCAGATAAATCAATGTTGAAATTTAATTTTTCGGTTTTTTGTAATTTATTTTACCAT
Source organism: Ficus erecta (assembly GCA_008635985.1). NCBI lineage: Eukaryota > Viridiplantae > Streptophyta > Magnoliopsida > Rosales > Moraceae > Ficus > Ficus erecta. The sequence goes on from BKCH01002150.1 coordinate 223,374, forward strand.
TGTATAGATAGTATTCAATAAAATTCTTAAATATTGAAACATAACATGTTTTCTGTTATCATTTTGAATCATCTTATAACTTATAATTTTTTATCTAATAATGTAAAATATTATTCTTCTTTATCAGTAGGCATTTAAAAAAACTATATTACAAATGTGCCGTCGGCACATCACAATACTAGTATGAATATAACAGTAAAGTGAACACCAAGACATATATTCATCAGTAAATCTTAAATTGTGCATATATGGGCTTATATGCGTAAGAATATAATTGCAAGATAGTAGTCTAAGATTAAAGAGGGAAAACCTGGAATTGAAGATGAGAAAAAGAAGCCAACGAAATGGTAAAAAAGAAAGAAAAATGCAACGTGGTGAATATTGGGATAAAGACGATAAAGGACATTTGTCCATTTTATAAATGCTAAGAGAAAAGAACAAAAATTACTGTCATTTGTATCAATTGATAATTTGATATAAAAATGGAAGATGTCTAGCGCGTGCATTTATGAGAGGGAAAGAGGAAGTGGTTTATCATTGAAAATAAACCATTAGTTAAAATTGTGGATTTGACGACGGTTTATTAACCGTCGTCTAAAGTTAACACGACGGTTAGATAACCGTCGTGTAATCCACTGTCATGGAATTGAGATACCACGACGGTTAATAAACCGTCATGGTATCTCAATATTTCACGAAGGTTCACACCATCGTCGAATAGAAAAAATGGAGCAAACTTTGCTAAAGTGAGAACTTTACGTAACCGTTTTCGTTCAAAACCATCATGTAAAGTCCACTTTAATTAAAAAACAATTTGGTATTTTTTGGTGATTTCCCACGGTGGCCTAACCCGTGTTATTCAATATACAACCCAGGATAAGATTGACAAAATATTAGTTACATTATATCAAAGTAAAAAACCCATCCATTACATTACAAGTTTACATATCATATTTAATGAATTGCATTACAAATTTAGTTCATTTCCCCTAATCAAATCCATATTATCACAAGTATAAAATTATTTTATTTCAAGTACGTCAAATTCATTCAACACTATGTCCCTCATAAAACCTAAAACAAAAACCACATTCAACACTTCCCTCTTGGTGAGGACAAGGATGATCCGAGATTTTTGTTTATAATCTCGTCTCTTTTTAATCCCTTCTCCAGCTATAAGCTTCCAATCCATTAGGACCCTAGCAAGTTTGCAAATTCAAAATTATTAAGATGCATATCATTAAGATTAAATCAAAATTTAAGTTATGAATATTGACTTACATATTCATTAGATTAGTAAAATCGTAATGTTTCTTCTCTCGAAGAGGATCAAAATAAGGACTAGGTCCTCCCATGGGTTAATGACTCCCAAAACCCAATATCTCCCTCTATATGTGGCACAAGATAAAGTTGCCCTTTTGGTGTGTCACACAAAAAGGCGATAAGAGAAGGAAAAAAAAAAAAAACAAGTATGGCGGGCCAATTTAATCAAATCAAATTCACATTCACCAATAACATTAAAAAATCCGAGCATACTACACTAGAAACTAATTCCATATGATTAACCAAACAAAATTTCATTTTGATATTTCATCGAGCATGTGGTGGGCGGAAAAAAAATGCACAAAATATAGTTATAAAGATCTTAAACTAAAAAAATTACAAAAAATTCATCTACAAAAAGCAACAATAAAAAATCTGAGCATACTACACTGGAAACTAATTCATATGATTAACCATACACAAAACAAACAAATAATCGGTCCAATTTAATCAAATCAAATTCACATTCACCAAGAACGTTAAAAAAATCGAGCACACTACACTAGAAACTAATTCGATATGATTAACCAAACAAAATTCATCTTAACATTTCATTGAGCATGTGGTGAGCGAAAAAAAAAAAAAAGCGTATAATATTGTCTACAAGATCTTAAAATGTCAAAAAATTGAACATTAATAAATACACAAATTACACTCCAAGCAAGTTACTAAGAATGTGTGTGTTCATATTTTTGTTGGAAAACAAGAAATTGAACAATAAGGAAGACACCTTGCCTTTCTTTGATGCAAAATAGTCATGGCCTTGATGGGAAGATAAGGTGGCAGCGGATGGTGGCGGTGGAAAAAGGGAGAGAAGGGAGGGCGGCGTTGAGGGCAACGGGAGAATAAGGGAGAGGGGATGACGGCGTTGTAGGCGACGGTCGAATAAAGAAGAGGGGAGGCGACGCGACGTCACCAGGAGAATGAGAGAGATGGAAGGCAGTGGCGGCTAGGAGGGCGACGGCGCTTTCAACGGCTGGCAAAGGAGATAGTGGGTAGGAGAAATCTTTAAGTGGTCGATAGGGAGAAAGATGAAAATGAAGAGAAATGATGAGGAAAGTGGATTTAAGTTGAGACTTTACGCGGGAATTTCAAATACAAAATTTCAAAATATTAAATTAATTTTCGGAAGATTACACGACGGTTTCTAGCTGAAACCATCGTGTAATCCTCCTCAAGATACGACGACGGTTTTTACAAAAAACCTTTGTCGTATCCTCACTAAGAGGAGGATTACACGACGGTTTACCAAAACCGTCGTGTAATCTCCGAGTAGTTTACACGACGGTTTATCGAAACTATCATGTAATCTCAGATTTACACAACGGTTTATTAAAATCGTCTTGTAATTAGGTTTTAGAAGACGGTTTTTTTAAAATTGTTGTGAATTTTTCGTCATCTAAGCCAACTTTGTAGTAGTGAACATGGATCCCACTTTAATGAAAGAGTTGTTCTATGTAAACGTAGAATTTTGAAGTATTGGAATTGGTGCTCTATAATGGCACAAGTATCATTGCTGATGTTGAAGCAGTCAAAAAAAAGAAGATGAAGGAAAATCAAAAAAAGAGCAAGGGGGTACCAAAACGGTAGGGAAAAAAAAAAAAAAAGAAAGAAAAAGAGAGAAACATATTCTTAATGTTTACCTGAGCCATCAAAGTATCTAAAGTGATTTTATCCACTCTTTTATATATGTAGGATACGAAAGAACGGTGAAGAAGATGATGTATTTCAATGCCTTCCAAAAAAAAAAAGATTGGATGTGTAGAAACCACAAAATAAATAAATAAATAATAAATAAAAGGCTCCTTTCAAATTAAAAAAAAAAAAAAGAAAAGAAAAAGGGGAAAATGTATTCATTGGAGTCCTTTTGTTGAGTTATTCCTTTGTGTTGATGAGTGAGATTTGGTCAAATGAATATACTGATTTCAACATTCAATTTTTACTGTTTGGAAGTTGTTTTCTCTTTCATTATAATATATTTTAAAATTTTATATAAAATAAATATTAATACTAAAAAATCTTTTTTTTCTTCTCGTCTCTCAC